>VWZY01003721.1:155875-180163 GCA_013399075.1 Chloroceryle aenea | reverse complement strand
ACTACCACAAAAATATAAAAAAAAAAAAAAAAAAAAAAAAAAAAAAAAAAAAAAAAAATCTAAAATTTGAACAACATTGTTAGGCTGAAATTGTCCATTCTGCTTTTTTTTCTACAACAGGATAAGGAGTCCAAATTTTAATTTGTGAATTTAAAGTTCAAACTTGCACAAATGCTCTTGCATTTGAAGATTTTGTGCCTATTCTTCCCCACATACTCAAATATTGAAATACATTCATCAGTGTTAATGTGATTCAAAAGACATGCAAAAAATGTGCTACTATTTACTTGTAGTTTACAAGTATTATCCAGTTTGGACACTAGAAAGAGGTTCTGGTGTTTGCAGCCAAGTCTGAAGAAAACCATCTATGACGTCTTCAGAGGAATGCAGAGTACTCCAGAACTTATTTTTTTATATAATTAGATAAATATAATATTTAATAATTAGGGAATATTCTTCTATTAATGGAGAACCTAGCAGCCTGACAGTTTCAGAAAGTTCCCTCACTGAAGGCTGCTGAAAATGGGAGCCACTGTATCTGCATGAAAATAAGGGGAAGGAAAAAGTCTTTAAATGAAATTGGATTGATCAAATAAAGGTCTGGAAAGCTGTTGGACCTTCAGGATTTCGAAGGCACGTACTTTCTTTTACAATACAAAATGAAGCAGAAACCTGATTAGTTATTTCCTCTAACCTATTTTCATTTAAAATTCAGGCAGAACAGAAATGGGATGCAGGAGCTAAACTATCCCAGTTCAATTAGCACAGAAAGGCGAAGAGCCAAGGTTTTCCTCATTGAGGTCTTCAGGGGCTCTTCTCAGGTTTCCTCTTTCCAGCATAGCCAGATGTATTCTCTGCACAGGGCCCTGAGTTGTAGTTTTCAGTTCATAGTTGAATACTGGTCTGCATCTCTACTTCTTCTCCAAGCATACTTTATCTTTCCTTGGTGTGATGCTCTGCATGTATTTGCAGAATCTCTACAGGTTTGGGTGTCTCCACACACTAGGAGAACTGAGTAGAGGTACATGAATAATGGATATTCTGATTCAGTGGCTGAACCAAATGATTGGGGAAAAATGTGGTTGGGGTAGAATGGAAACTAGAATGGAAAATGTGTCTTGATTAATGTTCAGGAGATTTAACCCATTATTTGCACCATTCTTCAAATTAAATAAGAATAAGATTCTTTCAGGAAAAAAAAAAACCACAACACAACCCCAAAACTCATTTGAAAGAGAAAGGTGAAAGCCAAGTTCAAAATAAACTATGTAAATGTTGCTGACCTTCCTCCCATCTATTTTGCCAATTTGCATCCCTCCTAACAACAACATTCCAGTTCCTAAAAGACTTCATTTAAACATAAGGAACTATTGCTGCGCAGAAGTGGTGTCCCTACAGTGACCTTGGCCACTGCTGAAAGGGATCTAGATGCTAGCCCAGTGTAAGACAAATCACCAGCAGCATCCAGCCTGGACACATGGTAAATTCCTACAGGAATTTGTCCTAGAGGAGCTAGCAAAGACCCCTGCAAAGAGGCAATCACCTAGCAGGTTCCATCACCCTGTTCCCTCAACTCTACCTCTGTTTTTGTGCCAGCTATCTCAGGCTATGGCTGTCCTCTATAGGTATTAGAGCCTGCCAAGAAAAACTGAACTGTCAACATTGGCAAGCTATTAACAATACTGAAAATTTCACAAAGAGGGTAACTCTAATCCTTCTCAGGACAGCACCAGGCATGGTCTAATTTGCAGTCTCACTTAATTGCTATACACTGAGAGAAAGCAAAGTGATCAGTTGTCCCACTCCTCACCCAAAGCACGATTTCTCCAGTATGCACATGCTGCTCACCACTATGTAAACATCACTTGACTCTTATATACAGACATTAAACCAAACTATACTTATGTAGGTTGAAAGTGAGCTCTCTAAAATGGAAAAGGCTGTCATGCTTAGTCTAGCTTTGGCATGGCCTCAGCCTGCAGTGTAACCTGCCTTCCCAACACAGCCCTGCTCCGCATTTCTCCTGGGAGCTTGTTGTTCAGTTTGAAGCCCCTGTGGGAGCACTTTGATAATCTCTTCACAGCTTTTGACCTCACCTTGAATTTGAGGCCTATATTCATTTTTACTGTCTTTTTTTTAAATTCAGATTTCCACTGAAATCAAGGGAATTTGTAACTGACTGTGAAGAAGGTGTTCCAGAAACATCTCATCTTTTAAAAGCCCCTTATCTTCACCTGACTGCCTTAGACAGGGCATGGCACTCTGTGTAGGACCTTGCACGTCAATGTGGGCCATCATGATTCAATCTGATGTCTGAATGTAGTTGGAAAAGAACTGCAGTTCAGCCCCTCAGAGATGTTGCTTAGCGCTGGCTACACAGTGAATGTAATCCTTGACCCTAGGAGTGTTAGTTTATTATGCAACTAATAGGTAGGTAGGTGCAAATTAGTTTCTTAACTCAGATGAAGGTGACTACTTAGTCTGAGGACAGAAAATCACAGTAATAAGTGCAAGTTGTTCTACTATATTTTTCTTCTCTTTTCTAAGTTTCTGTTTTGCTAACAAAAAAATACATACACAGACACCCTTTCAGAGTGCTTTAAGCCTTGATTTTTCCACATACCTTACATGTTTAATCAATGAGGGCCATGGTAGCAGAGTACTCATCACACCTCCTTCCAGGACAAGTCCAGGGAGACACATGGAGTGAAATTAACTTGGTCTGCAGACATTTTGTCCAGTCTTTAGTGCCACATCTTGTGCCTAAAGATTGATCAGCCTGGAATGCAGAGTCACATGTTTTGGGTAGGTTTCTAGCTAGGGCATGAATGTAAATGTTGGTGGGAAGGCTGCGTGGTTGCAATACACAAACATGATTGACTAGTTTTGGAACAGTTGCATCACATTTATTGTAATTAATGTGTCAAACATGGCTACAGCACCCTGGTTTTGACCAGGTCAGAATGTGACCTGCACTTACTCTCCTGTTTAAATTTTTTCCCTACATGTAATTTCTAGCACCATGCCAGCTATTTTGTTATCCTGTGTGTTGCAGGAGAAAAACAGGCACATTGAAACACTAGGTAAGCAGAGAACGTAGTCTCTAGCTCTGCATACTTTAAAGCCTGAAGGTCAGTTATTATGATTGTAGGATACAATTCAAATTATTTGAACCTCAAATTGGTTGGAACTACAGCAGCTGAAACATTTCAGCTTTTCAAAATTTTTCCTAAGCCTTTCTTTTTTCATGTATGGAAAACTATAGGCCAGACAGACACACTGGAAGCAACAGCTGGCAAAGATGCAAAGGGTAATTGAAACAGCTTTTAAAAAGTTTAGAGAATCTGTAGAGCAGCCTCCCTTGGGGGAAGTTGAAATGTGATGTCATTTGTGGGAAACTGCAAGGATGAATTTTGAGACCACACACAAAACAGGCAATTTTCAGCAACTTCACTGCAGATTTGGAGTGTATGACATGGGAACCACATATTTCTCATCTGGAATAAGTAAGCAACTGACTGGTGTGTTGCTGATAATACCAGGACTGACAGTGCAAATAATTCATTTAAAAACCATTAAATGATACTTGGGCTTACAGTGTCTGTCTACAAGTAGATTGTGTGATTTTCATTGATGGCCAAGATACCTTTAAGTATGTTAACGTCTGAAAGCATAATTTGTAGGCTGCTTTTTTTTTCCCCACAGAAATGATAATTAATAACTCATGTCTCAAAACTGCACATTAATTGTCATATTTTCATGGATATAACCAGAAGATAAAATACCTGAGGAATTGGTCTCTGTTGTGTAGGCAAGGAACAAGAGAAGAAGTGTACCAAGACTGTCTTTGTCTCCATCCCTTCCCCAGCAGATTCCATTACCCTGTTCCCTCAACTCTACCTCTGGTTTTGTGCCAGCTATCTCAGCATGAGAGCATTATCTCAGGATGGAGGTTGGTTGTAAATGCAAGTTCTCTGAGGGCTGAGAGGTATTGGGATGTACAGGATAACAGTGGGTTTACTTTCAAGCATTTGTACTTTTAAAGAGGGTTGGGTTTTATTCATGAAATCAGCTAGTTAATGATGTATATTTATTGTAAAAACTGGGGTAAGAATTGATTTAGACAGATGATGTGGCTGCTAGATTAGAAACCTCCAGAGTAAATCTAGAATACCTTTCTCTTGCCTTTATATCTTGCCATGCAACACTATATCATCTCTGCTTGTTACTGTGATTTCTTGTCCGTGGACCAAAAACCAACAGTGATGATACGCAGTGCCTCAAAGACAAACTGGTCTAGGGAGAGGCTAGAGCAGTTCCCTTCTGCAGAAGTCACCTGGCTGAAGCCATCAAAACCACATAGGTATGATTTAGACTTGGTCTGAGACAGTTCCAGAAATGAGAAGTCAACATTTTTTGCAAAGAAAACAAGTTGTTGGCTGCTTTATTGGTCATTTGCACTGTGTCTGTTGTGTGAATATGTAGAAATCTGAAATCTGCAGTTGATGATTACACTGGTGAATAAGTCAACACTTAGTAACATCAGCAGTAGCCACCCTGAGTACATTTTGTTATTTTTTTTCTGCTTCTAGCAATATTGCATGTTTCTGACCAGGATCAAGAATATTTAATGTATATTTTTAAGTGTATATTTAAAGTGCCCCTGCTTAGCTCTATATCTCATTTTGGACTGGTACTGCTTTATGTCTTTATAATTTTTCTTATCCTTTTGTATTCCCCAGCAGTGGCAATGGTGACAAGAACAAGCAGCTGCCAGTCAGACAGCAGTGGGTTCACGGAGGAGCTGCCAGAACCTGTAGCTTTGCAAGTAAGAAATGAGCAATAGTCATTGGTAGGTCTGGGAAAACTGTAAACCTGGCACAAGGAACATTTAAAAAATCATGGAGATGTGAAAGCTTCATGAAAACAAATTCATCCTCCTAGAAAACCTTGGAAGGTGAGAGGCTTTCTCAGAACTTTGTGCAACTCTTCCACCATCCTAATACAAGATTTGTGCAAAGTTATGAGCATTAGAGAAGAAATATTTCAAGAATCTTTGATTCTTTGGTTCACTGGGTATTTAAAGATGTTCTGGGGGTACCCAGGGCAACACAGTGGAGGCCAAACCAATGTGATAGAACAATTTCTTCTTTTTTTTTTTCTTCCCTTTCAGAATGTGTTGTCTTCAGGAAAGATGAATTTCATTTCCAATATCCACAATCAAGAAACAGCTCTGTCACAAAGGACAGTTTTTCCTATGTTAAATGAAGATTTTCAACAAAAGCCAGATGATGGTGTTGCTAAGGTCTTCATCACAGACTGTGAGAGCATTCTGACAGTACCTAGACTGATGAAAGCATACAGTGACCAGGGAGAAGAGGATCATCTGCTTCTGACTGCAGGAAATGGTAAGTATCAGGAATGTAATGCTGAACCAGAGTTTTGTCCAAGAAATGTTATGTGGCATGGTCAAGAAAGAGGATAAAACTGAAAGAAAGCAACAGGAAAGAATAAGTTGCATAAAATACCATAGTCCTTGTTTTTGGGTTGATACTCAGGATGAAGGGGACCCTAGCTCCTCCAAATTTGACTGTCATTTTTTTTTAAATATAGGACACAAACAGATGAATGTAGCCTTCACTGAGACGAGTGATATAAACCCTACAGTCAACAGTGAAAGCAAAATCAGAGGTGAAGATGAAAGTGAGAGGTACGGGACTGAAAAGGACGTTGGAGTTGCATGTTGTAAAAGTTCCCGTGGAGATCATACCGGTGATGTTACAGGACCACAGTGGGGTGTGGAAGTGGCCAGCAAAGATGGTAACCCACTTCCAGTGAATGAGGTGACAAACAGGAAGAAGTTCTGCAAAATGAATATTGATTCAAAAAATACCAGATGGTCCCCCAAAATGGGGCTTCCAGAAAGTCTGCAGTGGGGTTCAGCAGTGCAAAGTGGGAGCAGTACAGCTTCAAGCTGTTATCTGGAAGTATCTTGGAGGCATCCCTCCTGCATAGTGGAAGGACCTGGATTAAGTTTATCTGAAGATCAGAAGACTAGAGGTATAGGGGAGGTGTTAGGTGCTAATAAAACAGAACAGGGAGGCACTGTCCAAAACAGTGAAATGGCTTCTGCTCCTCTGAAATCTGTTACTGTTCAGATGTCTTCAGGGCTGGAGTTTACTTCAAGAGCAAAGGGCACAGGGCAAAATGCTCCTCTCAGTGACAGCCTTGCTAGGGAAGATCCTGTGGACTTCTACAGCACGTTAGTGCACTGTTCTGAGGGTGGTCCTCTCATTCAGTCAGACCCAGGGGCTTCAAAGGATTGCGTGAAACAGAGCACTGAAGCCTCCAACCGAACTGACATCCCCGCTAAGAAACCCAAGCAACCACCACTGCTTTGGCCACCCCATACTAACCTGAAAAAATCAGCCTCTCTTGACAACGTGCTTTGTGGCAAATACAGATCATGCTACTGGGCTGAAGCCTCTGGTGCTGGGGGTGTGCAGGGCAGTCACTGTTGTCACTGCTGCTGCTGCCATGGCTGCTGCCTGTGGACCTCCCCCGTGGCTGTGTCTCCTCAATGTCCTGTGGGCTGCTCCTCAAACCATATCTCCGCTAAGCTGCAGCTCTTGAAAATGCTGATGATCCAACAGGACACTGCAGTGTGTGATCTTGATCTGGTGAGTAGGCTTCCTCATACATGTGGACAGCTAACACATTTATGAGCTAAAAGTACAGGCTGCCTTTTCCTTTCCTCTCCTGCTACACTTTCTTCTTCAGTGAGCTATATCTTGGGAATATAGCTGAGAAAATGGATGGGGAAAGAAGCATTCCCTTCTGGGAAAAAATGGCAATCAGTGCACCTTCACTTCTTCTGGTATCTTAGGTACATCAATTCAGTCTAACATGGTTACTGCAAACTGGGTAATAAAGTCTACAGGTCAAAAGAAAAGCTGAGAGATGAGAATGAGTTTCAGTGACTTCCTGTGAATTGGCCGAGTTACAGTAAATGAGCAACTTACAGCACTGTAAAAAATGCCAGGTTACATGATTTGGTGTAATCCTCTTAGTAAAAGAGGGCTCATCCAGCTTGTATCACTTAGGGTTTATTAAAGACTAATGGTGAACATCCAAATACCATAAGCCAAACTGCTCTAAATCAAAGTGAATTGTGACTTCTCAGAGCCTCAAGTCATTGACCAGTTTACCGTTTTACTGTGGTAGACTAAGAAGTTCACATTACATCCGGAGATGCTAAAGTGAATTTTTGCAATAAAAATACTGGTAGTAAAAACTCACCAGATTTTTTATTTCTTTGTTCAGAATCTCTGAAAGATCCCAAAAGTTGTGAAAGATTGTGTGAAAAAGTGTGTTGAGTAAGAAATCAAGGAAAGGAGTAAAGAGTGGCTTTTGAATCCTGAGAAAATTGTGAAAGGAGCAGCTACTTTGCAGGCATTTCCATTTTTACTCTTCCATTTCCTTTTCATAAGGAAATGAACTTTTGTGCAACTTGGGGAAGAAAAATATTAGATAAAAGTTCCAGGAAGTGAAACTGGTGAATTTTATGCTGCTACATCATTGCATTTAGAAATCTGCAATGACTTTTCATTGAACAGTATCCTGGAAAATAAGCCTTTTGCCAGCTCTCTCGCTATTGCCACAAGATGGCAGTGAGTCAGCACCTGAAACTGGACTGGGAAGCTTTTTTGCATTGATTCACTATCACACTTCTAACAGGGGTTTAATTGTAATTCGTCTTCTCTAGTCTGTGGACAGGGAATGTGGGAGGAGCCGACTATGCACCATACTGTTTTATCCAAGAGCTGTTCTTAAGGATATGGCTCCACATCCAAGTCACTCTGCAAAAAGTGAATGAATTTACTGAGTATCACTCACTCTGCAAAGGTTACACCCATTCCCTCCTTGTAATTCACATTACAGGTGAGGCAGTTTCAGCACCTTTTACCAAGAGAAGCTCACTCAGGTTACGTCCCATGTACTAAGGGCATACAACCACCATAGCACAACTGTTAGTAAATTTACCCTGTTTATATGCACCTTACCTTAAGACAAGGTCTGGCATGAGAGTAGTCCTGGAACAGTTAGTCTCCATCCCTGCTGAAAGTGATCTCTGAATGAATCATGGACTCATAAAATAGTTTGGGGTGGAAGGGATCTTTAAAGGCCATCTAGTCCAACCCCCTGCAGTGAGCAGGGACATCTGCAACTAGAACAGGTTGCTCAGAGCCCCGACGAAACTCACCTGGAATGTTTCAAGGGATGGGGCATCAACCACCTCTCTGGGCAACCTGGGCCAGTGTTACAATCTATATGAAATTGTGCTCTGCAGTATGCTTAAAACTCCAGTGCTGAGGGAGATGACTCTACTTCATCTATAAGGGATGGCAAGACTTTTTACCAAGCCTACACACATTGTGCTTTTTGGATCTTTTGCATGGTGTTTTCTAGATTTCTCTTAGGCTGAAGGAAACATCTAGAAATTTGTCTGTGGTCCATTGACTTCTTCCTAGTGATCTGAAGTTCATTAGGGCACACATTTTTCATAGCTTTAAGTCTTCACTCTGCTCAGATTTGGAAATGGGTAGAAGAAATCATGATTACTATGTGAGCACTGCCCACTTGAAGCCCTATACTCCCATCTAGGAACAAGAAAACTGTCCAAGGAACAAGATTAAAGTTTGGGGTGGGGGTAAATGGGCAATCCATCTGAAGTGACATCTGACTGCCTCAGTAGGGTGCAACTGCTGACATCACCCAGAGCATTAAGAGCACCAGTCATCTCCACATAGAGCAGACATTTAAGAGAGCTCATCCCCACTGCAGTCACAGCACTGGTCCTGACAAACTACTGTTAGTCTCTAATTCACCATTTCTGGTGCAATCCCATGGCTGTTGGGGATGGATTTTTGACTTTACTGCTATGTGATGGTTTATCCCTGAGTCAGGCGCATCATGAGTGTGCCTTACATAGCAGCTGCGTTGAAATGGAGATTGAGAATGAGGTTTCTCAAATGCATGGGGAGCACATTTTGCCCTCTAGCTGAATCTGATCCCCTAGCTGGGAGGGCTTCAGCATGTTTCAGGCCTTGCTGGGACTGTGGGACACATTCAAGCACAGGAACATGAAGAGATCATCAAAGGACATGCATGACTGCAGAAATCCAGACTAGGCATTTCTATGCTTTGCAAACATGCCTCTTGTTCTCTATTGGTTACAGTGGTCAGCAGTGGAGTACAGACCTTCCCACAGCTTATAAGAGATCAAAATTTGCAAAGATGGAACATATTCTTGCACTTGGAGTAGTTTTGGTGCAATAGAGGGGCATACCTTTGGACAGCAGACAGTATTTCCCTGGACAATGTGTGAAAACTCAAATAAAAGTCTTTAATGTGGCTAGAAAATCAGACATTGAGGGAGCCCAGTTACAAGATTTCTTTTGATGTCACTAGCAGGCTGCCATTGTGTTAGTCCAGTGCTACAAAGTAGTAACTTGCAAATTTGCCTATACTTTTTCATGTGCTGTTCCTGTTCATTCATCTCCCCTTCCTTGAGACATCCCTGGTGTAGATGGCTACATCAGGGTAGGTGATGTATGATCAATCATACTGGATACCTTCTCTCAGTGAAGAGTAATTGTCACATTTACGGCATAAATTCTCTGACTTATTATGGATGTCACATTTTGGCTTTGCTGCAGTACTTCCATGTACCTGTGTTGTCATAAATGTCTGCAGTTAGATAAACCCACTTCTAGGTTTTTAACAGGTAATAGATGAGAAATTATCAGTATGACACTTAGCAGAACTGAGACATGAAAGACACCTTTCCTTCTCATAGTTCTTATTTATCTTCCCTCTCTCCCCTTCTCCCTCCTTCTAAGAACAGATTCTCACTTCCAGTGGACAGTAATGTAACCTATCATTAATCCATAGCAAATCATCCTGCTCAAATATAATATCTGACAAAAGTGCAATATCATTTGGCACATTACATCAGATCTTTGATCAAAGTCTTTTTCCCTTTCAATGGCAAAAATGAAATTCTCATTGGCTCAAGTAGTGCCAGGACTTAATCCTACCTGCTTTAGGAGAAAAGGTGATGACTGGGATGAGTGATGCACCCAAAGCAAACTCACTTGAAGTGCCATCTGGACTTTCACGGCAACTGCTCACTGTTGCGCAGATAAGAGGAGGACCCACACCATCCATGCTGTCAGCTTCAAAGGTAATCAACATGGAAGTGCTCAAAGAGAAGTAATAAAGTGGTGTATCTTCTTGCTTTTCTGTGTAGTGTACCCTCCATGAAATAGAAGCAATGAAGAGCTCCTGCCAGCACTTCCAGGAGAAGCTGGATGAGATTGAACAGCATCTGACCAAACAGCAGGTGCTGTTTTCAAGTGCTATGCCAGATGAAGGAAGGTAATGGCAGCCCAACAAAGCTAGCATGAGCAAAAGCCCATGGGCACATGTAATGTGTCTGGTCACTTGTGTTCACAACTTCACAGGGATTACCAGGAAGCCTCAGGTTCACAAAAACTTACTGGGGGCTTCCAGCCTTGAGCTCTCTGAAAGCAGGTCATTTATGCAGTCTTTGTGCTGGTGATAAATTAAAAGTGACAAACCTGCCCAGATTCAAGCTGGCTCTGGAACTACAATGTGTTTAGTCTTACAACCGGGATAATCAAAGAAATGAGAGTCAAGTGGACAGGGGCTGTTGTTTATTATTTTGTAAGGTATCCTGTGATCATGGGTAAAACTAATACTGCTGCAGTGGCAGATGCAGGCATTATGCTGGGACTGAGGAAAAGGACACTGGTCACTGCTGACATGAGTGTGCTTTCGCCGCTGTCCATACAGGGAAGAAGGCAGATACCTGCAACTTTTACGGCGAGCCGTTCGTCGGGAGGTTGCAGAGCTGGAATTCTGGCTGAATGATGGAGCCTGCCAGGTTAGGGAGAACATCCTTATGGTACGTTGCACAAGCCAATGCTCTGGGTTATGTGGGGGAGTGTTTAAAGTATGTCCTGCTATTCATTGTCCAAAGTGCTAACTCTGAGGTACACCTGAACATTCCTTTCAGTGCCAAGAGTAGAATTTCCAATATCAGGCTTACAGTTTACACCTTTGACCCTCTTTGACCTCTTATCTACCTTACTTGAACTCAACTACTCAGGAAAAGTGACAATATTTATAAAACAGGCTGTACCCTCCTCTGCTCTTGGTTTCCAGAATAGGGTGACAAGAGAGTCAGTCAGCATAACTATTGAGAAATGGCTACTGGTCTGGTTCTTTTCTTGACCGGCTCTCTGATAAGGAAAGGTAAAGTAATGATGGTCACAGGACTTGCCTTTGTTTCTTCAGTGACAAGAGAGTCAGTTGGTGACAAGGGAGTCAGTCAGCATAACTATTGAGAAATGGCTACTGGTCTGGTTCTTTTCTTGACCGGCTCTCTGATAAGGAAAGGTAAAGTAATGATGGTCACAGGACTTGCCTTTGTTTCTTCCCTGTAAAACTTGGATTATACGGTCAACATTGCAGTGGCTACAGATTGAAGTCCATTTGCAGATTTTCCAGTAGGCAATCAGATCGATCTGTTGGAATAAAACGTCCTTTAGGATTTTGCCCCCTTTTTTATGGTAACATCTCATTTGCCAGATATTGCATGTCTTCTTTGGACCAAGCAGAAGAAGCAGGCATGCTTCATATACTCTTGTGTATCCTGCTTGATTCTTTTTATTATATTTTTATTACTGCAATATGCTTTTCCTTCTATTTTCTCTGCAGCAGCTGGACCAATTACTAGCAGAACAATCCCATCTGTTTTCTGAGCTCAGGCTCTCTGATTGGAAGGGAGAAAGAAAAGCCCAGAATAAACAAGCATTTCCAGATGATGCTGCTGACACTGCTCATCCTCAAAGTGGGTGCTCCAAAATGGCCCTCCAAAGAGATCCTAGTGAAAACACAACAGCAAGAGGCTCGCTACCTGCCCTGCAGCCGGGGGTGTTCCCAACACAGTTTCCTACCAGGACAACATCTGAGCCAAATTCAGCTGAGCTCTCCACCAGCAAAAAGGAAATAAAAGGACCTCCCCAAGCAAAAATGGACTTCAAGGCATTTATGCACAATGTAAGGAGGTGTTTCAGTCTCACTGTCAAGGTTTTAAGTGGAAGGGATCACTGATCTACAATGAGGCTTTATTATTCTGTGTCTCATTTCCACAACCCAGACCAGGACTCATTCCTGCTAAGCCATTTGTTCATCCGAAGGGAAGGAGCTCTTGTTTCAGGGCACTTTCTGTCTGCACAGGCAACACAAGCAGAACTGGGACTGGACCTGCCTTAGTATTTCTCAGCTGTGGCAATGATCTAGATTCCTCAGAAAGAAATATAAATACATGGATGGTATTTGGCTTGCTTGAACTTTGAATGCGACTGTTTGACTAATTAGTATATTCAGCCCTCTCCCACCATGTGAAATTAGTAATTTATGGCTTCAATTTGCAGAGACAATTATCCAGTTTTACAAGGGCAGTAAAGGCAGTGAACTGGAAGGTCTTTTGTTTTTCTGAAGAAATCCAAAGTCAGCACTTCTGACTCATCTATTCTCACAATGTAACCAGAAAAAAAAAATTGCTTGCCTGCCTTTTTTAATATAAAATATGCCTAGAAAATCTCTTAGATAGCTACTTTATAATTTGTCTTTCCATTTAAACATGTGTCCCAGTTTTTAAAGGATTTATCACTCTCTTAAATTATCAATTAGAGTTAAATTCTGCATAAACTTTATGTAGAATCATAGAATTGGTTTGGTTGGAAGAGGCCTTCAAGATCATCAGCCAGCACTTCCAGGTCACCATTAAACCATGTCCCCAAGTGCTACATCTACATGTCTTTTAAATCCCTCCAGGCATGGGGATTCCACAAGTGCCCTGGGCAGCCTGTTAAAAACATCTAAACACCATGAGAGGGAATGGTCTTTATTATAATCTTATACTACTTTCTTGATTTATGTTGATGTTACCCCTGATATCATCAAGCAGAACCAGGTTCCTTAGCATGCAATCCAAAGAATGAGAACCATAGAACAAGGAACTGAAATATTTGAGATCATGTTTTGTCATCTTTTGCACTCATTTGCTTTAAGACTAGTCTTGGTCATTCTCTCAACATACAAAGAAAATAACACTTGTTTCCTTTTTTTTTTTTCAGTTGAAGAAATCTTTCCAAAATTCTTTAGGTAATGATTCAGCAGAAGGAAAAGACTGATAGAGGAGACTTATGGATTTTGGTTTTTTTAATAATTGTTTTTCCTGGTATACCACAGAAACAAAAGAACATTACAGAAAGATACAATTGCAGCAGTTTCATTCACAATGAGAGGACTGGACAGAAAAATAGTCGTTTTAAAAGGATGTTTCAGAGAGAGACACTGGTTTTTTGCTATTCTGTGGTTACAAAACTACGTTCCTCTTGGCAATCACATGGGATAGGGTTGTTCTTTGAAAAGTCATTAAAAAAGAAGAGGACACGGCTTATTTCAAGAAGAAACTTAAGCACTTGCAGGCAGCCCAGGAATACCACTAGAAGGTATTCTACCTGTAGTCAGTTACTTTAACACAGCCCTTCAATATTAATCCTCAAGTCCAAACTACTTGTACTGTCATAGGCAGTTCTAGCTTTTAACTTGATACCAACTTGCCTCTGACTAATTTTTGTGAGGCTTGTACCTAGTGCCAATATCAAATCAGCTAACTTACAGTCTATAAAATGCTAAACACCCACTCTGTCAGACTATCACTGTGGATAGTCTCCTGGCTGTTGTCTTGGGTTTTGAGTTAATTATCACCAGCAGCTGCTGGCCCAAGTAGCTGGGAAGGGCTGCAGGTGGAAGGGGCCACAGCCAGGATAAACAAACAAACCAGCCAGTGGGATGTTTGATACCACACTGAGTCATGTCCCTGTAGAAAGGGAGGGATGGCTTAGGATAGTGGTGTCTGGTTTTAACTTGCTTCAGCGGGGCTGGAGCAGAGAAAGTTGGTGTCTTGTATGCAGGTATAGGCTTCTCAGCTTCTATCATTCCCTTTGTCTTTCGTTTCATTTATACTATCATTAGTACTGTTGTTTTCTTCTCTCTTGGTGTTCTTTCATTAAACTGTCCTTATCTCAACTTTCTCAATTTTTTTCTTCCTCTTGCTTCTCCTTCACGTCCCACAGAGCAGCAGTGGAGGAAATGGGAAAGTGGTGGGTGAGTAACTGCATATTGTTTACCTGCCAGTAGAGGTTAAACCACAACAGTCCAATGTGGGGCTCAAACCCACAACTCTGGTTAAACCACAACACTTCCTCTTCCTTTTCATATGGGCTTCACAGAAATCCAATTAAAACCAAAATGAGATAAGAAACATAGGATTTTCTACTTCATAAACCTTGAATCAGAATCCTGGTTCAGTTTTCTGGGGAGTGTGCAGAGCCTGGATTCATGCAGAAAAAGCCATGAGAAAAGACCTCACAGGTTTGGATCACAGTGAAGAAATTCAACCGGTTCATTTTCAAAGCAGTGCAGTTTGTGCTACTGCTCTCAATTTAGCACTTCCCAGACTGTGAGATGTCCTACTGGTTTGTTTGTTTAATGCTCTGGATCTTAGGTGTCATTTAGGCTTTGGTGTTGCAAATCACAGCTCTGCGAAGGTGCAAATAGAAGTAGCATTTGCACATGTTTAAGGAGAAAATGGAGTCAAACATGCTGAGCAGCCTCGAGGCTCCCTTCACCTCCACGTTTCCACAGATGTTCAGAGTAATAAAATGATTGGGAGAGAGAGGTACATAACACAGGAACTGACAAGATCCTCCACAGCCTGCTGGGCCATGAATTTTACTGGATGAAATTTGCCCCTTTCTTGAGACCCCGCATGGGATTTGTGCACCACTTCCATGCTATCAAGTGTTTAAGAGTTTATACATCAAGATTTGTGATTGAGACAGTATCTTCAGGCAGCATGCAAGTGGGACCAAAATGTCCTTCAACTAAGTGTTGGTGGAACAAGCAATAAATCTGGCCTCACCGGTCTGTGAACTGCACTTGCAGATGTACATTGGTTTGTGAAGAAAGGCAAATAAAGAGCATGGTACAAGACATATGATGATGCCACTGCTGAAGGTCTTCTGGAAGAGAGGATGGCTAAGAACCTTCCTTTCCTCAGCCGTACCAGGTCTGTGATTCTTCCCATATGAAATTTTATTTTTTTTTTTCAAGCATGATGCGTAAAAAGTCTGTAGGCATGTGATGCTGCAACCACAGTCTGCCTGTCTTATGTCCATGTGTAGAGAAGACAGTAATGGCAGATGGCAGATGTTCTTGATTAGATCATCATGCAGGACCTCTGGTGCCATTTGAATTCTACCATTTGTATTCTTGACCAAGACTGAGTCTGATTCTTGCTAACAAAACTTCCCTGTTTGAATGGCCTCTAGATTCGTATGCATGGTCCAGTTCCTCATTTCAATTTAATTATAAAATCATTTTGAGCAGGCCATGGGTGGGATAGGGTTCTCCCACATGCAACACTTAGACGCCCTCAGATATTGTTACCAAGAACTTGTTTTATGTTTATAGCCTGATAACCTTTCAAGCCCTCAATGTTTCGACATTTTAGCAATAAAAATCAAACTAAGCAATGGGAAGGGAAAAAATCTCCTGGCTAATCCTAGAACACAGTGAAAGATATTTCACTTCATAATGACTCCAAGAATGTTACAGGGATGGCTGAACTAAGCCTCATAATGCTGCTGCTTCTGAAGAGGGGAGAGAGGAGAAAATAGTAATTTTGTGATCAGGAAAGTCCAGGGATAGCACTGGTGAGCATGACAGCCAGCTGTGCACCCACTTAACCTCACAGTGATACCAACCTTTTAAACTCTATCATTTATTTCCCTTTAGGGCAGTCATAAGCAAACATGGTGGGAATCTTAATGATAACTCCACAGAATTAATGAAATAATAACACATCTGATTATCAAATTTCTCTAGCTAGCTAGAACCATACCAATTAGCTTGCAGGCTGACAAGGCAGCAGGTCATATCTTGATGGGTAGGGCTACATTACTTATGAAAAGCACTAGAATTGCATGGTTTGCAAGTTTGAAATCTGAAGAAAACTGACTCTGTAACACTGCAGGACTTCTGGAAAAGAAAGGGTGGGGGAAATGGGTATAAAGAAATGGATGGAAGTATTTGAGTAAAAGCTAGCTTTCCTCCTTACTCCACCTACCAAAGCTGAAATAGGTAGAACCACTGGCTCTTTTTCACAGGACTGTTGAGGGCTCTACAAAGGTTCGTGCAATATAGATCAGACCTGCTATGGGGAAGCCTAAGATGCATAGGGTGTAGGTATGTTAAAGTATTGATTCTTCTCCCTCCTCTGCTGTGCTCTTTCAGCATCTCTAGCATAAAGAAACCTGAAACTCCCACCTGAAAACCTTGTAACTCCCTGTTAAAGGCTCAACATTTCCTTAGCCCTGGTCACAATTTCTGGAGCACAAGGGCAACATGCAGCCTCACCAAAGCAGGAGGGTGGTGGGCAGAGGGAGGTCAATTAAAAAATGGTTCCCTAACAAAGACAGAAAATTCAAAACCTAATGATCGCTTTTGCCCACCCGAGTTCAGCAGCAATTTTTGTCACTTGGATTTTATTTCCTTTGTCATTGTCTTGTGCCTTCATTGGTTTTCCCTGATGCCCCATAAATCTTTAAACCCTGAAGCTAAAAGAGGCTGCATTGTGCACCAGCTTGAATATTGATTTTGCTAGAGAGTATAAAATCTAGAGAGATAATAAGGAAATCCATCTAAGGTACCCTGCCAAGGGCTCCCATTAGTTGCTTTACCAGGCATCAATTCAATAAACCCTCGAGAGCAGCACATGAATAAACATCAGAACCTCTCTGGCATGTTAATGCATCAGTTGCCTAATTGTCAATGCTGCCAACAGACTCCAAGAAAAGTACTATCTTGGGAGTTCAGCCCCTTCCAACTTCAAGCCCAAAGAAGATTTGACACTGGCTTAGAAGAAGGCAGGGCTCAGGAGAGGGATTGTGACAGCCAAATAACATGGTCATGGTTGCTCTAAACGTGTTGCTGACCTCCTGCTGTGTGCACAGCACAGCTCTACGCAGTCTGGGTGTGCTGCCTCTGTAATGCATCCCAGTGCAGGGGGATGAGGTGACCTAGGTGAGGCCCAGGGCCATCCCTCTGCAGGATTGGAATTTGTATTTGAAAAAAAAAAGTCTCAAATCTTGACCTCAAGCAATAGCAATAAACTGGTCCCGAGCTGCTAGATATGAATTATTTTCTCTTCTAGGGCTACCAGCAAACCCAGGTGGCAAGAACCTGGTGTCTGATTCTGGGCTCTACCATGTGTTTTCCTTGTGACCAGGGTCTTTTCTTTCACCCCATGGGGACCGTTATTCCTGGCACAGCTTCTTTCTGTCTCATCTAATGAGGTTTTAAATTCCTTGCAGAGAAGTTATTCTCTCCTAATGTGTTCATATGATGCCTGGCACAATAGGGGCCTAATATCAGTTGGGACCTCTACTTGCTGCTGTGATAATAATTTTATGAGCCGCCTTTCATTAAGATCCATAGCTACTTAAGAAACAGCTGCAGTGTCACTTTATAAGGCTGTTGACTATTTTAACTCCCTCTGCTCCAGAAAAAAAGGTTTTGATCTTCCCTGTAGAAATGGATACAGGTAAAAGAGGCTGAAGCATGAATAAAAGGGCAATTTTGCTATCAGATGGGAAGATGCAGAATGAGAACAACTGAGACTTCCAGGACTGAAAAGAAAGTGAACCAATATTACTCCCACTTCACTGGAGAGGTACATTTGAATTCATCCATCTTCATTTCATCCATTGTCTTTCAGTGGGCACATCACTCACTCAATTAGCAGAGCTCACAGCTAGGAGGGGGGACACAGGTGTGTCCCATTGAGGCTATCCAACCTTAATTGGGGAAACATTTATTACCATGACAAATAATNGATGCCAGTTATGACATTAGATCTTATACTTAATGATATGATAGAATAATGATAGAAGTAGTGAGGAGGTAAGAAGAAGAGGAGACTATAAGTCAAGAGCTAAGATGTTGGGGTTTTCCCCCAACAACCACCTTGTAACCTAAGGGAGTGTGAGGGCTCCCTAGAGCCTCACTTGAACATGTTGNGTCCCTGCTCTGAGAAGGGGTGTTGAACTAGGTGACCTCTAGAGGTTCCTTCCAACCCAGACTTTTCTATGTTTCTTTGTATCCCTTGCATGTCACTGACAAGCTCTTACCGTGTCACCTGTAAAAAGCTTCAGCAAATACACAGACAGGTAAAATACTTACGCTCTTCTGTGCTCTCTGCTTATCCAGCTGCCTCCAGGAATGGCTGCAGTAGAGAGGGCCTTTAGGTAAAGCAAATATCTGCAGGCTGACAGAAGTCCCAAAAAGGAGCAAGATCAAGGTCCTGGGTGGTGAAGAAAACTGTGGCACTTACTTCATCATTCCCATACTCCCTCCCATTTCAATTTTATTGTATGAACTTTTGGGAAATGTTTTTAGGTCAGCTCACAGTCTGTAAAGATACAATAGGATACACCTTTCACAAGTAGTGCTTCCTTTCCGGTTCAAGTTAAGCTATGGTAGGTCTACTGTGAAAAAAATTTGTGGGGATAGAAATCCACAGTTAAGTATTATCTTGCTCGCGAATTAGCTTTTTAAGGGTTGTGCGGGCTTTCCAGAGGATTTTAGAAGCAACTAACAGAGAGAAATTATGGGAAGTAGAGAAAAAGATGTAATCACTTAAGAGAAAAACAAATAAAAAACCCCACCTAACCTAATTACTTGAAAACTAAGGTCTGTTCTATCAGTGACACTTCTGCAATGTCCTACAATAAGGGCTCCACTGCCCTTAATTTTTGGTCTACAAGGAATAGCAATAATGAGAAAATGTTACTCTTGTTACATCAGGAGAGCTGTTCCAGATCTAAGGTTGCTTTAATCAGAGCAGAGAATGTTGGAAGCAGGGTAGTCTGGAGTCCTTGAATCCTTGTCCCATTTAACAAATAGAGAAGTAGAAGCAAGGGCACCCAAGTCATCCCAAACCAGGCCAGGAAAAGGTGAGAGGCACCTTTCTCAGGCTTGAGCTTTCTGCTGAGCTAGCCCGTGGAGTGAGAGCATGTGTGTGTGTGGCCAAGGGTGGAGTGGAGCTGGAGTGAGATGTCCAGGGAAATGTGGAGCAGCTGGTGTTAAAGAAATCTCATTCCAGGAGCTGATGCAATAGCCTCAGAGTGTCGGCGGGCTGTATCCAGCTGTTGCCTTGCAAGCTTTCTCAGAGATGGGCACCAGAAAGCAACTGCTGCCAAACCATGCAGCAGCTGGGCTGACTACCAGGAGCAGCACTGGTGAAATGTTGTAGCTGTGGGTGGGATGGGGGAATCTGAAAACAAGGGGAAGACATAGAAAGAAATGGAGAAAGGGCAACAGCTGGGCAAGTATAATGAGAATGAGACACCTGAAACTAGACAAAGAAGGGACGAAGCAGAAGTCACTCTATGTGCAGATTCACCTATTTAAAGGTAGCCCAACGGTTTTAGTCCAATACATAGAGTACCTTCAATGAAATAAGTAAGCAGATTTAGCCCTCATTCAGAAACCTCGGAAAATAAATTCACTTGTTGCTCTTCCTAAGGATGCTTATAAACACTTCAGCATCACAGACTAGCAAAGGAATTAAGAACCATGTCAGATTAAGACAAAGCACAGAAGAACAGTGAATTTCAGGCTATCCAAATCCTCAATATAACACCCAGTGGTTAAGAAATGGGCTACACAGCCAGACTACCTGTGACAGGACTATAACTTTGACAGAGAAACTAGAAAATGCTTTTCAGGAAGAGTGTAACTACTTGAGATCATCTAATCCAACACCCCACTTGAAGAGGGACTACCCTGCTTTCTTTGGCATTCACGTGTCTAATCCTTTCTGTACCCCCTTTACCATCAGCTCCCACTAGTTTCTATGGAAATGAAGTCCAGAAATTTGCTACCTGCTATGTGAACTCTTTTATCAGTTTTAAACAAATTTCCTACTTTTGATGAATGGCTTATAGCTCTAGAACCACAGGATTTGGTGGAAAAGAGGTCTGAATTAATCTTCGCCACTCTTCTGATTCTAAAACTCTAGTACTAATTTCCAAACCAGAGAGCCCCAGCCCCTTTAGTCTTTTCTCTCCAGGTAGTTCCCCTTAATGATTTTCACCCAAATCTAGCTGGATGCCAACACAAGTTTATGTTTTTTCCAACTTTGTACATGTCTTTCCAAAGCCGTTAGCAATTCCAGGGGTTTTTCTTCCCTGGTACATTTTACAAGGTCAGCTTTATTATAGCTACTGTCTGGATGCACTTCTACATGATCTGCTCTAGTTTTGTCCTGCTCTGGCAGGGGGATTGGAGGTTGGACTCAATGATCTTTGGAGGTCCCTTCCAACCCCTAAGACTCTGTCATTCTGTGATACTCATTTCTGGTGCCATTCTCCATCTCTCTGGAAAGAGCTGATTCTGTAGCTGTTGCCCTCTTCTACCAAAAATATCCAAGAAAGCCAATAGTCCTTATGACTTTTGAGCAGAATCATGATAGCATGCAAACACAAATGTTCTGCCTCAAGCTCATTTCTCTCTTCTGAGGTTTTTTCTCAAAGTTCAGTCCTTGCCAAATCCAAATCTTTTCTCAGTTATAACTATTCCTCTATTGTCACTGAAGTGTTAAGGAAAAGGTACAGTTTATTCTCCTTACCAAAGTAAAAAAATAAACACATGGTAGAAGGTGGAGAGGTAGGGTTGACAAAAGATATGGGACTAGAATGAAGACATGAGTAAGCACAGAGAGAAAGAGAGGGCTGAGGAGAAAAGCAGAAAGAGGAACACAGAGCTAGATGTGCAGGTGACTGCAAACTGGGGCAACAGGAAGCCTGGGTCCCTGTGCTAGGAGCTGTGCTTCTGGACCAGAAGGGATATCAGAAAAGGGTATTCTCTCTTTCCTGGGAACCCACAGGGAAGGCAGGGAAGGTAACAGACGTTACTTGCCCACCTGATGTGGCTCCTGGGCAGTAGGCACCTATCCACAGTGGAAAAAACTCCAGGGATGGTCATCAGCAAAGCATCCATCTGGCCAGAATGAGATTGCAGATACTGGCTGGAACTGGCAGATGGATAAATGATTCTCCCCACATGCTGAATGACTGTGCAGACACTTTTCTATTTCCCCATTAGTTTATAGTGTTACTTTCCTAATTTTCTGGTATGGGAGCTCCACTGATATTTTTGTATCATATCCTCTCAGATTCAGGCTTTTTTTTGTGTACCTTTGCAGGCACATTATAGCCAACCTGACAGGTAAAACTTTGGAGTCTACAAAGACAACTTCAGAGAGTCTCGGTGGAAATATTTAAGCAGGAGGATGTGTTGGTCTTCAGCTAGGCAGCTAGCACTGTGAGATCACTGCAAATTCAATATGAGAGGGATAATGTTAACACAGTTAAGCATGAATTTAGACACGTCACTGCTAATCCCTAGATTAACAAGAGGGAAGGAAATGTGTCAAAATAATAAAGTACCTATTAAAAAGGCTGTAGAGACAGACACTGATCCATAGTTAGCATCGATAGATGACAGAACATTGTCAGTGAAGCGTGAGCCGTCATCTGGCAACGCTCTGTTCTGCAGAAACCAGATGAGTTAGGGACTTGTGACAGACTCACTGGGGATTTCCAGACATTGAAAGAAAGAAATAAGGAATGCAAATTTGGAAGAAAAATACATTTTTTTATGTATTTTTAAAATCCTCACCTTAATCTGGGGTCTTTAGGATTTTATCCTTTTGTTCTCTGGGTCCACAGGGGGAAGTGGCGATCCAGCAGTCAGTCATATGAACTGTGTGAAATTTCTGTCACAGTCACTGAAGCCCCTTGGAGAAATAAATTAATTACTTCCTTTAGATCTTTCAAGGTAAGAGGATAAAGGTCTCAGAGGAAGGCAGGTAGGAACCCCGAAAGTCTCAGACAGCTGGAGAGACTCAGAGGCTGTGTGAAACACAAGGCTTCTCAGGCACTAATCCCATACTGCTGATTTAGTTTATCAACTAACAGCATGTATGTGGAATTCCGGCTAACGTTTGTTCTTCTTAATGTTTGTTAGGAGTTATGTTTTCCAGAAGGGAAGGAAGAGTCTATAAGCTGTTTTTTACAGGTGTCCTGGGTTGAGCCCACCATCCCCTCTGTGGGGGGTTGCAGGAGAGCCATGCTACAGCCCAAGGCAGCAGAAGGCAGAAAGTGGTTGGGGCCATCATCTGACTTCTGGACAGCATAATTGGCACCTGCAAGGGCTCAGAAATCATTGCATGGAGAGAAAAAAAAAAAAAGTAAACAATCAAAAAAAGGTCTGTCTCTGTATGTGTGGTATTTTTTTAAACTGCCTTGTGGTTTGACCCTCATTCAAGATTTTCCCTATAAGTAGGAGGTCTAGGAACTTAGCCGGATGTGTCTCTCTGTATCTTATTAGGAAAGTAAGCAGCATACAGCACTATATGTGCTTGGGCATAAGGTCTGTGCTAAAATCAAAGGGGAACCTGTCCATCTCATTTTGGTGAAATACCTTCCTGCTGCCACTCAAAGCTGTCTCTCCACAGAAATCATTAATAGAGCATCACCTTTCAGTGAAATAAAATGGTTTTTTGCAATGTTCTAGGAGCTTTCTTATTTCTCCTTTCTGTGCATTTCTGTTCCAATCTGCCTATTCTGTTCAAACGGTTATGTGTCTATTAGCATTTTAAGGTATAAACTTGTTATCTGTTTATTTTTATAGCCGGGATTCTTAATTATGCCACTCCATGAGAAACATTTCAAGGATAAAGATTAATTACTTTTAGTGTTGCTTCATGTTTGTTATGCTGCAAATAATGCTTGTTTTAAGTAAGTGGAAACAGGTGGGTAACAATCGATTAAATTAAATTAAACAAGCAAGTAGGGAATGAAATGCACATGGCTATTTTCAAGGAGAGATATTGTAGCCATTAATTAAGCAGCTGGAAATCAATAACTACACAAAACTATTCCCTCTTCCCAATTTTATGAGATGGAAGATGCCCTGATGTCTTCAATCATGAAATCGTTATTTATACCTTACTGAGGTGTAAATAAGAGGTTCTGATAACCAAGACTTACATGACATGGATGCAGCCAGCTGAACTTTCTTGCCTGGGCCCTTCTGAATCCTGCAGAGGCCCAAGAAACACTATTTTCATATTGCCCATTGATTCCCAGAAGAGGAATTAACTTGTGTAAAAAGAACAATTTTCAGAACTAATTAGCAAAAATAATCCTCCATTCCCCTTCTGTCTAAAATTAAGCCCTTTTATGTAAAATAAAGGATGGCTAGTACCTTTCCAGTGCTGAATTCCCATGTAAAACTACTGTAAATTTTGTGTGTATAAGAATAAAAAAAAAAAAAAGAGAAGTGGAGTTGCAAAATTATCCAAATACCTCAGCATTAATTTCTGCACTTGGAGAGCCCCCATAGCATTGACCTTAGCAGAAGCACAGATAGGCTCTTGGCTTTTGAAGCTTAAATCAGTTTGATAGCTTTACCTACTACTGATAGCAGAAGTCAAAACGGCTAAGCTAGAGTAAGAAGGTGCTCTCCAGTCTGTTTTGTGCAATCCTGTGCACAGAGATTTCTAAATCAAGTACCCATGTGCCAGCCCACAGAGGCAACAAAAGGCTAATGTTGGATGTGCAGAAGATCTGCGGCAAATAACTTGCCTCATGGGGATGATTTGCTAGGTCTCCCCATGCTGGTTAGGGAAGGAGTTTTCCTGTAAACAATGGAGAAATGCCTGTGCAGGCTGAGGAGGGGGAACAAATCCTGCTACTCAGAAACTGGTGGCTACTCCTGCCTGCTTAGCATTTTCACTCATGAAGCCTCATCCTGAATTTTATGATAGGTCATTAAAAATAATAACTTTGAAAAAAGTACAGTAATTGTGTTGAGAGACATGTAGTCATAGAATCATTGAATCATAGAATCTTAGAATGTTAAGGGTTGCAAGGGACCTCAAAAAATCATCCAGTCCAACCCCCCTTCCAGAGAAGGATCACCTACATTAGGTTGCACAGGAACGTATGCAGGTGGGTCTTGAACATCTCCAGAGAGGGAGACTCCACAACCCCCTGGGCA
>VWZY01003721.1:126554-154081 GCA_013399075.1 Chloroceryle aenea | reverse complement strand
CCCCCTGGTGCGCTCCCCCTCTGTTTGTCACAGGCAATGGCGAAACGATTGACCCCTTCCCCCTTCAAATCTAGTTTAAAGCCCTCTCAATGAGCCCTGCCACCTCCTGACCCAGAATCCTTATCTCCCTCTGGGACAATTGCATCTCTTTAGGTGAGGAAAGGTGAGCGAAACAGGTTTAATCTCCATCCCATGCAGACCACCTCCAGTTAACTCCAAACCAAGTCTGGGTGTATTTTACAGACAGGAGTGCAGTGTGTCACAAGATCTCGGTGGATGCAAACTGTCTGGATGAATGGAGCTGTTCCACTTGACATAAATAATTAGAAACTAATTGAAACACAGACTGTACTATGCCCACCCCGCCCTCCCCACTTCATCCTACCATCATCTTCTCTCCCTGCTGATCAATCAAGGAAGCCATAAAAACACTATTTCTGAGGAGGGTGACTTGGAGAGGCAAAAGAAGGATCAGGGAGGAGAGGAGCTGCTTCTCCTCTCTCCTGATTTTCCGGGTATACATCTGCAGCTTTTATTTTGGGTTGTAAGTGCATCCAGAGGTTTAAGTGGAAGGCTGAATTTACTATCACCAGAGCACCTTCAGCAGGGACCCACACTGCTGCTTTCACAAGGTCTCTGGCCCTCCTTCCACATATATAGCAGCATTTGTGACAATGGCCATAGAAAGTGGGCACCCCGACATTAGTCTTCTACAAGATCCTCATGGAGGTTTGCTTGCAGCTCAAAACTCATGATGTTTGGATTAAACATGCATCATACCTTCGGCGGATAAGAGTTTCTGTAATGAAACAAGGGTTTAATTCAACTTGTTTTCAAAACCTACTTGCTGGAAGATCTATCCTCCTTTTCTGTCTTGTTTTATGTTAATGACTTCCTGGTCCTGCTGAACAGAAGTAAGTCCTCTGTGGTCTTACCAGACCGTTAAAAAAGAAAGGCACCTCTCACCTGCCTCTGTAAAATTTCCTGATATTAGCGATTATTGTTCTGATGTTTCATAACTGATTAAGTAGGAAACCTACCCAGAAATGGGCATTTAATTAAACTACAGACAAAGAGGCACTTGATGGTTGGATACTGCTTAAATTGAAGCAGCCTTTATTAATGTAACTGAAATTGATACTGGGTACTTTCTATCACCTTCACAAATGGTCCTCTCTGTGACATTACCCTCACATTGTTCTCTTCACATAACCCAAATGGTCTCTCTTCACTATGATATTGCTTTCCCTAGTGCTTTGTGGGCTGAAATAGGAGTGCTGAATGTGAGTATGTGAGTGATTGTCTTCACAGGAAGAAAAGTTGCCCATTCATTCTGGTGATTTCAAAACACTTTGTGCACAACAGAAATTGTATCCCTTTAGCTGATTAATCAAGCATATTTTCTGTGTATCACAGCAATACTCCTTATTCTAACGTCTGCCTCATGAGGAACGTCCTTCTAGTAAGGTACGAAATTTCCCTTTCTGAGACAACGTAGAGTTTCATCTCCTGAGGTCGAGACTCCATTGAAGTCACTCTGCTGGGAGAGTTTCCAGTTTTTATGTTGCGTTGGGAAATTAACTTTGTGCCATCTTGGCCCCATTAAACCAGTGGGAGTTTTGCCTTGGACTGCAGTAGAATTAGGATGTTGTGCACTGTATAATAATTGAACTGGAAATTATAGGAGCACAATCTTCCTTCTGCCCTATTAATGAGCTTAACAACTTGCTAGGAGCAAGCTTCTGCAGCTAAGGAATCTGTGTGAGTATTTACACAAATCTCACATGAAGCAACGCTTATATGTCTCTAATGAATGAAATGTAATGTACCCATGCTGGGCTCAGTGTTCAGCAGCTTGCTGCCAGACCTTCAGCTGAGCTCATCACTATTGACATTATAGGGAAAAAATGGATAAAATGCTAATGACTAACATGCTTTTTTGGTATTAGAATTGCAAGTTTGAAATGCAGGCACTGAAATTTAGGCGAAGTTTAGACTTAGTTTCAACAGAAGCAGAGCTTCTTCTACAAATCCCATCCAGCAAACGGGTGTTGCAGGGGGGATGTTTTTTGTTTCTTTTCTCCATTTGAAATATTTTGTGTTATCTGCTTTGTACCATCACCTGTGATGGAAGAGATCATCCCAGACAGAGGACACCATCCTGCTCTGAATAGCAGGCAGTAATCTGTTTAGCAATAGGAACCAAGCTAGGACAATCAGCACACCTCATTTCTCCTTCCCTTCATTTTCCAGTATGGGCTGGATTGGCAAGATGAAAACTGAGGATGTGTGGTGTAGCACAGCTACACTCCTCAGGAGGCAGGGCAACCAACCAGGCATCTGTCAGAGGGCTGCAAATAATCCTTGTACACTGCAGGAAGTCAGCGTGCTCTTGCTCTGACACCTTCTCTCAGCAACATGGCACAGAAATGCTTTGTAGGGATTTTTTGAGCAAGTTGTTAAGGACAGAGAAGTCCAAATAAGCTGTCCATAAGTGGACTGGGTGGTATTTTAATTTGATTCATTGGTCAATACAGTATGGGGCTCTTTGACATCTTTATTTTAACTCTCTAACTATGTCAGTATCCCCAAATCTGCAGAATTATAAATACTAATATTCACAACATGTATATTCTGCATATATATATATAAAGAAAACACAAAAACAAGTGCTTTCTTCTGTCCTGGTTTGAGTGAGAACAGTACTAATTCTGTTCAGTGGTTTTACTTTTCAGCTCAGTTCTTCTAACTCACTGCACTGTCTGAAGTCAGCAACCTGTTTTCACAGACAGTGTCTGCTGCTGGCAGTGATAACGCCCCATGGTTAGAGTAACTACCATGGATTGGTGTGCAGACCAAGGCCACTGATGGATCTTGTGTGCCACGTTGGGGGGTGCAGGAAAGTGAAAGGCAGCACCTGCAGGGAGGAGCGGACAGGGCAGGTGACCCCAAATGTACCAACAACTGAGACCTTTCAGATAAACAGCAAGAACAATTGAAAAACATAATGTATATGGCACATAAGGGAAGAGTACAGCATTTAACTCAGAAAGAAATGCTAAAAAAGCAGCCTATTTTAGTTTCCAGTTCTTAAAGACAATTAGGAAAAACATCATACACTCTAAGTGAACGAACCAGAATCTGAACTATCAGAGCTCTGATGGTTGAGCCCCACATTGGGTGCCAATAAATCTGTCATGGTTTAGGGTCAGGGCCGCCCCTTAGACCTGTAATAGATGCTCTCTGTTAAACCCCCTCCCTCCCCAAGGGGAAGAGAAAGGGAATAAGGAAGAGAGACTGAGAGACTACAAAAGGAAACAAGAACAGCTTTAATGAAAATGAAAATAATAACAATAAAAATAGAACATGTACAAATATATACAAAACCAGTATCAAACCCAAACTCTCTGATGGTAATTACATCACCGCCACTACTGATGCTGTAGAGCAGGCACTGGGGGAGTCCCAGACCGGACCCCGCAGCAGACAGGATCTGTGTTCAGGAGCTGGATTCTGGTACAGGATTCAGGAACACACTGATTGGGATCAAAGGCAGAACAGAGACCTTCTTGGATTTCTTCTGAGGAAGGAACCAAAAGAGGACCTGAGCCAAGCCAAGCAAAACTGTCAAGGTGGTCCAAGAGGGGAGAGGAGCCCAGGAGCCCAGGAGTGAGCTGTAGACCCTCCAGATCCCTCAGCTTTATATCAAATATGATGTATATGGGATGGAATACCTTGTTGGTCATCTTAGGGTCACCCGCCCTGTCTGTTCCTCGCCACAGGTGAAGCCTTTCACTTTCCTGCACCCCCCAGTGTAACACACAAGATCCAGCAGTGGCCTTGGTCTGCACACCTATCCTTGGTAGTAACTCTAACCATGGGGTGTTATCACTGCCAGCAGCAAACACTGTCTGTGAGAACAGGCTGCTGACTTCAGACAGTGCAGTGAGTTAGAAGAACTGAGCTGAAAAGTAAAATCACTGAACAGAATTAGTGCTGCTCTCACTCAAACCAAGACATCTTCAAAAGTATATCCTGATAAGAAAACTGCAGTCTTTAGCCTCTTATCATCACATAATGGCCATCAGAGTTCTGATTGGGCCAAACAATTGACCAAGCAAGGATTTACATTACACATTAGTCAATGATGACACCCAGAATGAAGTAGCAAATACATGGCATGTAGAAAACTGCTTCCTTGAACTCTCATCCTCTGTGTTCTCTATCCAGCATCAATCTATTACTATTTCTCATCTACTGTTTTTTTCAGTTCAGGACCATAAATATTGAAAATTAAGTTTATTTTCTTTTCCTCTGTAAAATCAAAAGGAAAAAAAAACACCCCATAAGGATATGGAAAGATATGTTCTTATCTCTTCCTACATAGGGGAGGTGTTGAAAAATGCCAGAGAGGCAGATCGTAGCTTGCCACTGACATAGTATTGCTGGACAAGTCAGCATCTCTGCCCAGGTCCTGCCTCAGGACCTGAGCCAACCACAGACTGGAAGTTCATCAGCATAGCAATGTTCTCTCATTGCATGGGGCAGTGACTAGAAAAGACGTTATGGTGCTGCTGTAACATGAAGAATAAAGGGTGAGCAGGATTTTTCAAGATGCTTGCAGCAAAATGGAAATATCCAGGAAGCTAAGAGGAGGCAGTTGTCACCTGCCTTGAATTTCTTTAAAAACCCTCCCCATGTGGATCATTCTACTCTTTGCTTCTTTGTTTCATGCCCTAGGTTTAAAGACTTTTGGTCTGGTTTCCATCAAGCCTAGTTTATTTCTCTTTTAATGAAGTGTTAACTGGATAACAGATGCTGAAATATCATTTGTCAGGAAAGTTCACAGGCATCATCTCAGATGTCTACATCTCTTTGCCATCCTGCTGCAAGGCACAGACAGGCCCAGGGACTGCCTGAGTTTGCTGACTAGTCTCTGTCTCTAGTCTGAGAGAAGTACATGTGGTAGGCACTCGCGTTTCTCACACCCATGCATGTAATTTCCAGTCAGAGAAGTTGTTTTCTTGCAAGTTTGCAGCTGAGTGAGACAAAGCAGCCAGCATGGAGGGTGTTAGAAAGGAGAGCAAACACAGCAGTGATTTAGAAGCTGTTTATTATTTTAAGCTACAAGTACAGGAGGGCTGTGATGATATTTGAAAATATAATGCATAGTTAATGCTGAAATCTTGTCAAGTCCAGAGTGTTTTAGCAGAAAGCCCCTGTGTGTTTATGCAAGGGAAGACAGGGGTTCAGCACCTGATTTACTAGGGCAGGAAGTTAGAGGGTTAGGGTGAGGAACAGCAGCAGCTTCTCCAGGAAAAGGAGCAATACAACAGATCTAATGCCCCTGGAAAGGGAAGGAGAGAGACTTTTCTCAGAGAAAAGGGGCAGTTTTAACCCCACCCCAGCTCCCACTTTGCTCCAAGCTGCATTAAGATTGATAAATTTAAGGTGAAGCACAAGTTACATGGGCCAGAGGTCATCTGCTACTGTTTTGTCCCAGGTCTCCCTGGAATATAGTTTTCCACTGCCATCTGCCATTTGCTGGATTTTTACATCTGTCTTTCCCCAAAAGTAACCCCTCTAAAGCTCCCTGACATAAGGATCAATGAAAACCATGGACAAGAGTTCTTAGGAGCAGCAACCTTGATAACTTCTTCCCCATTTAAAGGCACATCTTCTTCCTCCATTGTTTTTTTTCTACCAGCTTAGTCTTCCTGAAGAAAGGAGGAAGACTTGGTTACAGAGAGGATACACCAGAAAAGGTTACATTTGCTATCTAAATGTAAAAGCACGAGTTAATCTACAATCATTTTCATGTCAATTTAGTGTGATACTTTTTTTACTTGGCTTTGCACAAAGAGCCTTAGCATGGCACTGTGACTCTTGACACAGAAACTCCCTTTGCCACTCTAAATGGGGTTATCCTCTTCCAGACTTTTGGGTCTCCTTTGCCCCTCCAACCTTTTCAGGGGCAGCAGGAAGGATGTTTTCATGAGAGCCATCTGTCAGGGTAGATACAAATCCCAGACTCTTCTGGGCCTTAGAGACTGCTCTAGCCTCGAAGGCTTCATTCAGTGGTACAACAAACACAGATGGTTTCCCTCTTGGACCTGGGACAAACGTGCTGCCTTTCAGGACGTGGCAATGATTTTCCTCAAGTAAGCCTTCTGTTTAGAAATACATGAGCTATCTATAAGTTTGGGTGATAAATATATGCATATTCTTTTATGTATAAGGGGAAAACGTAAATGTGTATAATAATTTACCTGAGAAGTTAGGTCCGTGGAGTGCAGGTTTCAATCTATTTTTATCCTCCTCAACATAAAGGGAAAACACCAAAGACAAGTGTTGACTGTCTGTCAAGCATTTTGTTTGATAAAAAACAGTGCTGCATGTTGATCTATTGATCAAACTGTTACGGCTGCAGAGTAACTTATTTAATCAACCATAGTCTGTTTTATACCTATGACAACTTTTATAAAGCGACTAAATTAATAAATTGATCCTTAGATGAAAAGATTCCTTAATTCTCTGTGTTTAAATTTACTCTGGGCATGCACGTACATGCAGTGGCTTAGAAGTTAAAACCTGGATGAATCTTTCTGCACTGTGCAGTACAATTTCACACAGAAATAAGCAGCACTGGTGGAAACTCAGCTTAAGCACATCAGGATAGTGTGAACCCTGAGTCTGCTTATCTAGAAGGAGTCTTTTCTTGAATGTAACTACAGGTTACTGCATAGAGAAGCTGCTTGAGGCTGGATCATTAATGGTTTTCAGATGCCTAAGACCTGTTAAAATGAAACCACCCTTCACTTCCACCTTATCAGTACTCCTTATTTCATCTGAAAAATACTGCCAGGGGTTGAAAGGCAAATCTGAACCAACCATAACATAAGCAGTTGAATGCAAAACCTCACAGAACCACAATGAAACACTGCCATATATGCCTTTGATTGTATACTACTTTTTAATGCATTTCATGGTCTTCTGCAGTAGGTAAGGAATATGCAGAGGTGACAACTACATCATCTTTAGAACAGTGGGCCTCCTGCCATTCTGTGATTCTATGGTATGGCCCAAACTGGAGGCTCACTTATGCCAGAATGAACATGGCACCAGTAACCTGTAAGGATCAGAACTTTATTTGGCTTCTCCTTCTATAAATCCAGTGTTTTAACTGGTTCATACCGGACTGGCATTGCCATGAGTGAGATCTGATTTTTGCTCTTCAGTTTGGACAGATTCAAAGTGAGTTCACCATGAGCACAATTACAGCTGGAATATATTATTTACTAGTTACTGTGGTGTTGAAAAGTCAGCTGTGCTTGCATTTCAAAATCAACCGTAGATCCACTACTGACCAGCAAGCATAACATCAAAGGGCACCACACAACTTTCAAGAAAGTGCTCTCTGAGGCTGTGCTGAAAAGCTTCAGTAAGACAACTTTTCAGGGCAGAAGCATGAAGTTCTACCATGGAAAAAGTATCAAAGGAAGTATCAAAAGAAGTGTTAAATGTAAAGAAGGTAGATTTAAACTAGATATAAGGAGGACATTTTTTACACTGAAGGTGGTCGCCCAGAGAGGTGATAGAAGCCCCATCCCCAGAAACATTCCAGATGAGGTTGTACAGGACTCTGAGCAACCTGCTCTAGTTGCAGATTTCCCTGCTCCCTGCAGGGGGTTGGACTAGATGGCCTTGAAAGGTCCCTTCCAACACAAAACAGTCTATGAAGGCCAACTTTTCACTACCCTTTGGACACTAGAAAATTTGACCCTTGAATTACAACCCAAGCCAGGCAGAAATATATAAAAAAAAATGCATAGATAGGTAAAATATAAACAAACATGCATATATACACATATCTCTGTGTATGTATATCTGCGTTTGTGTATTTATCTGGTTTCTCTTCCTTTCCCATCCATCTCTCTTCCTTTCCCATCTGTCAGAGCTGCAGTGCCTGTCTTCTAAAGCACTAGTGTGGAAACTTTTAGACATGTGCTTATCTTTAATTACATGAGCAGTTCCCCAAGTGCTGATGGGAATACTCGCATACAAGGGAAGAGGTTAAAGTGCAGATTTATTACAGACGCAGACTATTTTCAAGGCTGTGTTTGTGAAATAACTGAACAGGAAGGATTAGAAAGCTGGCAGGAGTCCCAACACTCTTACAAGCAGGACAACAACTGTAAATGTTTAAAAAAATCAGATTTGTGAGTAAATCCTCCATCACACCAGTAATGTGACAGCCCCTGTGGGAAGACTGGGGTAAACCTTCTGCTGCAGCAAAACGCTTTGTGGCACCTGATGGTAGGTCAGGTGACCAGAGTCAGATATTCCTGAGTGTGGTAGGCCACTGTCCGCGTGAGTAACGTTATCCTGTAATATTCCCAAAGCATCCTTGGGGTCTGGCAGATAGAAGAGGAAATTATTTTCTCGTCCTCAGGGAGTTTTTCCTGTGCTATAAATGACTGACTTTTCCGACCAGGACAATGAAAACATAAAGAGGCAATCTTGAGCTGAGTTTCAAAGTATATTTCTGATTTGAGCATTTTATGAGCCCATTTTTCAGTGATCTCATTTCTGAGTTCATAGGAAAATATGAAATATCATATTTTTCTAGATAAAAAAGAATTTCAGGGTAAAGATAGAGTGGGGGTTTTCATTTTTATTTAAAACTTGCTGCAAGAGAGAGGTCTTGACAATATTGAATGTGAAATCAAAATTAGATGGAAATGGGCAACTCACAAAAAAATTTTTTTATGAGCAGTTTGGGGGTTGAGTGGTTTGGAGGAGTTCTGGTTTTGGTGTTTTTTTTTTTTCTTTTCAGATATGAATCTTAATCTTGCCAAAATGTTCTTAGTGTACTTAGAAACCTCTGCAGGAGTGCTTTAAGCATTTTATGAGCTTTCTTTTAAAAATGGATCTCTGAAACACCTAAACACACATGACTTACACTCTGCGAGGTAATGACCGTGCTTGTCTCTCTCTGACATCAATGTGGAAAGCTCCCAGTTTTTCCAAGGGGTGCCTTTAGAGTATTTAATGTGCTTGGCACTTTGCAAAACCACATGTGAAACATGCAGTGGCCAAGGGTGCTGCACAGTTGGCAGGGCTGGCCTTTGCCCCTTTGAGCCTTCTGTACAATATATTATTTATGAAAGAAACCTCGACTAATTTAAAGTATGCAGTGCATGCTGGTGCTGTGGAATTGCAGTCACTGAGTGGGGGAAAAGAGGAGGAGGAGATAACCACAACGGTGAGCAGTCACAGATTTTAAAGATGTTTTAATAAACAAAGGGATTTTTGTTGCACACAAATACCGAGAGAGGCAGTTCATAGTCCCGCCACTGAGTAGAGTGTTTCTCCCAGAGCTTTCCCAGCGTCAGGCATATTTGTGTGTATTTCCCTCGGTGGAAATAACAGCTCAATCCAAAGGTGTGGGCTAAAACAGGAGACTGGTCTCTGTTGGCAAACAACCGTCAGCCACAGAAGACTCCCTGCCATAAATACCACACTTGTGTAACAAGTTGCGGCCAGATACATACACAAACAGCGCAGTCATCGCCGACCCTCAGTGCTGGAGACAGCATCCATCACTTTTAGTGCTTATGGTGCTGCTCCTAGCCACGTGCCCTGCCTCCTTGCTCCACTTTTATCCTCAGCTCTCCCCTGGGTCCCAGACGGCATCAGCCTCGCTCCCTCCCCTTGCCATTTTCTTTGCGCCTCTTGACACGGCAACTGCAGCTCCAGCTCGCCTTTGGGCTCTCTGTGCCAAAGCTTTCACATCCTCCCCTGCTTCCCGGACGGCAACAGCCTCGGCGGCTGTCATCTGGCAGGAAAGATGCCTTTGCCTTGAAGCAGTGCCACTCTCCCGCAAACTGTACGCCTCTCCTCCAGCCTCAGCAACTCGTGGAAGAGGAAGGGAACGTGATTCCAAGCTGCTGGTGGGGCAGGGAAGCTGTGATGCTTTTCCCCAGCCCCCCGGAGGACGCCTGAGCTCGTCGTTGCCATCGCGACGGCTCCCTAGATAAGGCAGGCAGGAGCATCATCTGCAGCACAGCCCAGCAAGGTCCTGCTCCAGCGAGCCCTGACGCCACCTGCACCCTTCGCACTGCTTTGTAAGTACTTCATCCACACACTTCACCTCTCCCTCCTGGGTGGCTTCTTGCTTTGCTCTTCTTTTTTTTTTTTAACTTTTTTTCCCACTTTAGTGGCCACCACCAGGCAAATCCATCATTCTATTCAATTGAATCACCCTTGTCACCCATGGGGACTAGTGGGAAAGCCCAGGGTCTCCCACTCTGCAGGGAGCAGGCTGGGGATGGTCCCCTGCAGGGGAAGTTGGGGTGCGACAGCACTGAGGCTGGAATGCATGGATGAGGTCATGGGCAGGAGAGTGCTTTAGAGACAACTGCTTCAACTAACTGCTGGGACAGTTCACAAGCAGATAATACAAGCCAGCACCATGGGAACTGGTATCAGGACTTCTTATCCCACTACAAAGGGCTGGCATGTGCAAGGCCTAGTTTTGCACCTCAAGGAAATAATTAAGGAAGACTATGCATTTTTATTATTTCCAAAGACAAAAACTTTGTGACCAAAACCTGTGCAACTCTATCTTAGTTTTGGTGTTTTATTTTGGTTTGGTTTGTTTTTTTTCATCAATCAAAGTTTAACTGTTGGTATTTTATTTTTTTTTTAGAAGTTTGTGTGAGTTAGTGGGAGTCAGTCCAACAAGGGGTTTGAACTAGCTCCAGAAGCACATTGTCTGTAAGCGGAAACTGCTCCCAGACAGTTCAATGGGATTTCTGCATCCGTGCAATTATTAGTAGCAAAAGTTTTAGGTGAAGGGAGGGACCTGGATCAGCCTTTCAAATACATAAGCATTTCATAAGAAGTTTTAAATATGCTTTAGAAGAATAGAAATCAGACTAATCTGAAAAGGATGCCTGGAGAGAGCAGCCTAGTCCCCAAATAACTGAAGAAAAAACTCTGAGCAGTAGCATGAGGCCAACTTCTGTGCCTGGGAACACATTACACCAACAGAGTAACTTTAAACATATAGTAAAACTCGTAACAAGAAGTTTGGAATGCAAAACAGGAACACCCAGACTTTCTACTCTTAGGGCGTGTATTTTCTACTCTGACTGCAATAAGCAGGTTGCCTTTTGCTTTATTTACCAGATTCACCCAGAAAGCGGCTGTAAAGGAGCTAGAGTAGGATTGGGGTATAGTGAAGGTGTACATTTGCTGGTAAAAGAGCCAAAGCTGCCTGCTTAGTGCAGGTGGAAGGAGCCAAAGGCAGGTCGATGTGGTACCATTCCCCTTGGCCCTGAGACATTTCAGATGAGCGTGGGGAAGGTGGGTGCAAGATGACTACACTTAGATGATTGTATCTTTTTCCTTGTTTGTTAATGACTTCATGCAAATTAGAGGCCTACTCATGCTATAGGGCCCTTCATAGGATGTGCAACAGAAGGAAGGAGAGGTTTGTTGTTGCCTCCCATGTAGGTTTAGGGAGGGAATGGAAGAGCAGGTAAAGATGCTGGGAGCCTGCCTGTGCCTCCTTGCTCATGAGCCCTTTGCAACCAGACAGAGGAGAGAAAAAACAATTCAAAATTGTTTAATAATCAAAACCTGTCAGGAGACCATAGGTGCATGTGTGGTGGGAGGAGATGCACCAGTCTTAAAGGGCAAATGCTGATGTTTGAGCAGCTTTTGGATAGGGCAGCAAAGCACTGCCCTTGATGCAAGCTGGACTGTAGCTGTTGCTGCCCTACCTCTGCCTCGTGTCTGCTTAGGGCAGCACACTGTAAGATATTCCTCCTTGTTACCATTTCCATATGTCCAGTGCATCAGCAGTGGCATGCCAGGTGCTGCCTACAGGAATGTGGACAAATGTGTGTGTGCTGTCCCACCTCACGGCCCCACTTGCTTCCATTTCTGCTCTTGAACTCTCTTTTTCTCAGTATATGGCAAAAATAACGTTTTTACAAAGTGCTAGAAGTCCAGAAGACAGATCATAGTGTCATATAGCCTTTTGTGGCAACATTATAATCAGCCTACCAAAATAAATACTTAATTCAGTCTGCCTGCTGCTACTCAAAAAGGATGCTGTCAAGAGTACTTTTATTTATCAACCTTATCAACATGCTAATGTTTTTTCTTAATGATTGTGCACGTTCTGCAGACTAAATGCATGTTTTCTTCTTGGGGAGTTTGTCAGCTGTGAAAATAAAACATTTCCCTGAACCAAAAAACAAAACAGCAGCAAACCAAACAACAATCAAACAACCAAAAAAGAAAAAGTAAAATGAAAATATTTGTGGACAGCACCACATGGTCTACTGATGTCCTCAGAAGCACAGTTTGTGGAGACCTTAAAAATGGTCAGTTCAGGAATTCTAAGTATTCGACCCACAAGGAAAAGATGTGGAGGTTTAACAAGTCATGCCCTTAATATACAGTGGTGAGGACTATTGACATTGATGCCTAGTTAGCCCCTGTAAACTCTGGTAAGAATTGCAGATCAAAAATCAATTTCTCTCTCTCATAAGAATGATCACCTAATGGTGTCTCATTTGCAAACTGCTTTGTCCCTTGCGACAGGATACAAATATTCATAGGTACCTAGTGTCCCTGTAGCTGCATAGCACCTACAACCATTCAAATCCTAGGAGAAGACAAGAAATGGAGATTTAACTGTCCCCTATCCAAAGCCATTTCTGTGCCAAGTTCAGGATCAAATGAAAAAAGCCAGTGCTTTAATTTTATTCTCAAAGCTTTAGTTTTCTGTCTCTTTTTCTCATGAGATTCAATTTCAAGTTGCTTTAAATGTCACATGATCAGATGGCCTCAAAAGATTGATATCATTTTGGTAGAAATATGTAAGACTAGCTTTGCTGAGTATCCCTAAGCTCTAGCATGGTTTGTTTGTGACAAATATCTACATTAAACTAATTGTGCATTAAAATAGTAAACAAAACCTGGTTTCTTTGTCCATCTCTAGGAAAATTATCTTTACCTAACTGAAGTCTGAAACTGTTTGCATTGGTGGACTTTTTGAAGGAGGCACACAATTTAAACAAAGAAATGAATCTTATTATTTGCATACATTTGTGTTTTTTAACGTTATGTGTTAGTGCATGATAGGAGCCATACATAGTTTTATTTGGACACTTTAATCAAGAATATACAGCAACTGAGAATTCTGAAAAAATAAGCAAAAAAAAAATTAGTGTTTTCTAGCTACCTAGAAATCCAAAGCTGATATCTAGAAAGTGAAAAAATCAGGTATTTGTAATCTGAATCACCATCTCTTACAAGTGTGTACAGCCAAAAGAGTTCTGCTGGCATATGACAGTGACTCAGCATGAGAGCCCATCCACATGAGGCTGAAGTAGCTTTTACTCATACTTGCACTTTTCAGTATGCCTTATAATTCCTTAATCTTTTCTGTCTGTAGAATCATAGAATGGTTTGTGTTAGAAAGGACCTTTCAATCCACCCCCCCTGCAGGGAGCAGGGACATCTGCAACTAGAGCTGGTTGTTCAGAGCCCTGTCCAACCTCACCTGGAGTGTTTCCAGGGATGGGGCTTCTACCACCAACCTGTGCCCGGGTCTCACCATCCTCACTGTAAAAAAATACTTCTGTCTAGTCTGAATCTCCATTCTTTTAGTTTAAAGCCATAATTCCTTGTCCTGTCACAACAAGCCCTGATAAAAAGACTGTCCCCATCTTTTCTGTATGCACCTTTAAGTATTGAAAGTCCACAATAAGATTTCCCTGGAGTCTTCTCCAGGCTGTCTCAGCCATTCCATAAGTATGAAATACTTTTATAAAAACTACATTTATAAGTGAGTCAATCCTATTGAATGCTGAATTTGTTTACATGGAGCAAATGTGAAACTGTGGAGGCAAAGCTAGAACTTGTCTAAACCTTCAGGCACATTTCTCTGCAAGGAGGTGGTACAGGCTGGCTGCACTGTACCCAAGTCTCAAGTCTGAAGGACTACTGAATCCTATTTCATATAGAAAAATCTATATGCATTTCAGGAAGTGTCTCCTGCTGAGTGTGATTTAGAGCTCCACTGTAACCATTACACACAGGATGAATGTGGATCATTATGTCAAGAGATGTAACAGAGTGCTAGAAAAAAAACCCACCTTACTCCATCACCTAACCAGCAAACATTACCTACCACAGTGGCTGAGAGCAGCAAGAGAATGCAAACCCTGCAAGCATGTAGGCTGCTGGGAAAAGATTTGCACTTAACACATGAAAATCCAAGAATGTGCTTCCATTTGTAAAGACATATTAATGACTTCATTCAGTCTCCATAGCAGTCTGCCTTCCCACGTGACATGTTACTGGAGAATCTGTTTCTTTAGCGGTGAGGATTGATTTTAGTGGTTTAGGAAAGCACCATTACAATGCTCACGTACATCACTTCACCTTTGACTGAGAATGCTACGTGCAGCGCACAGCAACGGGATGTAACAGCAGGCAGTGTAAATACACTCATGATACCAAAAGTCATGACAGTGACATTTTAGTGTTTTCTCACAATGTGCAGCGTGGAAACACTTTTGTAAGCAAGGCAATGCTAGCTACAGGGCAAACTAAAAAGCAAAAAAAGGAGGGGTGACAGAAGTTGGTCTGTATAGTCATGTTTTAAAGGACTGAAGATGCCAAGGGCTTGGCATCTGTGACTATGAATATGTGAAGATAGACCTAAGAGATTTATCTTAGAATATTATGTTTCAAACTACTGTATTAAGAAAAAACAATTAAGGCAATCTCTCATAATCTGCACGCACCAATCCTACACTGACTCTCTTTACAAAGCTTAAATTTTATTCAGTGAAATAACTCAAGGGAACAACTTAGTGAAATCAAACCAAAGTGAATCATATTTAGAAGGCATTTCCAGTCAGTATAATTTACTACTAATTTTACATTTAAATTTTAATATCTATCCTCAACTTTTTTTTCCCCAAGACGTGTTTTAAGAGTCCATATTGTCTGAAATGGTATCCCTGATTTTATTGAAAACTTTCTAAACAGAGTACTCTTCAGAAAAGAACATTTTCCCTACAATTGTAATATTTAGCTAGCATGCCCTAATCAAATCCAATAACATCAGATGACATTGAAGAAAAAAAATCCTCCTCCCTCAAATCAGAAAAAGCAGTCTGAGCCTTCATATAGCTAGCTAATAAGTTTTTGTTTTAAATAAAGTTACGACTGCTTCATTTGAAGCCATAGCTATAGCTTATTTATACAGTGGATAAACAGAGCAACCATACCATGCTAAGGTGCACTCAAAGATTTCTTTGTGAAGGGTCTTCCGAAGTGGAACATTATTTTTTCTGTAAATGAAAATTAAGTCTCCAGGCAGTATAAACCTTCAGTACAGATGTGAAGCTCGACTGGAACAGTTCTGCAGTGAACAGCTGGAGATCAAACCCCTTACCAGGCCTGGTTCAGTGACGTATGTAAGAATTTGTAGAATTATACATATTTTTGTGAATACTGAGGGGTATGGGAGTTAATCCCACATGTACATTAGGGGTCAATGTTCCTGACCTTTATTACTGCCCACCAGTGTTGCTCCACCTTGAAATCAGTGGAATTTAGGAGATGTTTTTCCATCCCCTGCAGAATTAGCTCAGTGCATGGTTATGAGTGCAACCTTTTATATTTTGTTTGCAAATATTTATGTGACTGGATTTTGCTAGCGGATTGTTTGTTCTTTATGTAGATGCAAGTTTAGTCTTGGAAATGTGGTTAACTCCCCTACTGCTTCTTGTTAACAACCAATCACTGTGATTTACAGAGAAATAATACAGGTAATTTCTTTACATCCAAGAAGACAAAACCAAACTCCAACAGTAGAGTTTCCTATTTTCCTATCCTCCTTTTCACTGTTTTTTCCTAACTGCCTCTTCTTGCACCTTTTTCTTCTATTTACTTTTCCTTCTCCACCTTCCCTTTGCTCCTGGTTTTTTCCCAATTCATCCTGTATTCTACTATCTGTGTTGTTTCTTGGTTTGTTTTTTTTTTTTCTCTTCCTCGTTGCCTTCTTCCTCCTTACAAAGAAGTCAGTCTGCTTTTATTCCTCCAAAATGGAGAACAGAAGTTGTGAGTAAAAGGCTACCGCAGCTGTTGCTGGCTGAAGGGAGATACCCAGATGACTTGGACTGCACCTTCAAGTTGAAGGGGTTTTTAACTTTAACATGGCTCTATCATTCCAACAGCTCTCTGCTAAGCAACTGTAGAAATGATCAGCAGTAAAAAATGGACTAAATTCCTTCTTCCTATGATGACATCTGGGGTGGGCTGAGAGTGAGCAAGTCCAGGCTCAAATCTGAGCTTGAGGGCTGCTGGGGGAGCTCAGACAGGAGGCTGGGCTCCAGAACCCCCTGCAGTTGTGAGCAAAGGGGCATAAATCAGACAAAACAGCAATCCAGTGAGATCTACAGAGCACAGGGAATTAGCCTTGTGCTCTTACCAAGGTGATACTCAACACGCATAAAGTCTACTCCATGCTGCCTTTGGGATCTGTTGGCACTGGCCAGCTTTCAGAAGCAGCACTCACACCTGGGTCTTCAGGAGTATCCAAGCTCTCTTAGAGGAGCTGGACTTGCAAGATTAACTCAACAGCATTTGTAATTAAAGCTAGATCGTATGAAAAACACCAAATATGAGCCTTGGTTTACAGCTGAGGAAAAAAAATGAAGAGGAAAACCATAACAAAACATTCTGTTTCCTAGCATTTACTCTGTGTGCATGACAGCACTTTCTGTATGATCAAAGTCAGCATTCTTCTGCAGAACCAATGTATTTCCTGCACTACTGTGGGTCACTTACAGCAACAAGGCTAGAAAAATGGGATATTGCATGTGTAACCAAGGCTGTGAATAAATGCACCTCTTAGTGTCTGTGAGCAAAATCAAGCCAGCAGACTGCATGACAGAGAGCAGCTGGAAGACAAGAACTTCTCATGACCTGGCTAGCAAGTGGATATCTAACACCAATGTGTCTGGTTTATGTCATGCTGCTGCCTTTTTTTTTTTTTTTCCTTTTTCTTTTCAAAGAGGGAGAAAAACCCATTTCAATGATGTCAACAGAATGCGTTCAGCCACTTGATATCCCAGAAGACAGACTAGACAAGAGAGATTCACACTGTAACCATTTAGGTAAGTGTTATTAGATGATGTCATTGCAAAAATTAGAGAGGTGTTGTCTTCACATCATTAGGTCCTGTCCAGTATCCTTTTTTTCCCCTCCAGCAACACAACTGAGCCCTCATGAAACCCGATAGATTACACCTTCTGCTGACAGTTCTGATGCCAGATGGAGAGGCAAAGAGATTTTTTCCTGCATAAAAGTATTAGCTGAAGCTCTAGAGCAAAGTTAATTAAAGAGAAGGGAAAAAGAGTAATTTTTCTTTTTCAGTAGAAAAAGTAGAGCAGTTTCTTCATTTATACCACAATAAGCCGAAAGCTAGGCTATAGCTGAGCCTTCCTTGAACGCATTTTCCACATGCAATTTCAGTAAAAGGTTTCAAACACACCCTTTGCCTTCACCGGGGTGGCTTTCTAAATACTTTTTATCCTTCATCATCAATCTGTTTCCTCTCTTGAACCTATTTCACATATAACTTTCATACTGAAAGTACCAGAGGCATCTTCGCTTCGCCACACTCTTAAATACCAGACTTCATACTTGATAGATGTGCTTTTTGTATATTCATGATCTTTGCCTCTGCTCCAAGTCCTATCACTTCACCCCCACCTTGCAAAATTGTCATGAAGATTTAGCAACCCAGAAACAAAAATCTGTTTGCTCAGTATTACCCTTGAGATGACAACAAAGAAACACAAATGCAGTTTCACTCCTCAAAAAAATGAATCTCGCTGACAGCAAGCATGATTTTATAAACTTTGTTTATCTGGCCTGCAAGGAAAGTATCCTAGTTCTGCCTCTGCCACACGCAATTCTAGCCAAAGGCACCACTTCTGCAATGGCTGCTATACCAAACATAATTGTTCCATAAAATTACTTATTTAAATAAGTACAGAACAAGTCCTCTTCTACAGTCAGAAACTGAGACAGTGGGGGGTTAAGCTCATTAGGACCATGCAGGAAGCATGTGAAGGACAGAAAAAGACCTCAAATCTTCCAGGGACTTCACCTTCACCACCGTCATCCTTCCCATGTCTACCCACAGGCTCGAAGATGTATGGCTGCCTTAGGGTGAGAGAGTCTGGAACAAAGTCCTGTTGCACCTAAGTCTGTAGTCAGGGTTTGGGTATAAGTTGGTGGGGACTTAGCTGAAGCCAAACAAGCAGCTTTTAAGAAATCCAAGCATTGGTTTGCTTGATGGTACTAATGACAGGCTATCTTCAGTATTTTTGGCTTGTATAAGCACACAGAAATGCAGATGTTTGCAGAAAAAAAAAAAAAAAAAAAGAAAAAAAAAACAGAAAAACTCAAACATGCTGACCATCTGAGTCATCCTAGTCAAAGTTTGTTTTGAGGGAAAGTCCAAAATCTAGTGTAATGTTATGTAAATCAAAAGTGAATACAAGCTGCTCTGTGGCTCTGGGAATAAAGCCAGCTCTTAAAGGCAACAATATACTGGCTCAGTTTACTGAGACCTCAAGCTGACCCCACACACGTAAATCTTTCCTTCACAGAAGTGCCCTTGTAGCTCTTGAAGACACAGCCCAGAGTTAGTGCAGGAGGAAACAAGAGATGGCCATGGGACCTCTGCACGTGATGGTGCAGCCTTCCCTCTGCCCTGTATGATGCAGCTGACCACAACTCTCTCCGTCTGCTTTATGTCTACCAACTACAACGAAGGAGGTCCACCTAAAGTCACTTGACTTCCATGTAGTATGGCACAGAGGCCTCTTGTGCTGACTTTCTATTTAAGAGATATTTCTCCACAGGCATTTTAATTTACTTGAATGAAAGCAGTATTATTAAAGCATTAAAGCTTTTCTTTTCATCATTTGGTTTATTATTTCCCCTCAGTTTCAATTTATTTCTTTTTTTACTTTTTCCTTCCACGCTGCAGAAGATCTTTCAGAGCAGCTGATTAAAAGCTGTGACCTCAAAAAGAAACCAAGAAAAGGTAAAACTGTCCCAGCCTCCCAAAACACTGAACAGGAGCAAAAAAAGCCAAGGAGAAAAGATACACCAGCTTGGCACACCCCACCACCTCTAACTGGTAAGCAATACATCTCTTGGCTTCGAAATCCCAATTCAGCTGAGGGGTCTGAATCTGGGCAAAGGTCCTGAGACTCCCTCATTCACTTATGTCCCCTTGGATGTGGGCAAGGCTGCAGTTCCATGCCATGTGCTCCTGGAAAGGCAGAAAAACAGAGAGGCTGACTTTCTCAAAGGCATTCCGTGTTAGATGAAGGGATTTTTCACAAGGTCTGGGAATACCAAAATGAAGGGGTGTGTGCTCTGGAAGACATGCTGCCTTGGAGCTAATAGTCTTGCTGCCTTTAGGTGATAAATGATGTGTATTTATCTCTAGCTGCTGAGCCATACAGATGTCCCCATTTGATCTAGTCCAAAATCAAAAAGGATTCAGTTCAGCCCTTGCTCTTTCTTGTTTAACTCGTATCCAGTGCTCAGGCTGAAGGGGGATGAAACACTGGGAGGAGACAGAGGAGGACACAAGCTAGCTACAGGTTGCTCATTCAGGAAATCACAGCGATCTTGTGGCTTTTTGGGACTCTGGCAAAGGGTGGGTGTTTCAAGGAGACAGAAACCACTGCAGCAACAAAAGGGCTCCCTGTCAGATGCTCACTGCTGCTGCCCATCTACAGAGCTCTGAAGTTCAAGAGCCAAATGCCATCAGCCTGAGGAAGGGAAGAATGAGCAGAAGACTGCCACTGAAACCTGACAATCTCCCATGATCAGCAGTAAGAATGTTTGTCACTTCTTTCTGCTAACAAGTGTCCCTTGGTGTGCTCTCTGGGGAGAGAGATGTGCTCTTGTACCAGCTGCTCCGAGTTCTTCTTCCCATGCTGCACATACACAGAGGGGCTAGCCAGTAACTACTTACATGGTCCCCTGTGTACCTGCAACAATTCACCAAGTCACAAACAAGCAGCTGGGATTTTCCAGTATTTGTAATCCAGATACTGAACTTTGCTCTCTGTTCAGCTTTCCCATGTATCTTTCCCTGGGCAATTCTCTCTTAGGGAAGAGTGGCTCAGAGTCTGGAGAGTTCCATTTTGTGTCTGCAACAGCTATATGATAAATAAAACAATGTTTCACTAGTTAAAAAAAAGGCCATTTCTGTGTGGTCACATTGTTCCAAGCAGAGGAGTGAGCATCCATATAATTAAGCCACCTTGCTAAAATGTCTAAGCTTCTGGAATAGAAGCTTGAACCTAATCTTTACCATGAGTTTAGACCATTAAGTACAACCAGAAGCCAACTGGCCTGATAGCATTACTGTCTGTAGCCTATGGGACGTAACTGGCATGGAGGTAATGTATACCATTGCAAAACCCAAAAAGTGGGTATACCATGCAAGCAGATCATGGGCTTGTGCAGTCTTACCTCAGAGTGGTTGCTGGGAAAGTTACAGAGATACAAATTTCTTTGATGTGAACAAGGCTGAAGTGGCATTTTGTTTTGTTCTTGCCTGCAGGCATAATTTCAGACTTTTCTGATAATCTCCTGAAAAGGTATGGTATCACAGAGAAGCCACAGAGAGAAAAAGGGAGCCCGGCCTCTCAGATCACTGACATGGAGCAGAAAAAGCCCAGGAGAAAAGATACGCCTGCAATACACATCCCACCCTTGATAATAGGTAAGACACTTACTTGGGTAAAGGTGCTCCAAAGGGGAAGCAAAAACTGGTTAATGTCAGAGGTATGCTTGGGAGGAAGCTGGGAGGAGTTTGCTCTGCCTGGTGTACTTGGTAGATACAGTTGAACTCAACCTATTTGATCAAAGTATGCAATAACAGAGATGGCTCATGAAAAGTCTTTTCCCTATGCCCTGTTCTTGCTCTGAGGATAGAAGGGAAAGGGAGTAAGAGAAGGCATTAGGTCACTTGATTATCTCTTGCAAACATGATCCTACCTTTGTGAAAGGCCAACCATTGCCCCGCTTTTCAAACCTGAGCACATGCAAATTTTTAGGTCACCAGCACTACTGTAGCTCACACTGCTTCAACCAACCTGGAGCAGAGCTCTTCTGATTAACATCCTCTTAACTCTGCAGTCCCTGACACGCACTGAGGAAACCAAGCTGAGATGAACTTTCCATTAACAGCACCTTAAAGACAGCTCTGTTCTTCTGGCATAATACACAGTGCAGCAGCTAATTTGCTTGGTGACCACATGAAGTCAGCCAGCCATGTTTTGTTCCTAAGACCCTTTGCTGTATTCCCCACGTTCCTCTATCACAGAAGAACCTCACTTCATCAGTACTTCCGAAGGTCTTTGAAGATGTAAAGCACTGTGTAAATATTAATTACTAGTGCCAGCTAGGGATGCAGGAACCAGTGCAAGGTTGTGCACTATGCACTAATCCTTTCCAGATCACGGGATGGAGCAAAAAAAGAATCAACTAATGAACAAACCCCCAAAAAATCCAAACAAACCCCAGATCCAAAATAGTGCCAATACTTGAAGACACTGTTCCTTTAGGAACCTTCTTGTATGAACCAGTTCTGCTCCAGGCTGGTGTTACTGAGCAGTGAGATGCACTAAATGAAGAGGTCTTGAGACTGATACTTTGGCCCTGAGTGACCAAGCAACAACTCAATACACTAAGCACCTGAGTCTCAGGTACATTTTGAAAGGAATTTCCTGCACACCTAATAATTATAAGGTGTGCAAATGGCTTCATCAATCCAAAGAGGTATCTGAATTTGTAAGTATCTCATTTCTTTGTGAATCTGAGCCTTCAAAAGTGACTTTAACATGTGTAAGGGTTGTCTGGTTTAGCTTTTTTTGTTTTTTTTTTTCATTTTCATCACTTTGAGGTTCCCAAAAGCAGAGAGGAGTATGACTAACTTTGTAGGATCATGGCAGCAAGCATGGTGAATACTAGCATCTTGCGTATTGATCTACCTAAGGACCTAAGGAAAATACATTTTTTACTTGCTCATTGAACTCAAGCATCCCAATGGCTTGTGGCATCAGGACTGCTGAGAATGAGTCACTCAAAAGCTAGTCCAAGCATTTGCTGAAGGAAATTATGTCTATCATACAACTTCTAAGCCCAACTTCAAATGCTCCACTTTGAAATATTTCATATAGAGCACTGATAATGAACTGCTGGAGGAAATTACTGAGCAAATTACCTGGAATTCCACCTGACAAATAAATTAGGAAAAAAAATATAGTCTTGTAGGGATTAGTTCAGAAACGGAAGCAGAGGCTAAAACTGTTTACAATAAACATTAGTCCTGTTTATTATACTTGAAGCCTACCCTCCCCATGGACATTGGAGGAGAGATGAGATTACTTTGGTCAGATCAAAAACACCCCCAAGAAAAGTTGCCTTTGGCCATTTGCAGCACTTTTGAAGATGCTCTATGTCCTTTGAACTTCTGAGTATATGCAGAGAAGGAAAATCTGAAAGCAAAACATGTTTGATAGAAATCAAATACAAAATGTGTGACAATGAAGCTGAGAGGCTTCAATTATGCTTGGCTTAAATGCAATTGTCAGCTAAGGGGATGTAGCAAGGGTGAATTCTTTCCTTGGCCTGTCTCAACAACACTCCGGTTGCATTAGCATCCAGTCACTTATTACTTTATATTTCTACCTAGCTTTAATTGGCTAAAGTAGGTACGTAAGAAAAAACTAAGAATCATTGTAAGGATCTTCACATCTTGCTTCCCATGAAGACTTCCTCCATATCTTTTAATAATTTTCAAAACAAAAATAAGCTAATACAAGTTGTATGGTAGCAGAAATACATTATAATCCCCAAATTATTTGGTAATCAAAAAACTCAAAAGGCTATGGGAAAGAGACAGGGCAAGGCAAGGCAAGGGAAAGGAATAACTTTCAAATGTGTGGCAAAATTCAAACTGTTTGCATTTGTTGTTGGGAAAATGATAGAAACTAGTGCAATTTTCAGCTGTTTTCAATTACAGTCCCAATTACATTTTCTTACTTACTGGCAAGGCCACCTTCCAGCACTCAGCGTGGATCCAAAATAGCCAGTTAGATGCTGCTTCTCTCTGTGCACAGATTTTCCAGATTCTGTATACTGGGTCTGTTTTCCAGAGAGTGACCACCTGTGGCAGTCTTGTGCCTGTATGCAGGCCAAAGGAGCCTACATATTTGAAGACCTCCATTTCATTCCCTTCCTACTCCAAGGAAACATATTTTCTTTTCAAGATACATACCAACATAAAGCGTTCTTCTGGTTGAAAGTCGCCAGTGGTGGCTCCATGACTTACTATGAAAAAGTGACTCACTGTGGCTGAGGGCTGGTCCAATATTTACTATTTGTTTATTTTCAGGGTTATCCCATCAGGTAGCAGACAGAGAACAAACAAACTGAGCTCTTGTGGAATTGCTGTGCAAAATAGAACCTGAATTATAGACTCAGAGACCTGAGAAGCCCTGGCCTGGCTATGTGTGCTCAATAAATACAGAGAGGCCTTTCTGTCTCCTTGTTAGTTAGTGGTGTTGCTGCAATAAGCAGCACACTCAGTGCCACCTGTACCCCTTGTGACCTGCTCATGAGAATTGTCCTGTTTCTAACATTTCCCCTTCAGATCCCTCCCAAACACCACTTCCAGATGTCAACTAAAAAAACAAAACTAAACAAAACTCCACTTACTTGTTTGTAGTAACAGAGCTTAATTACTAGATTATCCTTTTAGGCAGCTGTCCACACAAATAGTTTTGTTGTAAAGGTAGGTAAAGATGGCAGCTATGTTATCTCTCTCCATTTTGACCAGTTTGTTGTGAACACTCTAGGACAGTTTATAAGCACTCTATTTCTTGGGTGTACAGGGATATTTTTTATCTCAAATAAAAGCAAGTTAAACAGACCATGCAAATTGATGAAAATCTGTGTATCTACTGGATGGCACGTGATCTGAGTGAGAAGCAGAATCAGCTTTTACACCTTGCAAACACCCAATCCAAATGGGAAATGTGGGTACAGAAAAGGGACTGTTAAACAAGGATCTGAACATTACTGTCTGGAGGAAGCTATGGCTACCTGCTGTCTGCTGACACAGACTAAGGAAATCAGTCCTTAGCCAGCTTAAATTTGTAAGTGTGAGCATCACAAAACTCTCACCTACAAGGATAAGACTTCTAAGTGTATTCAATCTTCAAATTTCTACTGAAAAGATGCAAATAACATTGTGCCATCTGTGTAGAAACAAGACATGAGCAGAGGTCTCCTCCAGTGGCCAGCTCCCCTTCAGCCAGCCAACAACCTGGCTTTCGGAAGGGATTAGACCAGAAGACAAATTGTAAACACAAATCTAATAGTCTTTTTTCCTCCCTCTCACTTGACAATAAATGATTTGAAGCTGATCCAAGGCCTGTACTCAGCTCTGGGACTCTCTATTGCCATCCCCACTTAGCAATATATTCAATTAACTCAAGTATTTCTGAGAGCTCTTCAGGCCTGTGGGTTTGAGCAAGAATGTAAATACATGTGTAAATATGGGAAAGCGGTTCCTGAAATGTGGCTGCTTAGATCAGAGATAACTAGTAAAACCACAGTTTCAAACGTTCATTCTCCCTCATGCCCTAGAAAACCAGTTAAGGTAGCTCCTTTAGGATAACCCCTACTGAAAATCTCTCAGTAACATAAGAGAATCACAGGAGCTTAATGTCACTTCTTGCCCCTTTCCTGTGCAAGGGATGTAACTGGAGCACGCCAGTACTCTCCCAATCCAGCTGCAGGAGTTGCCTCTAGGTAGTCAGTGGGAACTGGTGCCATCTTGGTGGTTTTCTGATTTATAACCCAGGAGGGGTGGCTTACATCTAGGTGGCACCTAGCAAATGGTTGACTTAAGCCAACTACTTCTCCTGCCTATGAGCTTCCTAACAGAAGATCTCATGTCTTTGTGAGTCTTTGAGGTCCTAGTCTCTATCTCAAAATTGCAAGTACTTTCAAGTTCTGTTGGGAAAATAGGACTATGCTGTGTTTTTACTCTGCTTTCTTGAGTCAGATCCCTTGGCAGATATTAACAGAACAACCTACCAATCCTTAAAACAGATCTGCAGGATGAGCTCCATTTTTGTAATACACACAGCTGGGAAAACAGAGGCAGGGAGGTGAAGTGACTTACTTCAATAGTAAACAGAGAAGGCTGACTTACAAATGTTCTCCAATTCCAACATCCTGCTCCCTCCTTCAAACTCAGAATAACCCAAACCGTATTCAGTAAAGCACACTTTATCCACAAGTGGCATCAAAAAAAAAAAAAGGGTCTTTCCCAGTGTTACAGAAATAACTCTAGCTTTGAGATCCCAGTTGTATTCCCCCTTCCACTGTTTTGCATTAAAAGCCTGATTCTAAGAGCATGTAGTCATCCTCAAAGTTGCTGGTGGTCCATAGTTTAGAAAGTTAATAACCTGCAGCTCTAGGCCATGTCCTCCTCAGAGTTTTGAATCCTGAAATCTACTGAAAAACTTTGTGGAGTTCATCAGTCACCAAACTGATTCAATGACAATGATACATCATCTTGCTATTGACTGCGGTAAGCATCTGGCATGCTACTGGTGGGGGTCTAGCTGAGAGCTGGGCTCTTTTGCTTAGATGCTGCCTTTCAGCTGTCTGTTGCATCTTTCTGAAAGGGATAGTTTATGTTCAGTAACCAAGCCATCAGAATTACGTACTTTTCCTTCATCACTTCCTAACTTAAATAAGAGAGTTCACATCATCATAAAGCACAGCACAGCTTTATTTAGCTTACATTCCTGATCTCTTATTCCTATGTTTACCCCCAAAAAATTAGGTTAACATTATATGAGACATTGTTGCTTCACATTTTAAGCATATTTTAATTATGTCTTCCTCATTCCTCACATGCTCCATGAAAAGAAAAGCAAACACATAAAAACCCCACTCCCCCTTAAAAACCCACAATCCAAAACCCAAAGAAAACAAGGGAAAAAAAAAAAAGTCTGTATTTACTGAAGTTGTCTATTGAAATAGAAGTCTAGGCAGGGAATGTTTACAACCATCTCCATAAAATGGCATAATTCTTTGCAGTTAACAATGGTCATTACTGAGTTACTGCTTGAACAAATTAAGTCCATTGTGTTTCAAAATAATATTCTTTCATGCCTTTCTTTTCATGCCCCACTGCCAGCTCACAAGACCAACATATAAATGAAGCAGGAGCTAACTTAAAAGAAGGGCAGTATAGGTTAATATTTTCATTAATTCATCTCCTCTTAAAAAGATTCTAAGGTTGAAGCAAACCTTCCTGTGTGGTATTACTCTATTTTCAGACCTTGCCATGACTCAAAGCCTTCTCTGTGAGAGGGCTTTCAATGCAGAAGGAAACAAACCATGTTGGTTTGATGGAACAACTCAGCTGGTTAGCAGAGACTGAGAGCAAACAGTAGGAGACCAAATTAGGGAGAAAATTCATTGGTCTGGACACAATGGTAACCCTCATCCTGTTTTTAGACTATGTCAACCACCACACCAAGGAATGTGGGCATAAAATATTATCTTACAGGTTACTTGCTTTTTACTGGGAACTGTCAAAACCATCACAAGCTGTTAAAATAGGGTTCAAGAACATTTTCTACCTAATGCATTTTCCTCTCTTCTCTCAATTTATTTTCTAATGGAGCATTAACAGTATTGTGATAACCTGGTATCACATAAAAGCCTCAAGATCCATAAGGTGTGGAGTTACCACTTTAAGTATAAGAAAGAGAAAAAAAGACAGAGAGAAGTGGGGAGACACAAAGATTTGTGGAAGGTATGATCCACAACCTGAACCTGGTTTCCTACCGATTTTAATCCAGTTACTTTTGCAATTTACTGAAACGATATAACTTCAGTGGGGATGGTGCGTGGCATGTGGGCATTCTAACATCTGTCTCTTTTGGCATCTGCATATGCAAAATCTAGGTAATATTGATATATACATATAGAAAACATACACATGTTCACATAAGCTGACTTAGCACAAAGTAATGACAGTATTTCACCATGAAAGCTCTTTCCTTTTTAACAAACAGGTCCACAGATAAAACTTCAGCATCACTTTTCACAGATAGCAGAAATATGATGGATTTAATACTGCCTGATAATATTAGCTAAAAATGAAATTATCCAAATCTAGCCCACTAAATACCAGGAGACTGATGTGTCGAAAATAAATGATGAAAATAAACTCATATGATGTTGGAAAATGAAGTTAGGATCAAAAAATTAGAAAGGACTGAAAAATTCTTCTTATCCTGATATTTTCTAAAGAAGTAATATTTTAAATCAACTCTTTTTTTCTCTCCCTTTTTTTTTTT
>VWZY01003721.1:84345-119022 GCA_013399075.1 Chloroceryle aenea | reverse complement strand
AAAAAAAAAAGTGAAAATATAGGAGACAAAATGGAAGCACTTTGGAACACTTGATCTTGAAGTCATGCCTTTATTCAGGCATCCCAGAAGACTACACCAACTGAGGCAAATTGCAAGGAACAATCTCAGGGTTAGGAAACAGCAGTTTAGACAGAAGATGAAAGAAACAACTTTATACTTACCTATCTACATGTAGTTATAGAATCATCTAGGTTGGAAAAGACCTTCAGGATCATTGAGTCCAGCCATTTATCCTACTCTCTCTACACATCCACTGCTAAATCATGTTCCTAAGCACCACATCTACACAACTTTTAAACACAGACAGGGATGGTGCTTCAACTGCTTCACTGGGCAACCTGTTCTAGAGTTTGACAACCCTTTCAGTGAAAAAATTATTCCTAATGTCCAACTTAAACCTCTCCTGGCACAACTTGAGGCCATTTCCTCTGGTGCTATTACTTGTTAGGTAGCTAAACACCTCACTGTTTTCAAAATATCATTCAACAAGGTCATTTTAAGGCAACCAACTGGATTGAAATCATGTTTCCCATAACTGATGAATAGGGGGATCTGAGGGGTTTTGTATGATTTCCGTGTAAACTACAGGCCATTGTAAAAGTCAAATGCAGGAAATAGATATATATGAATCTGACTATTCTCAACTTCTTGACTATTTATTTGAATTTATGTCTTGCTTTCTTACACCTTTACATAGGCAGAATAAAAAACTGAACATTACTATAACCAAAATGTATTAGCCTTATGCTTAGTTATTATTGGCAAAACAACCAAGTAATTAGTCAATAATTCGCATAATAAGCACTTTAAAAGAAAAGTCATTTCTCTCAGCATGAATCTAAGAAGTGAGAAAGATTCCCCTGTGTGAGCTAGCTCACATCAAATGCTAGAACAGTCACACTCTCATCTGATTGAACTCCTTGAGTGATTAATTGTACTCTCAAATGTCTCAGGAAACAAATTAAAAAAAAAATGATTTCATGAACTTCAGAAATACCCAGATTTCTGCATAGTTATAATCTGTCTTGGTCTCAACTAGACTCAATTGACATTCACTAAAAACTTGAAAAATATCCAGGTGATTTACTGTTCTTTGAGGCACATTCAGTTTTCAGATTAATTCCATTTTCTGTACTCAGCATGGATTCAGCCAAACTGTTACTGGATTTTCCATTGCTCAGCAGGGGGGGATGTTTATTGTTAAGTGGAATTTTACTGGAGTTGTTGCCAGCAGAGATGACTTGGCTAATAGGTTTATAAGGGGGTTTATTCAGAACACTGACAGTGCTGTTTATCATTCTTATGGTTGATAAAGGGGATCCATGACATTTAATTTCATCAGGCTTTAGTGACTCAAACTGATGGGCAGAAGAATCATTCTCAGAGTTCCACAGTTCTGTTGCCAGACTTCGCACTGACTTCCTCTGTGACCTGGACTATAACATCCACCCTAGTTTCTCCATTTTTAAAATGGCAATAAAAATGAGAATACTAAACTCACAGGGTTTCAGTGGGCTTCAAGAGGTTATGATTCTCAGGAGCTTCATGCTTCTAAATCCACTGAATGTGTATTATCCTCTCCTCTATGCCCAGCCAGCTCCTAGATTAAATCTACCCATACATAACCTGAATCCTGCAAGGACTGCTCCATAACATTGCCCAAGATCAAACTTTCAGGAATATAAAGATGTACCACAGCTTGTAGCAAACTGTGTTTGTGGCTATCGCTAGGAACAGTAGAACAGAATAGGATAGGATAGGATAGAATAGAATAGAATAGAATATAGAAAGTTTGGCTGACTGTGTAGAAGTAAACGCCCCTTGCTGCATTGCTAAGGACCAGTGAGGAAATCCCACATCATCTCTACATCTCTGCAGAGTTCTTGCTGAGGGAACCAAACCCCTTTTCTTTCACCTCTGGCATCACCACAACCAAATGGTATAAGTGCCCTTATTTACACAGTCTGAAGGTTCATACCAAGTTTGGCACCAGCATACAGAATGACAAGAATAATGCCTCCCTTAGTCATTCTATACTCAAAATATTGAATCCTAAAGGAAAAGGAGACTCACTAAGGTGTTAGATAAGAGCTGAACATCTTCCCACAAACTGAGATAAGTGAGCAACTCTCAGCAAGGGTAAAGTGACAAATGAGCTCTGAAAGTTCCACCCCGTGGCTGCCGTGAGTTTTGTACCCCATATAAGCACGGCCAAGGGGTGTGTGCCAGGAGGAGCTGCGCAGCTTGGTTCAGTGGGGCAAGGAGATGTGACGGTGATAGGAGCACGGGGCTGTGCTTGCCGTTTGGAAGAGTCATCGTTTGCCTGGCTGTGCTTTGGGCACGGATCCAAATGATCTAGTTCTGAAAATGGGCAGCCTTTCCAGCACACCAGTGATGCCTCCACTCACTGGTGTTTCAAAGCCTGTGTTATATCCGTGGTGCTCTCTTGGCACCACCCATCCCAGCCTATGGCTCTGGATACACTTTGGCTTTCCCATTGGCTGTGGCTGCTGAAATCACTCCCCTTAGGCCCCAGGGAAAGGGTTTGTTTCCAGACAGATCAGGTCCCTGGTCCTCCTTCCTGTGGGGCCTCATGGACATGAGCTCTGGTGCAGAGAGGGGCTGGCTCACAGGGGTGCTCTCTGGGCTGCAGGGCTGGTTTCTGCCATAGCCTGAGAGCAGAGTGACAGCATGAGGTGTGTACTTGTGAGCTGGGTGGCAGAGTGGGTGTCAGGGACACCCAGCAGCTGTGCCCAGTTCATGGCCATGAAGGGCAGGGACACCTCTGGGCCTCCTGGTCGCAGGGACTGCCCTGGGAGCAGCACCCCAAAGGTGAAGGATGCTGGGGGGAGGGGCGGTGGGTGGGACTATGGTGGGTGGAGCTGGGCATGGGGTGCCCATCACCCTGATGTCACAGGGCTAGCACCTGGCAACGCAGCAGGGACAATTACTTGGAGGCGGCTGAAGGAGAAGAGCAAAGGCTGGACAGGGCTGCTGGAGATCAGAAGAACCAACAGGTTCCCGAGACTGTCAGGCTTTTTCATCTGGAGAACAGAGGGAACACCAAGGGAATGTCATCCTGAGCAGCCCAGCAGAGCTCGCTGTCTTCATCCCCTGCAGAGCCAGGGGCAGCAGCTGTAAGAAATGGGATGTAGAGATGTTGCCAGGGGCCCCGGTGCTCTGGAGCACCCATTGGTGTCCTGCCAGGCACGGGGGCAAGGATTCTTGCCCCCAGGGTCAATCAGGCCGGGGCCATTTGGCCACTCTGGGAAGCCCCAGAGATGGCTCCAGGTTGAGGCAGAACAGGGCTTGGGCATCTCCTGGGAGGCATGACCAGCCGGTGGGAGCAGGGGACAGGTCTTGCTGCCATGCTCAGGGAACAGCCGATCGCCAGCACTGCTGGGGTCAGGAAGGAATTTTCCCCCGGGGCAGATTGGCGCTGGGCCCCGGGGGTTTTTCGCCTTCCTCTGCAGCATGGAGCAGGACACTTGTCAGGGGAGGGCTCCTCTGCTCCCTTGGGGCTGGGTCACTGCCTGCTGCTCGTGCACCACGAAGGTGGCCTCTCGTGTCCTGCAGCTGGGGGAGGAGGCTTTTTCCCCCAGTATCCCTGGGGGTTTTTTGCCTGCCTCTGCAGCACGGAGCACGGCCCCTGGCCAGGCTCCTTGGGGCTACTTGGGCCAGGTGCCAGCTGCTCCTGCTCCACGAAGGTGGCCCTCGTGCCCCACATCTGGGGGGAGGATCCTTTCCAGACTCCCAGGGACGGGGAGGCTTCTTGGGCTCCTCGGGAGGTGCTTCTTTTCCTCTGGTGCACTGAGCACAACCCCTTGTCAGGGATCCTTTGGGCCACTTTGGCCAGCTGCCAGTTGCTCCTGCTCCACAAAGATGGCCCTCATGCCCCACATCTGGGGAGAGGAACCTTTCCATACTCCCAGGGATGAGGAGGCTTCTTGGGCTCCTCGGGAGGTGCTTCTTTTCCTCTGGAGCTTTGAGCACATCCCTTGTTCAGTCTTTCTCTGGGCCCTTTTGTCTCAGTTCTTGCCCGCAGCTCTTGCACCTCCAGGCACCACTCGTGCCCTGGCTCTCTTGGGCTCTCTTGCCCAGTTCAAGCTTGCAGCAGGAGCGAGCTCTGCTCTTCCCTGGGCTCAACTTCTCCAGGGGTTCATGCTTGTGCACAGCAGCCTCTGCTTGGCAGGGCTCCAGCCTTGCTGCCCCATCTGCAGCTGCCACTTTCCAGTTCTCCCTGCGACTGCAAGAAAGCACTGGGCAGCACAAGAGGCTTTTCATGTGTCCAAGCCCAAGGAGCACAGCAGTGGAGCAAGTTATGGAAGTCAAGAAGGATGCTTGTCATCGATAACATGTCTGGTGTTGGAAAACAGCCACAAAAAAACCCTGCCACACATCTCCTCTCTTTCTTTTGTGTGTGGTCAGTCCTGGTCCTCATTCTTCACGTTCTCACTCCCCAGGCAACAGGCCCTGCTGGGCCTCTCTTCCTGCTGTTACTTTCTGCAGCTCTGGGTTTTCAAGCTAAACTGCAGAAAGTATCAGCCTGCTCCTGGCTGCACCTGTGCTTGTGAGCAAGGGCTTGGAAACAGGTTCAGAACAACAGCATAAAATAATATAAAATAACATAAAATAAAATCCTGTTTCCCCTGGTAACCTCTGTGTCCTGTGTCCTTGAAAGTGTGTTTGCAGCTGGAACCCCCCCTGACCTCTCAGGTGAGTCACAGCTTTGTTGTTACAGGACTCCTGAGGAGCGCAGGGACCAGACCAGCACAGTTCTGCTGCCCTGTGCCTGGAGCTCTGTGTGACAAGCTCTAACCTGGGGATGAGGGCTCCATCCAGGAGAGCAGCTCTCTGCAAGGCAGGTCCCAGGGCCATCTAGGAGACAGGAGCAGGGACAGGCACACCTACAACAGGGTTCAAGCAGGGACTGAATGCCCCAGACTGAGCTGAGACATGTCCCCTGGGCCCTTGGCAGGAGATGGTGGGAGTCTCAGTGCAGTAAAACTTCCCCACTTCATTCAAGACTCCACATGGAATTCACAGAACAAACAGCAGGACATGAACATTTTATCAGTTAGAAAACAGTGTGTGCATCTGTGTCTGTGTACATGTGATTACAGCAGGCTGTTAACTACATGTTAATTAGTTGCTGCTTCCAGCAAAAGCAACTCCCCCCAGACACGATCCATATAGAGCATAAAGAGCCACTACCATAGTGGTTGTAAACAAAACACATCACTGGACTATCTACATGGAAAATAATGCTCAACTATCTGCTCCCCACCACATACTGTAAATAGCTGCATGGGAAGGGATGATTTGTAAACTGTACCAGAGAAAAAAGTTGCTGTGTAGACCGTGGTAACAGCACACTTGTAGGAAGGTACCAGTGTCCAACAGCCCCAAGAGGAAACCCACTGGTTTCCCTATGCCAAACGGTGCCTAAACATACACTGAGCTGGGAGGTATCTAGGAGAGAGTCAATACACAGCTTGTCATTTTCCCAAGTGCCAGACAGAAAGTGCCTGCTTATAATTCCGCATGAGATTGTCACAGCCAGTATTGCTACTGGAAGTGAGGCTTTATACACATGTAAGAAGGGATGAGGGATTTGTTGTTTGTAGGTATTCATTAATGGACCAATGGGCTAAAAGTGGCCTAGAATTGGAGAAACTGATGAAAAAAACATTAAAAATAATGAAAGGCTGCAAAAACCCTTACAAACAACAGTTCACTTTTTCAACCCCAGTGAATGGGTTTAATATTTTTAATGTATTGTGTAAAAGTCATGCCATACTGAAGAAGCTGTCATCTGTTTATGTCCATCTCTCAAACAGAGGGCACTGGGGTGCCTACTTCTAAAGCTGCACACACAAGCATATTAGAATGAGGTAGCACCGACTGACCTGGCAATGTGAGGTGATTTGCTGAGGGGCCCGAGCCTGGTAAATCAGCTGAACGTCGTGCTGGACCTTTGAAAAGAAAGAACAGTTTCAGCAGAGATGGATGAATGGTAGTCCCACCAACCACGAAACTGCTTTTTCTAATGCTGCCAGTACTATAAGGTGTTGTATTCATTATGCCATTTCTTACCCATAGTTTTAGGTGAGGCTTACTGGGAAGTAACCTCACTTCTGGGGACCTTTCCATCTAATGGAGTCAATTATCAACCATACCTTTCTTTGTTTTATCACCTACTGGGTCCGGGTGGAGGTACCCAAGTTATTGATTCTGGAAGTTTCAGGTTCTTAGGTTTTGGACTTGTGAACTGTTTTGAGATCTCAAACAGCTTTCCCTTCAGCCACCTCCATGTCCTCGCAGAACTGGCAATTATTGCCACTGTTCTTGCCCGGCACGGCTCTGAAGGCAGTTACACAGCACTTACCTTCCTTCTGTGGCGGTTCAGCAAGCGGATGGCATCACTTTGGGAACCACCGGCTGGTATTTGCACGCGGAGGTGAGTCACCCAAATCAGTAGATGCCTTTTCCAAACCATCTTTTCTCCCTTCTTGCTTATGTGGCAGTCAGTATTTTTGATTTGAAGATCACAGTGGACTACACCAACACCCTCAGTATCTAACAGAAAGGGGCAGCTTGGCTTCATCTCTGCTTGCACAGGGCTGGAGGTACGTGCAAACACAAACCAACCCCATAAGGTATAAGAATACAAGCAGGTACAGTGGCAAGCACATTCCATATTCTTCAGGAAATCAACACCAGTGAACCTCCCAGAGAAGAAAGGCGTGAATTAAAACTGGAGTTCCAGGCAAAGGGGAATGCACAAAACCTTCCATGCTTGTACTGAACATCTCTGCACTTTACATCCTCCTTAGAGAGAATGGCTTGGTCTCTGCCACTCTTTATCATGATTGGTTTTCCCTTTTTAAGAGAAAGATCAAATAGGAAAACCACAGCAGTATAGGAAACTTCTGGTCATCACTTGTGTGGTGTGATGACTACTGCACAGACACCACCTGAGCCTACCTGTGGAATAAGATACTTTGTGGAAGCTGTAACTTTGTAGAGCTGTAACTGAAATGCTGTGAAAGGAGCTCTATGAGCAATACTGGGGCACAGGACACCAGCCCTGCAGGATTGGCGCTCTGAGTGGCACAGAAAAAAAAATATAATCTCAGGTCCTTAAAAAAGCTATTTGAATTCTGAACCTCAATTCCCCCATTTACAAATTAGTTAATGTCACTAACTCCTCCTCAGAGGGGCAAGTGCTGATCAACGACTGCTGTCGAAGCAAGGCTCCTGCTACACTTAAAATAAAATGCTGTTTATTAGTCTATGGGGAGCTGGACACTAGAAAGCAAACAGCAGTTGCCATGCCTGGATTGGATGTAGAACACCAGAACAAAATGAACCCTCCCACAACTTTAATTCAAATGGAGTGGAGACCTCAGTGTTTTTATTTGGTAATAGGATGAATATACAGTTACAGAAAAACTGGAATGTTGAAAAATGGTTTATACATTTTGAGACCACAAGCCTCTTCTTTCAAATAAGGAACTAACAATAAATACATATTGTTTAAAATTATTCTCAGGATGGTAGAGAATACTTGGCATTACATAGCATCATTCATTTCAGTTTTGCAAATTTTTTCCCTAAGAGTCTTAAATCAAACAGGGCTTTTTTTTTTTTATGATTACTTTACCCACCCAATCCCAGGAGCAAACATGTTGAGTTTTGCTTTCAGCATGTATGTTAACTTGTTTTCTATCCATTGGTGCTAACTGGAATAACAACCTGCCTCTTTGTTCCTTGGAAAATGTTAGAGAACAGGCATTTGGTGATTATTTTAGTTCAGTTTAAGAAAGACATCTCTATTATCAGTTCTGCTGATACAAACATACTCTAGAGTTTATGTTCAACTTCATACATAGAATTCCCTGCAGAATGCCAGCTGAGAAAAGGTTATCTTACAAGAAGAAGATACTTGAATTTGGTTAATTTCCCTTTATCCTTCCTACCAATAGGTTTAATAGTTCTTAAGTTTATTTAGGACCTGTCACTGTAGGGTTAACCACAATAACCACAGATAAGCCACAATGTCCACCCTTCCTCCCTGCTGAAGGTAGGCAGTGCGCTTGGGTATGACTTTGACTGAAGTGCCTTCAAGAAGTAGCATCATCAGAATGAACAGAGATACATAGTCTATTTAAACACGTGGTGGTGGAAGCAGCTCCTACCACAGCAAAGGAAGACGGTGCCACAGAACCATCCTGTGCGTAGTTAGCTGTGTATGTTTTGGTTATTTAGTCTTTGACCCCAGATGCTGCCGTGGGACCAGCAGGACTTTGCATGCAGCTTCCTCTGACTTCAGTGCAACTAAAACAGTGATCAGGCCCTAGGTGTTTTCTCACTCTAAGCTGATGTTGCAAATGCAATGACTTTTGTCTACTGGGGAAGAAGGGGAAGGAGAAAAGGGAAGGGAAATATACCTGTGAGAATCTGGGCCTGTAGACAACCAGAAGGTCTGGTAAAAACCCAACCAGAACCCAACAATAAAAATAGCAAATATTTTTAAAAATTGCATATAAAACTGTATAAAAATATCATCCAAGCAAGAAGTAAAGGAAAATGCTCACTCTGTCATTCTACTGCTAGGTTTTGTCACTAGAAAATCCCAATGGCCATAAGTAATTTTGTTTGATAGATGCACTCCTACAACCACCAGCAGCGACAACAAGATTATATATATACCTCCTACCACTGGATAGCTTCTAAAACCAGGGTGTTATGAGGACACAGCAGTTGATACACATGCACTTGGAAGAAATCAAAAGAATACAAAATGCCAAGAGTGTGCTGTGAGGCTTGTGAGTGAGTGCTGTCATGCCCTTAGGTATGAGGGTAAACAGATTTGCTAAAACTGAGCTTCGGGTCCTCAGCCAGCTTGCCTGGAAGTGGCTACATTTTCTTCTACCTGGTGGTCAAGTCACCAGAGAAGGGAGAGCTCATGACTCAAGACATGCATGTTTTCATGTGTGTCCTGGTCCTGCTCAGGTACAGATCAGAACCCTCTGTGCTTGCTGGGGATCAAAAGGGATGTTGCAGCAATGACAAGGCAGCCTCAGTAAGTGGGGATGCATGGCCAGCATTTAATTTTAACAAAAAATAACAGCGTTGGCAGCGGTCACCCGCCCTGCTCCTGCTTTGATCACAGTAATCAGACAGGGAAAAGGTTGTCTGGGATCACTAAACTTGTCTGCTTGTGGAAGCAGCGGGAACACCACAATCAGACCCACATTTGACACTAAAACAAGACTGGCGCAGACCCACTCATGTTATAGGTTACACAAGTGGGAAAAACTTCTGTACTCATTTTGGAAGGAACTGAATTTATGCCTTAAAATGTGAAAGCATGTCTTTTCCCTCCTTGCTACCTGGCCAGCACTGATGCTCAGTCCCTGGAGTGATTTGCATGGAGTCAGTGCTGCAGGGCTCCTTCTCATTCTCAGCCAGCACATTCCTGCTTTTGAGTGCTGATGTTCAGACACCTCACCAGCCCAGATCTGAGATCAGCACCTGCTTGATGCAAGTGAAAGCACAGGATCTCTCTGTTGTCTTTAACTATTGGGTGAGGTGATGGATTAAAAAGAGTAAGCGAAAAGGAATTGATTGTGCTGTCATTTGCTGAATATAAGTGGCTAACATACAGTATGGATCATCAGAGGATGATGAGTTTCATTATTATATAAGATAAAATGTGAGGAAAAAGGAGCCAGTAAGTAACATTTAACACCATCTCGCAAGTTCCTGGAGACAGACTAGTTTATTCTAGTTGAAGCAAAAAAAAGTAGTGTCCTTGTCAGGTTCCATCGTTTCTAATTGGAATAGATTATTGTGTTTTTTAATTGAAAGCCGTGCTTGGGATCCGCTGTGGAATTTCCAAGGACTTGCTCTAGTTGAGGATGTCCCTGCTCTCAGCAGGGGGGTTGGACTAGATGACCTCTAGAGGTCCCTTCCAACCCAGACATTTCTATGATTCAATGACTAACAACAAAACTATTTATATTTATCTAGGTGAGCTCATGGACCTTCTGATCACGAAGCAGCACAGCACTGTCAGCTATATAGTTTGAAATATTCTTGCTTCCAGCCTGAGCTTGTAAAACTTTGTAAGTACCAATGCGAACATTTGCATATTTCAGAGGGTAGTTTGCAACACCACCACCATGTACCATTCCTCTCTGGCATAACCAACTACATTTGGGGAAGTTTCTCTCCAACCACAAAATTTATGCTTGAAAGAAGAAACACTGAGAAAAAGGAACTTGCCTCCTCTATTCACTCCTCCAGAACCAGGCTCCAAAATTACAAATTCATTCTGATGCTAAATGTCCTGCTGTATTAGCACATAATGTGTTTACACCAGCTGGAGCTATACAAAAGGTACATAGCTGCACTTTTAGATAAGCATCAGTGCCCAGATGGATTACTCCGAAATATGTTTTAAATATAAAATTGCATTTATTTTTTTTTTTAATTTACCACCTGTTTTATCATCAGCAAAGAAAGAATTGTCTTCTGACATCTATCATTTTTCTCAAATATGGAAAAGGTTAGTGACATTAGTGACATTTTATAATTAAACATAGGAATCTGACCATATAGCTTTCATGAAAATATATCATGTAGTTTGCAAAGAAAGCTGGTTGACTTAAGCATTTTGAGAGGGTGCATCACAGGTTTTTACATTTTAAAAAATTTAATTTAAAAAATAAACAAATCCCTTCTTCGTTCATGTGTGAACACTTTTTGCATGTTGTCACAGAAATGCATGGTTCAAATCAGTGACTGAGTGCAGCCCAGAGACCTGTCACCCTTTGAGCCATTTAAGTAATGAACAGGATACAACAAGAGTGGTGAAACTGTGGCCCAGGTTGCCCAGAGAGGTAGTAAAAGCCCCATCCCTGGAAACATTCCAGGTGAGGTTGACCAGGGCTCTGAGCAACCTGCTCTAATTGCAGATGTCCCCTCTCACTGCAGGGGGGTTGGACTAGATGACTCTGAAAGGTCCCTTCCACCCCAAAGCATTCTGTGATCCTATAAAAACATATCACTTGTTTTTCTTTTTTACAAAATTACACTGTGTCCACAAGTTCAAACACTATGCAATCATGAGTCAAAGGTCTGCCAAATCCCTGAATGTCAGTCCCAGATAAAGAAAAAAAAAAACACTGATAGGGATACTGGCAATGGCATTTTAAGGGGTCGGCATGCTCCCTCTCAAGTTACACAGCAGTTTTGGGGAAGCAGAAGACACCTTGTGCTGCTCTTCCATCAAGGCAGAACTTTCTGAGAGTATCAGCAGTCCTTGTGCAGAGGCCAGAAAGTGTCATATTTATCACACAGCTTTTCCAGCCTGTGCCACCCTCCATAAGAAGCAATGGCACCAGAAGACCACTTTTTGCCTACTGGTGGGTTCTCCCAAATAATCTGTAGAATTACAGCAAGAGGCCAATGGTATGGACCCTATATTTGCAGAATTCCTGGCTTATTCATTGCTTGTATACTGAGGATGGAAAGGGAAGGCATCTGAAAACATAATTTCTATACATATGGGGAAAGTTAGGTAAATCCTTTCTGACTCTTTAGAAACACAGGCCATTAGCTGATGAACACCTAATCCTTTTCCACTTAGTTCTTGTTACTGTTTCCCTTTGTGGAATAAAATAAGAGAAAGAAGTTTGTTTTGTTTGTTTTTTTTTTTTAATTTTTATTATTTATTTACACAATTGCACAGTGGCTGATCTCTAGTTTAACCGGGAAGTGACTAAACATACCATTCCTTGGCTCACAATGCACTAGCACAATGCTGCAGAGTGTTCCAGGGAGGTGGGGTGGAGCAGAGTAGGGGAATGTAGGTGTGATCCTGGGAGGGGACCCCATGATAGATGCTTTCACCTGGCCTAGTCTCTTTGTAGGATTTTTGACTTCTGGATTTCACAGGGATTTTTTTTTTTAACATGACCACAAACAATCCTAAAAAATGCTAATAATCCACTGTAGCTTATTCAAATTATTTTAAGAGAGCAGGAGAATGTTAGCCCGAGCTCTGACTGCCTGAATATTGCAAAACATTTTGCTGCATACCTGTGTGCTGAGTAACTTTGGCTGGAGCATCTCCTCTCAAATGGTAGTTCTAATCTGCAGTCCCCAAGAGATGGCAAATCCATTACTTCCCTAAATAGCTCCTGCTGATAGTGATTAACTCCAACAACTGAGAAAAAACATTTTCCAGTCTGATTTCACACCTTTGTGCCAGTGCATGAGAATCAAGAACTGACCAGCTGTGAATTAAGCAGTCTGGCTTCGCTTCCTGAAAGAAGTCACTTCCAGAAAGAAAGAAAATATATATTAGAAATAGATAAGGAAGAAAATTTATGTGTTGGTTTTTTTTTAATTGTTACTATTAGTAGTAGCATTCTACTGTGCATAATCTAAGGCATCTTTAGTCACTGTACAGTAGGTCAAAAATATTGACTAAATCATCCTGCACCTCTGAACAAACACTTGGTGCAGGTACATTCCCCCTTACTTCAGGGAGAAGTCTGACTAAGCAGGGACTGAGTCATCACTGCGGTATTCAGTTCTGCGTTATTGATATTATTGACAATAATAATTAACATCATTAATAATAACAACGTTTAATAATTGACATTATTTCATCAACGTGTCTTCAAAGAGCCTGGTCAGTGCTGGAAGTCATATTCCGCCACTCTTTTTGGGGCTGAATGCTGATGGAAGGGGGGAAAGGGGAGGCGGGAAAGTGCTGTGTGGTGACACAACTCTCTGCCTGTCACACAACAGGGAATGTGCTTGGTGCTGACTGTGGGACCACTGTCGCCCCAGCTCATGAATGCGAACACTATATTTTATTTAAATGAGCTGGTTCAGTGAAGCCAATTGTGAGTTCTAAGAACTGAGTTATTTTTGTACTTCTTCCTTCTGAAAACATATGACTGAAGTGCAGCCTTTTCACAGTGTGTACCTAACCTAAATCTCTGGCTTTGAACACAGTTCAAACTCTGGTGTCCAAAATAAAGAACTCAAAATGTCTTTAGCCTCACTAATCAAAAAATCAAAACCTCAGATACAAACACTCCTGAGTGAGAAGTGACTCACAAATAACTGTGGACTTGGCTGAGCACACTGCTTTGATTTTTGCTCTTGTCATAGGAGGCTTGTCCCTGTGCATGCACAGTTTAAGCAGGGACAGAGACCCAAGCTCTAATGTAGGCTGGTGGTAAAGTTCTGTGCTTTTGAACATGAAAAGGGAACACCAAAGATTTATGTTCCTAAGCCAATGTTTTGTATGTTCTCTACATAGCAAAGGGCCATGACTGCGGTCTGGTTCCTTGTAAAATATGTATACAACTAGCACAGCAAGATATGACCCTGAATAAAAAGGAGTTAGGCAAAAAACCCAGTTGTATGTGTATGTGCGTGTCTTGATTTCCACGCAGACAGGTATAATTACTGAGAATTAACCACATCCCTACCAAGATCCCAAGCCAGAAAAGCCCTTACATACATGTCTGATGCTTCTCATAGAAACATAACTTCCTGAATCAAGGCCTGAGTTAGTTTATTAACATTTCTTCTTTAAAATGGGCCAGTATAATGGCTATTTTCCATGTGCCTAAGTCCACTGGATGAATCAGTTTTATCCACCAACTCCAGCAGTGTATTTATGACACACTTCTTCATTTTGGTTTTGTCTGCCTGCAGCTCTCCAGCAACGCTTTTCTATTTCTTTGGCCTGTCCATTCAGTCAGTCATGAAAGAAAGACCACACTGAGATGAAAGTAAGAATTAATCTGTGTGATTCCCTGCTGCCCTTCTGCTCTTAAATCTTCAGGTCAGACAAAGAGCAGATACTAGTAGCCCATGAACAAATGTGGGAAACGGGTCATTATCTGTAACCTCAAGTTAAGTCAGGCACGGTCGAGCAGTACATTAGTACTTGTTCTCAGAGTCTGACAACAAAATTTGCTCCAAGGGAATATCACTTCCATCAACTCTTCCTTTCCTATTACTAACAGATCAAAATCAAAGGCTTGAGTGAGTTTGCCTGCTGTTTAGAAACAAAAACTTTTTGCTATCATCTGGAAAAGACAAACAATGATCAAATGACTCTACAAATTCACCATTCTTATTAATAAAATCTTCTGTGGCAAGAATAAAACCGATGTGAAATTCTGTCTACTAGCAACCGGAAAAAGCTCTTGGGGAAAAAAAAAAAGAGTACAAGTGAAGCATTATCAAGGTTTGGGGGGGTTTTGTTGTTGTTGTTGGGGTTTTTTTGTCTTTGTTGTTTTGGGTTTTTTTTCTGTATTTTTGTCATCATCCTAATGTTGGTTTCACAAGCTGAGGCAGGGCAAATGGTAAAACCATCTTTTGAAGATGACTCTCATCTATTTGCTTGACCTGTCCAGAAAACGGAACCATTTTTATCAGGAAATCACCACTTGGGTATTTTAACAAAATACTTCCCAAAGCAACAAAAGAAATAATGCACACATACAAGAACAAACAAACAAAAATAAAACTGACACGAAGAAACAAGGCCCCCACCCTAGAACCCAGAGTCATTAGCTGTGAAGTAGCCAGTGGGAGGAGGAGTGTTTTGAAAGTTGTTTAACGCCTTCCCCAGAAACTGGTCTTTGCGGAAGGAGGAGAACAGGAATGAAGAAGCTCAGCTAAAATGATGAAAGAAATTTGCGGTCTCTTTTTTGTTTTGTTTTGTTTTTATATATTTTTACTCTTCCGTATCTGGAAAAAAAAAAAAAAGAAAAAGAAAAATGTCAAATGCTGCCTTTCTCCCCATTGTCCAAGAAGCAGGTGATCTGGGAAAGAAAAAGAAGGGTATCAGTTTAGACAGCCTCATTTCCTCCATGCAATGCAGCTTTGCTTAGCTGTTGAAAGGCTGCAAGGTGAGGAGCACCAAAGCAACAACTCTTGTTGTCTTGACTGGGAATGGCACTCTGTCCTACACAAAGTGAAGTCCATTGCTCTATGACTAATCCAGTGGGGATTCAACCTTTGGCATTCACGGGATCATGTAACAGAATCTAACATGCTTACATTATGAGATGCCATTAGGTTTCTCTGCTACAGGGCTCTCTGACCAGCCTTGCTCACTAGCTCTTTCTGTACCCTTTTGCTCATGAAAACAATGATGTTGTACATGTGGTGAAGAAAATACTCCAAACACAAAAGAGTATGCTACATTTTAAAAGCCTGTTCCTCCCAAAGAGATTGCAATGAAAAGCACAGCCTTATATATTAGTAGGTGCCCATGATCTAACCAACTATGTGCATGTTACAATCCACTTGACTCCCCTGTCAAATATTTATAATCCCTCTGGCCTCAAAATTAGGCTGCACTTGACTAACATTATCATGAATATAAAAAAATAGAAGGTGTTTTCTATTAAGTTATACCATGAGTGAATCTTCACAATTAATAGATCTCCTTGAGGAAGAAATATAGACAAGAAAATTTTATTTCTAGTGCAAGTGGACAGCTTCTAATGAAAGAGGGCACTCTATCCAACCCTCCTCATACCCTCTTCTAGAAAAGCTTCAAAGAGGAACACAAATATTTTACTCTATATTGACTGTCCCAATCACTTATCTGAATACTCCTGGCCCTCTGCTTAGCTACTGTTATTCTGACAATGCTCATGTCAGCAGAGTTTGAAAGTGTATTTGAAAGGGTCTCTCAACCAAGGAGAGATTGATTTACCTGTAAGGCTGGGCACGCCTTGGAAGATGTGATTACATCAGAATCTCTTTGGGTCCCTTTTTCAAAAAATAAGTTTCTTTTGCCTTCAATATTACATTGCTCTGTTTGTTGGGTTGTTGGTTTGTTCATTTTTTTTCAGTAGTATTTGGGCAAAGTGAAAAAAAAGGATAGGCAAAATGCAGATCTAAGACTTTGCTGATGGATTGCATTGTCTTTGCTGAGTGTACAGAGTGGTTGCGCAGATCTGTTAGTGAGTTGGTATCATTTTCTTCTACTATATATTTAGCAGGGGGGACTTCTCCTTCCAGCATGTTCCCCTGTAAGTTGCTACTACAATATCTTGCTCATGGATGCAATTCTAAGACACTGCTGTAAATAATTTGTCTTTCAGTATTTCATTGGATTTATTTAGACTGAATTATCATAGTCACAGCACTATCGATAGCATAATCTACAATAGGCAACAGGCAACAGTAACAGTAATAAAAGTACTGCACTTCCTTGATGTTTCCTATCTAAAAAGTTCAGCCTGATTTACTGTCATTAACAGGATCATAACAATCCTGTGAGACGTGTCATTAGCCACACCTTAAAAAGACTGACCCAAAAGGAAAGGCACTTATCTGAGACATGTGGACTAAATTACATTTTTGAGCAGTAATTATTTCTGAATCTTTTAAATTAAAAAATAAATGACACCAGGAATCTGAAGAAGAGCTTGAAGTAGCACCCAATATGCCCTCACCTTCCTATGCCAACCATAACCACAAGACTTTTAAACCCTCCCATCCCCATTAATGAAACAAGGGAAAATAAAATGTATTTTCCAGACTCTGGAAGTTCCCTGTGGAGAACTGAGTCATATATTGCTTTTTGCTTCTGTTAGTCATGTCATCAGCTCCAGTAAGAACATTCCAGTACAGCATTTGCTTTAAATTGGTTTTCTACTTGGTGAAGCAGATATATTGGCTCTCTAGCCAAATTTCCCTTTGTATACAATATAGCTTCATTACTACTACCTTAACCTTGGATGTGATTCAGCCTCTTTCTCCTTTTGGCACAACAGATCCAGTGCAAATATTAGTATATATCAAGAGGTAATTGAAAGGGAAAAAACGAGTATGCTGTGCTCACTACACAGGAAGACTTTAAGCAGTTCACTTGGCACATAGTGAATTTCATTATCTGAAATAGCCTTATCTGAACGCACATCTCAGTCCTTCAGTGTCACTGACAAGTTTATATTGTTCATCAAGGTTGAGTATTAGCCCTCTACTTGATCACTTATGCAAATACTAGTAAATTCTACAGAACTTCATGTTATACCAGCACCTTATTAAGTCCATTTCTGCTATTACCTTGTAGTTTATACTAAGGCATTTTTCACTTGTGCTCAGTGGACTATGAATGTCTGTATTTACTATGTTACTCTACAGTCTGACATGCTGAAGTGAAAATTCACCGTGGTTCATCTTTTCCTTCACACAGAATTACTCACCATACAACTGTATCCATACAGCAAGGAAGCTGGCTGTCAGTTTTGCCCAATTGGTGATTAATCTCATACATTTGCCTCTCTTTTTTATGATAAAACAAATGCTTTGGAGTGCAAGGCCTTACAAGAACTACCCATTTTAACAAACAGTTGGCATTTATTATGCCTGTCTAATGCAAACTTGGACAATCTGCTACCCAGTTGGAGAACAGGAACAGAGCCCCAGAGGCATTTAGACTGAGGTGAGAATTTAGACTAACTCAAAACCTCTTGAAGTTCTCTAATGACTCACTCTCTAATGGCTCTTCACCACGGGTGTATCACAGGTGTGATGCTGGTTGTACAAGCTGGAAGTGGAGAGCTGACCTCTCCCAGCACCACTTCTGAAGGTGGCTGGCTCTGTCACTCTGGCCAGATACCTGCCCTTCGCCTCTGTCCCCTCCTCTCTAGCTGCCAAAAGCACAGTGCTGCCCAGAAAGGCAGCCCAGAAAGAGGCCTCCACAGCCTCCAGTGCCAGGCCAGGCTGTCAGGGTAAGACTGAGCCCTATGGTCTTCAAACGCATTTTTAAAAAACTCCAATATTTTCTCTCGTAAAAAATAAATGCTAAGTGCAGGCTGCAGGACAGTGTGATGTGAAAAAAGGATCTTGTGGCCAGGATTTTTTTTCCATGAACTACTTAGCTTTGCTTGGCAGTCCCTGTCAATGACAGTTTGTGAGGTTATTGTGTGGTCCCTGCTTCCTCTGCTCAAATATGTGCTCCTTCGGCATTATAACCATACTTAACTATGAAGGAAGCACAAGGCAACACCACAATTATCCAGGATTACACACTCAGATTGTGGTAACCTTGCAGCTCACTTATGAAAGGAAGTGTTTAGCATGAACAAACCCCATCTTAGCATGCTGCACAAGCACTTCTGTAGGAGGGAAAACTCCACTGCACCAACAAATAATGTTGCCCTTGACGTACTATTACCCCAAGAGATTTTTGAGTTAGAGTTTTACCACACAGAAAAAGCAAAAGAAGAGAGCCTCAGGTAACCATATTCATTCAGTACATCCCTTACTGTGGTATGCCTTTATGGTATGCCTACATGGTGATGCCCTTTCATGCTTTTATGATATAACATTGTAGAGATATCAAGAACTAAAACCATAAAAAACAAACAAATATATTAGACATTTTTAAAACAAAACAAAACATAAACAGCATACAATTTATTACAATGGACATTTAAAAATAAATATTGTATATTTTATTCTTGAAAACAGAGGAAAAAGTGAATCCTCCAGGTTTTCTCATTTCTATTAAAATCAGATTCTCTTGTCACATCCCAATAACCATGTGTGTAACATGGACTGTCAGTATTATGTACTAACACAAATAGCATATATCAAAAGGGTTGTACTTGAAGGAAAGTTGAACACACAGAGTTTATGCACGCTATCACTCTTTAGTCTGCAAAGGGGGTGTTGCAGTGAGAATCTAATGAAAGGTAAATGAAATTATGAGTGGTGCTAATGAATTGTTCTCTATGTGAATAGGGAACAATTATTCACTGTTTCTCACAGCCCAAGAAGTGGGTTATCAAATGAAATTATCAAGCAGTAAATTTGAAACCAATAAAAAGATGTGATTTTTCACATAATGCCTAAGTAAATTTTGAACTGTGCTGCCTTAGTGCCCAGTACACAAAAGAGTATCAGGGCTCTAAAGATATTTAGACAATGCCATGGAAGAAAAATCCATGGGAGACTGTCAAAGATGGAGATTTGACCTCTGACTTAGTTCTGGAAGACAGAAAGGTGTAGCGAGGAAAACATTGCTCTGGTTTTGTCCTTTGTTCATTAAAATCTCCGCTATGAAATGTTGCCAGGTAGGTGATAGAGAGCTAAAGGGGCCCCTGGTCTGACCCAAGGTGGTTGATCAAGTGTTCCTTGGAAAGCTGACATGGTGTTTGAAAGTAGCCTCTATCCCCACTTACTAAAAGCCTAGGATTTTAGTAAAGCCTAGGATCAGGCTATTCCAAACACTGCTCTCATCCAGCACCCTGCTCCATCCAGGCACTGGGTGAAATGACAACAGAAATGACAAATTGTTACATGGCAATTGCTACCTTAACACAATTACTATTGATGCAGTGCACAGTGAGGGGAAATCATAGAAAATATGTCTCTGATAGCACACAATCCAAAAGGTAGTTATACTTGTACCAAATGGTGGTTATGCTGCAAGTATTTGCAGCTGGTGGGGCAGATCGCTAAATCTGCCACTTTTAATTCCTTTTGTGGACTTACTCAGTATCCTACAGGAGTGACCCCTTAATTTTGTAAGCTTATTCCCCAAATCCTGGATATTTCTTGTCTCCCCTGAGGGCTAATGTGTGTTCAGTCATAACCTCTCCATCTGAAGATCACTGTTAAAGCTACTCCTAACACTCAGAATACAATGAAGGTGTTGAATATGTCAGTGTGCAGTTCTCAGCACTGGATGGTCCTGTCACCAATTAAAGATATCTTAAAGCCTTTACAAAGAAAACTAAGACCATGAAGATATAAATTCTGTGTATTTATGCTATTCCTTTGCACCTGTTGCACCAAAGATGAATGAGGCCTAAGAAAAAAATTCAGAAGATCAGTGAAATAAAGAAGAAAAATGTGTTATAAGTTAACTTATCTCCATTACCTGTCTTTTTAACGGGTGAGAAATTTTAGAGTGATTTATTTTTCCAAAGAAAATGGGATGTTACTCGAAGATGCCTGTGTCCTGTTTAAAGCAAGGGAAAACAAGAATAAATGCTGCTGGGAAAAAGTTTTAAATACTTGTTTTGTAATTGAATTTAAATATCATCATACCAATTTAGCACATGACCCAAGTGCTTAACATTCATTTTGCTAGGAGGATAAATGACATTAGCATAGAATGTGTTCTGATTTTGAGCTTTGGCACATAATTATCCCTAAATTATTCATGACGTCAAACAATTTCTAGTCCTGTTCACATTGATGTTGAGTTTTATGTTTGCTTGACAGCTTGTATTGCACTTGACCTGAGATCACATCAGTGATGGAAGAAAGAGATTAGCTTCAGTTTAGTACATGTCGTTTGCTGACCAGCACACTGTGGAAATATGGAACAGCAGAGAAAACCACAATGAAGACACTGGCAAAAGTTGGGTTATACCAAATAGCATTTGAGTTTCCCGAGAAAAGTGTGTTATGAAGGAAATTGGACATGATGCAGAGAGACCTACAGGAATAGGACAAGGAACAATGGGTATAAACTTGAGCATAGAAGGTTTCCACCTCAACATGAGGAGGAACTTCTTTACTATGAGGATGACAGAGCATTGGAATAGGCTTCCCAGAGAGGTTGTGGAGTCACCTTCCCTAGAGACTTTCAAAACCAATCTGGATGCATTCCTGTGTGACCTGCCCTGGGTGATCCTTCTTTGGCAGGATGGCTGGACTCCATGATCTCTAGAGGTCCCTTCCAACCCCTAACATTCTATGACTCTGTGATTAGTGTGAAAGCTTATTCTGTAGTTGATAATCAAACATAAATCAAAACTCTGAGAATGTCTGGGGTAAAAGCTAGATCACGGTTTTCCTAAGAAGTTGTTTTGTCATGAATGGAAACAAAAAACCCAGTTCTTTTCAAAGCACAAAGGGGATGAGGTGCTATAGGTAGCTAAGGATAAATGAAGACAACAGTGTTTTAGCCAAATATATGAATTGGATTTTTTGAATTAGCACTGGGCAAATAATTGCTTCTTTGATTGAGTAACTAGACTGAAAAATTAGGTTAACACTTAGCACTGGGTCAGAGATAAATAATTGCTTGCTTTCTCTTACATCAAAACTTAATGTTGCGGAGTGGGTGTTTTTGGTGGAAGTGAGGTGAAGATGAAATGAAAGATCGAGTTGAGCTTGTCATCTAACTCCAACAAAACTTTTATTTTTACCATGTACTTAAAGCTGGCTAAAACATGTGAAACATCTCTTCAAAGCAAAAATTCTCATTTGGATTTTTTTCAGTGCCTCTTCAGTTTTTGACAATCACTTGTTTTGAATTAAATTCCTAAATACTTCAGCCTGATTGAAAATAGAACTTCTCAACTCAAATTACTTGCTGGCTTTCTTCTTATGAATTTATCATTGCCTACAAGTCTCAGGTTTTGACATTAAGAATAGCAAAGTGGTGGTTTAGAAGCAGAGAAAAGAATTAATCGCCTTGCAATGGATCGATTAATGATAATAAGTAATAAAGATTACTATTAGGGTATGAGTTTGAGAAAACTAACCTGTGAATTGACTTTCTCTTCTCTTTGTCCAGCTTCTGTGGACTGAATAGCTCAGAACTGCAGACTGAGCAGCCTGAGGTCCTGATGTCCCCAGGGAGAGACTGGGCAGCAGGTCAAGCACACAAAGCAAAGAGCATGAAAATACCCACCAAGCACATGGCTGGCAGTTTGTAGAATGTGATCTTACAATTGGGTTCCCATACAGCTCACTGTTGGCTTTCTTCCTTTTTATGGGACTTCCCCAGTGCCTTCTCCACAGCATCAGTGGTTATGATGACATAATTGCCATCAGGGGGTTTGGTACTGGTTTTGTATATTTGTGTGCATTCCATTGTTATTGTTATTTTCATTAAAGCTGTTCTAGTTTCCTTTTCTAATCGCTCAGTCTCCCTTATTCCCTTTCTTTTCTCCTTTGGGGAGGGAGGTGGCTTAACAGGGAGCATCTGTTACAGGTCTTGTGGGCTGCCCTGATCCTAAACTATAACAGTGATGCAATAGAATGTTTGATCGTGCAAAATCATGGAGAAATTTCTGCAGTGTACTGCCTAAATTACACATTCCTCCATGCCTCTAGGACCATGGACATTACCCCCAAGGATTTAAACGTATTCTATTGCTGAATAGAACTATATTTAAAGGACCAAAGGTAAAAAAAGCCTGAAAAAGTGTACCCCATAAATTAAACTCAAAAAACCTACTGAAGTGCCTACAGTTATTTTATTTTTTTTTCCACCATCCATCTGTAATGAATATTCCAAATAGTCACTTAAATCTGGAATCAAGACAAATGCTATTCCCAATTTTTTAAACTTGTCACATATATCTGTGATGTTATGTAAAGTAGAAGCAAAAAGCAATCATGTACCCTAAGGACTTTCTAAGTACCTGGCATGGCCTGAATGATGGGCAACAGGCTAAAAAAAATAAATAAATAAAAGATGTAAAAGTCTCAAAGGGAAAACAGGTGCTCTCCCTAAGTTTTACACACACACAACATCAAGAAGATGCAAAATCATCTGCAGAATATACAAGGTGTCCATCTATGGAATATTCCCCATATTGTCATCAAGCATGCATGCCGTGGTGATGTAGTATTCCTGAGGTCAAGATGCTAACAATGTGTTTTGCATGTAGCTTCAAAGATCACATCACATCAAGTTCATCTTCTATTTGATATTAAAACTGCGTAAAACCTTCTTCAGAGTACATCCCTCTATGCAAATTCCTGCTTGCCTCAAGTGCCACTTGCTAAATTAGACACACTCATTTTTTTTTTTCAAAAGAGCAAAAAAAAGGATTTGTAAAAGCACAGAAGCTTTTTTCCCCCCCAGTTAGCCTATATTGCACTACTATGGAGCAATTGTTCAGCAGAGATAAATTATAGTGAAATATGTCTTTTTGGATAGCAAAATGACTTCATGCTTTTAAGCAAGCTTTTCCAGAAGGTATCAGCATAATGCTTTCCGATTTCTAACTTGGGGCAATAACATCTAATGTAATTCAAATAACAGGCCATAAAAAGTAGTAAGAAAAGAAAGGAAATTGTCTTTAGAAGCAGTCATGGACTATTGTAATTCCAATTTGCCACTGCTGCTGGATTCTGACATGTAATACCAAGAACACTATCAGGCAGCAAGGAGGAATCTAGTGTGTTTGCCTTACTAACTGAAATGAGCTTTTTACTTCTGACAATAATGGAGAAATCAGCCTATCTTTTGGAATAGAAATAGTAATGGCATCATAACTTATACAACCAGAAATTTACCTTTTTACCTCTCTCAAGAAGACACAGACAAATGCTGTTCATTTATACGCTTCAGTAACCTGTTTTAAAACAACATTAGCAAGATATGCGGATGATCCGAGCAGCATTTCGGCAGAAGCCCACTTATTGCTCATTTTTTATGTAGTGGGCTTGGCTGGATGGACACACACAAAAACCACATCTGCAGGATGTGGCAAAGACACACAGTTCTTAAATGGTTGAACAGCTTACCAAAGACCTGCACCCTCCTTAAATGAAGCTGGGAAGAGTCCTGTTAATTCAACTCTGTCTGGGATAACTGCGGAGCCATCATCATGGCTCCTTCACACCCCCCTCTTACCGTACCAAAGGTATTTGCAGATAACAACATTCTGTGCCAGCTATTCTGCCACTTGATTTTGAGGGACAACTGGGACAGAAAGAAATGAAGCTCTTGAACTTTACTTTTATAGTCAGGGAATTTTCCTTTTGCTGACCAAGGAATAATTTCGAAGAAAAATTAAGACCAAAAAGGCAGATATACACGTTGGCATGGACAATGTATAGAACATACAGGAAAAGCTTTTCACTACTTCTAAACAACAGTACAACTTAACAAAACCAAAATAAAAAAAAGCTAAAATCTCAATTTCTGGTAAGCCTGTTAAAAGGTCCTCACAGAGTCTGTATATTAAAAAAGGCTTTATACTGCATTACATTCCATTATGTTAACTCTAGTATTTTTAGCTGTATTCTATTCTATTGCACTGCATAGAGGAATGTATTATTGAAAAGATAACCTGTCAAAACGCAGGGTTACTATCTGACCACGAGGTGGGAGCATTGCTCATCACACACACCCAATGCACTTGAGGCTTCCTCTGTGTGTACTAGATGTTCAAGTCACAAATATCCTCTCTCTGTGCTATAACCTGCAAACATGCATGCTACTACTAGAATAAAAAGCTCCCTGGACAAACACACAGAGTTAAAAATGAATAATTTAATAAACTGCAGTTTGGTCCCTGGAACAGAATTGCACTGAAAACTCTGTATTAACTTTGCAGAATCTTTTCTCTGTAGGAAAAAAATGAGAAGGTGGTAGAGATAGCCTGTGAAAGTCATAATCATAGAACGGTTTGGGTTGGAAGGGACCTTTCAAGGCCATCTAGTCCAACCCCTCTGCAGTGAGCAGGGACATCGGCAACTAGAGCAGGCTGCTCAGAGCCCTGGCCAACCTGACCTGGAATGTTTCCAGGGATGGGGCATTGACCACCTCTCTGGGCAAGGGTTTCATCACCCTCACCGTAAAAAAAATTATTCCTTATATCTAGTCTAAAATGAGAAAGAATAATTTTCTAATTTGTTGTCAGTTTTGTAAGCAGCAAAAAGTTTGTGAATGTAGGTAAAAAATATTTCCATGCATCTGCTTAATATTTTCCATTCAAAGTGTTGAAAACCAACTATTTCACATGGGAAACTCAGGTTTTCCAGAACAGTTTATTAATGTTCTATCCCACGGGAAACATCTGATGAACTACTGATATGCTAATGATGTTTTTGATAGGGCTGTGCCTTTATGTGGGAAATGACAGCCTTGTATCTCTTTTCTTGGAACTGAAAAAAAGGGCAGTACAGAGTAACATGAGGGGATCTCCCACAGAAAAAGAAACCAGTAATACAAACATCAGATCCACATGATAAGTAGACTAACTTACATTCAAGAGACTTGCCCAGGATTTTGAAGCAGTTAATACTGAAATCTTAGGCATGACTGCAGCTTACCTAGGCATCCTCAAGATAGCTTTACAGCAGCTGGCTTTGGTACAGCTAGACTCAATCGTAGGAAGCTCTGGCTAGACACATACACAGTTGCTCACTGTCTCAGCGTGCCTGATCCCTCTTTTTAGATGTGCCCACTGAACTATTTTTGGGTAGTCAATGTAAGTCTGACACAGAAGCGACACTTCACACCTGTGACTACAGCACAGACACACAGTTTCAATGTCCTGGTGTCCACATGGGACAATTATTCTATGCGTCCCTGGCCACCCTATTCCCTACGTCATAGAAGGACAAGTGTATTAGAAATATTTTGGCACGTATTCATTCCTATAACAAGATATTATGCTAACTTCCTTTGTATATGCTCAAAAAGCAACTTGAACGCAGATACTGCAATGAGTTATGCAACACATACTTTGCAGCTTTCTCCTCTGGATGCAGGATGCCCGCACAGTAGGACAGGGTAGCAGAGTGACCTCAGCTGAGTGCACGGCTCTAGCTAATGCTAATGAGTGGTGTGAGAAAGCTGAAGCGCTCATGGTAAATCAACATGAACTGTTAATGAAGCTGTTTAATTCAAATACACCCCAGCTACATACTGAACAAAGGCTGTAAAATCTAAATACCCTTGACCCCATAAAAATCCCAGGCTGAGTTTTAACCACCAAGAAAACTACATGTGCTGAATGCATTACAGCTGTAACCTCAATCTTTCTAACTCCCCTGATTAATCTTTTTTTTCCAGCATGTGAAAGACCATGCACTGGCATGTGAGAAAGCATATGTCTGGGTAAACATTTCAGTAGTCTGCAAGCAGCTATGTATTATCCATAGATAATGTTCCTTCCTCCACATGACTCACATGGCTGGTAAGGAGATTTGCTCTGGAGGGAGTAATGGACGGAACAGGTTGTGCAGGATTTGTCAAAGCAGAAGTGCCATCCTAGCGCTTTCCTTTCTAAGGCACATCATTCACAATATTTCTCCTGATTTCTGTCAATGAGATCGTTAGCTATAATACGTCTCTACAGCATGTAAATGAAAAAAAAAAAAGGCCTACAAACTGTCCTTCCATGGTTACAGTTGTGTATTCACTGTAATCAACTGGTACCATGGGAATCCTAAGGGGATGAGCAGAACATTTTCTGACGGGAGAACAGACTTTAAATAACTAATATCACACAAAGACCAACAACTAAAAAGGAAGCAAATTCACACTCTCAATCTTCAAGTCAGCATGAAACTCATTTCTTGGTCTTCCTGACCAACTAAATAGTTGCCCCTAATCTTTCCAATACCTTGAGAGTGCAGGCCTTCAAATGCAACCCCGTCCCCAAAACCAAGATTTCTGGGTCAACTCTCTTAACTGGGCTGATGTTCCTGAGTTCTCCTAAAGAAGCCCCAGTGTTTCTGCATCCACCTGGTCCAGTCAGGGCTGCAGCCTACCAGCACAGCTGCTGCTCAGCCATCACCATTCACTGCAGTGGGAAGAGCAGCCATTCTGCCCATTAATTCTTCCAGGGCCTTGATGGTTATATGCAGCACTGCACATATTCATGTATAAATGAAGAGTTGCTTGTTATTTGAGTATTTGTGCTTAATTTCTGCATCACCACAGAAAGAATTGTGAATGGTACTTGTTCAAGACTGTTTTCCTGACAGACACTTAACTCAAGTGTGCAAATAATAACTCTTAACAAAATAATTAAATTTTCCCAAACAGTTGTTGCTAAGTGGCCTTTTAAAAGAAAAGACCTATTTATCTGTCTGAAATAAATACATGCTTTTAGATTACTTTTTCTACATTTTCAGTCGAGGCATTGCATTTTCTTCTTATTTGTCACTTTGCTAGAGCAATAGGAATATTAAGTAATTTCTTAAAAGGAAGCGATAAAACAAAATACAGTACCATTCTAAACTTCCGTCCTTAAAACGAGGTTGTCTTTCTTGACCATCAAAATAAAGTACTGCATTCCTGACATTTAGGAATAGCTGCATTTCAGTGGATTTCACTGAGGCATATGCAAAGAAAATGCCAGCTTTAATATATGTTTCCATTTATTTTGCTAGCAAATACTACAGCAATTGCTTTCAGAGCAACACGGGTTCAGATACTACCTCAGACCTCTGCAGTACACAGCCGAGGAGGTGCAAGAGAGTAAACATGCCACAGACCTTCCAGCTGTTTCTCTGCTTTGCTGAGACTACTAAAATGTCTGTGAACTCCAACACTAGAATCAGGCTCATTTGAAATTATTCCCAGAGGCTCAAGAAATCATTCTATGGCTTGGGATTGCCTCAGTTCAGCATGGGATTGCCTCAGTTCAGCAATGTTTCAGCAACATCCCTTTCCTATTGCGTCCTTAATAGGACCTCTATGCTGATGTGTTCACTGCTGCTTGCTTCCCACACATGTGGTCCGACATCACTCGGCAAATTCCACCTCAGACAACGAAGTCAACAAGGCTTTGTGTTTGCACCAGTGTAGGAGAACATGCATCATGAAAAACAGGGACACCTTGTGCAGGTTTTTTTCTTAGCTCTGTTTTTCACATCTCTCAGGGCAGCTTGTCCTAACAGAAAGCAGAATACAGCCCAAAGAAAATCAGAAGGATAGAATCTCATGAGTCTCCATTTCCTATTAAGCATATCTAATAATCCAGGATTTTTCTTGCAGGCACTGCACAAAAATTGAAGGATAGACTTACCAACAAAACAAGTAAGTGGTACTAGGCATTATGTGAAAGGGATGTTTTTCCTCCAGAATGCCACAATGGCTTTTTTCAAGTCTAATGACTGTTTCTGTTAAGTCTGTTTCAGGTTACCACTCAATTTTTGGGGTTTAGAATAAACTGCAGATGTTCAGGAAACAATAGATTGCATATAAAAATGGGTGACAAAATGTAATAAAATGTTGTCCTTACCATCTGTTTTCTTTGATTCGTCCCCCACATTGGACTGATCTTTTTTGTCCAACTTGTTGTCTTCCTTTAATTCACCTAGAAAGAAGCAATAAAAAACACTATCAGCATTTTAATGCTGACTGCAGTTTACTAATGCCTATAACACAATCAAATTGCAACATCCAAAGGAGATGCTCCTTAGGAGAAAAGGTCTAAATTCACAGGGAACCAGATTAACATATTTTCACAGAATAAAACACCAGGTAAAATTTATCCAGCTCCTATGGAAAAATCAAACATTACAATCTACTTCTAAATTTATTCTAATTGTTAACTCTTTAAGTGCACATGCAAACTCATACCAACCACTGGTTGTATGTAGGCCATTAAAAACCTGAGCATATCCTTCATTTCAAAAGCAGGATTCTGAAAAATTTATGCTTTTAAAGGACTAAGACCCTGCAAAACTTCATTGTAAGTCCCTGCATTAAAGAACCACCTCAGATATCCCAAAAAGTTATATGTCATTTTGTCTTGTTTTATCTTACCAGTTTCCTTTAAATACAGGTTCATTTGGGTTGGTCCTTTAATGATGGTACCAGGGACCAAACCATCATCCCAGATAGCACTGATCACTGCCTTTAGAGTCTCTGTAGCCAACTAGGAAATCAAGGCCTTTGTCAAAGCAATGGTTGATGCAAAATGAAAATGGCAACTTGAGCTGAGGTGTATTTTATGAAGTCAAGAAGGTCAACCAGAGTCATTCTCATTTTCAGTCCTCTATTAGTCATATAGCAGAGCACACCAGACCTTCCCATGCCATCCCTTCAATGAACAAGAATGCCAAATGCAAGATCAAAGGGAAAAAACCCAAATAACTTAAAGGAACAACTGTAGCAGAACAGGGCTCTTCCAGTTGCAATGTCCAAACATCAGCAAAGGTGTCCTTACTTCAGATGTTCAGAGAAGCAACAGCAGTCTGTCCAGATGGGAGCAGGCAGCCTGTCCTTTCCCCCAGAGGAGTTGCAGTGAATTTGTGACCCACACCTCAACACAAGAAGGTGCAGAAGTCTCACTTTAGAATTCTCTAAACTGGAAGTATGTTACAGGGCTGCATTAGGGTGGTGTTCATCTCATTTGTATTACTAGTTTTGTTGCAATAACTACTTCCCAGCCTTTGGATCAAGATTATAAGTACAGTGTGTGACAGAGATCTGCCTTCAAAATAGTCACAGCCTCCTTGAATAAAGAGAAAGTGTAGAGAATAAAGGTCTCCCTCTTCCACATTGTGCCCTAACCACGACAACATTTGCTGGATGACAGAGGATTGATCTCTCTCCCCACTTAAGTTTCATCAAAGCATAAAAAAGGAACCATTTTCGTAAATTTAGAAATCTTAAAATATTTAACAGGATGGGGAAAAAAAGCGTGTCCTGTTCAGTTCTCATTCACAGCCAAAACTTTTCATGTTTTTTCTTCCTAAGCATATTGAGTAGGTGAGAGATAAATGAAAGCAAGACGATACAGGACAAGCAACAACCTCCTCAGCTGATCACACTGTCATTGACTTGGGCTTCTTGAACAGAGAGATATGAGTAGCTTCAAGCAGGGATGAAATATCCACTTGACAAAGATGGCCCATAAAAAGAAGGACACTGTCTTCAGGAAATGAAATGAAATGAAAATATATCTACCAGATGGTAGTGATGAACTAACAATGCTTCATTTAATCATGCATAATGAAAATGCTTGACCCTAAGTATGTGCAAGATAAGAAGATGAACATCCACACATACGTTATTTCACAGTTTGATTCCTCCGAGAAAACACATGGGCAGTGAATGACTGAGAGAAACTTCAAACTCACTTGACAGGACAATTTCCAAACTTTCATTGAATATAACTTATTATGAATAAGGGACTTTTGAGTATTGTAATATCCCTGCCATACTGCCAGCAGCAGAGCAGAATGATGATCATAATGATCTTTTTGAAAGGGATTACAAAGGCAGGAAAATAATAAGGCAAATACTTTACAATGAGATATTAACATATAGGCCTAAAGGAAGCTGTGGTGATGCCACAATTAGGAATGTTAAGATTTCATCACTTTTCAAATTTTTTGCAGTGATTGTATCTCACAAAGGCCTTTTCCCATAAATTAAGGGGCAGAATTTCTTTTCCTGAGGAAGACACACATTTTCAGAAAAAAAATTACAATTCCATTCAAAGCATTTTTGAGGCCTGCAGCAGAGAGATACTGCAGAAAAAGGTACTGCCAAAATCACCAGACCACACTCAACAGCCCTGTTGTCAGAAGGATGTAAGACAAAGGATTTCAGAAGAAAAGTCTGATGCAGTCTTACTGGTATTTCATATGCCCTCAACCTTTTTGTCTCCTTGGGGGGCCCATTCCCATTCCCCACATAATGCTGTCTGAAGACAAATCCCATACATAGCAGATCATGACAGCTTTGATCCCCACAGTCATGCCAATTAAAAAAAAAAAAAAAACATCACACAAAAAAAATACCTAGTGATGAAGACAGGATCACTAGGAAAGGCCAGCAACCAAGTGAAATACATGCGAATCTTACCGGGAATGCTTTAAACAAAATTTCTGCCTCTGCTGCCACCTAAACTCACTGCCTGAGCCTGGGACTTTCAAAGCCTGTATGCTAACTTAGGCTTCTTCTAAGAAGATGCTTCCAAGCATGACTCTTTTGCTGGTTTTGGACTGGCTGATACTGGCCAAGTTAGTGACCAGTCACTTGTGTCTGTACTGCCTTTTTTTTTAATAACAGCTTCAGAGAGCAGAAGCTAGGGAGGGAAGGACAGTGAAACGGGTAAGAGATAGTTCCCAGGGATTTAGTATTTTTGTTACATGTTCAGTGCAATCTTCAAACACTTTTTTCCTCATTTTTAGGTGCAAAATGTGATTCTGACTTAGGTAAAACACCAGAATAGAATTTCTGTCCAAAAAAATATCTCCATATAAAGGCTTGTGATTGCCTTAATACTTCCTTTGTTCAGTTTTTCTATTAAGAAAATAACTTCTAAAAACAGAAAGGGGAAAAAATCCTCTGTTCCAAAACATATTTATATTTGAGACTCAGTTCAAAGATACCTTCAACTGACACTGAAAAAAGTTCATAAGTCAACTTTGGCTTCTCTTCTATCAGTTATCCAAGCAATTAAATTGTTCGTTGAATGAAGAATAGTTTCAGCTTTTCAGCTTGTGTCTAAGAAGAGCCTGCTTCATTTCCATAAGAAAAGTAATTTTTTCCTTTCCTCCAGAAGTACCTAAGCAGGTCTGACGAGCCCCACCTTCTACAGAAGGACACTACTTTGGACTTAGTTTGCCCTTTCTGATTCCCATATGCAAGTGTTTATGCCAATGTACAGGAAGAGGCTGTGGGCTCAGGACATCAGGTTCCCCCATCACTGAGGTGAGATACTGGGTTTAGGACTGGATTTGTTTCAGGAGAGGACTCACCATTCTGGACATGCTGTTTCTGTTCTCCCACTGCACGATAAGAGTCTGCTCCCTGATCTGTCCTAGGTACAACTTTTCCTTGAGAGGCTTCATGTTTGTTCACCCCAGTTTGCCGAGTCCCATTTACATGATTCCTATTGGAATCTGCGCTTTTGTTTTCCCCAGGATTTGGTTCTTTGCTGTTCTCTGTCTTTGCTGCTGTGGCATCTTCAGCTGGCTTCTTCTCATCCTTTTCATCTGTTTTCTTTTCATCTGTTCCCTGATGAGCATTTTCCTCTGCTTCTTTCTTAGCTTTTTCTTCTGCATCCTCAGCAAAGAGAGAAGTAAAACAAGGAAAGAAAACATGATTATCAGTCAGCTTGACAAGGATGATACAGCTTTTATACTTCAGCTTTTATATACAAACAGCTTTTACTTTAGTAAATGTAGGAATTGAGTTGACAAAGAGCATGGGAGAACAAAGGAGAACATGTACATTTATACATTTACTTAAGAAAGTATTCTGAAAAAAACACACCATGTTGGCCTAGATGTATCTTATGTGCATGTCCTTTTTTCACCATATAAGCTTCACCATTGAAAATGCAGTTCCTCAGCATTCTTAAAAGGCAGATTAAAATGAGATACTGGCTATTGAAGGCTCTAGGGGTGACAAGTTTAGTTTCATTTTTGACATTCAACATTCAGTCAAATGGTTTGCAGTTTATCTCATACTGTACCATTTAACTCTAAGTACATAAAAAGTGTTGGTTCTTTGATATCTACATTTTCCCCTCTTGTTCCAGGTCGCTTCCAATGTCAGATTCCTAATCTCTTCCATTCCACTTAGTGCTATACTTTCTTTATGTCTCTGTCCTACGTCTTGGCAGACTAACATACTGCTACTAGTGCTTGCTGTTCCATCCCCAAAAGTCTTACCGTCAATCACAAACATGCAAAGGTCAACATTCTGAAGTGAATGTTGAACAACAGCAGCATCTCAGCATACTGTCGTTCAGAAAAAAAAATACATTCACAGAGAAGCCAACTTCCCCCATTCAAGATATGGCTTACCCAAAACCTTAGGTACTTGCCCAAACCTTAGGTACAGATGCAACACTTACTTACAATAGGTTGCAAATTACTTTGGCTCCAGGAGTTGAGACAGCTCCATTTCTAACCCAGGTCGGGTACAGCACAACCTCACAGACTCAGCTGCAGAGGCTCTGAGCCGCTTCCTGCGTCACACTGGAAAGCATGACACAACCACAGTCCCTCAGCACAGCCCTTCAGCTAATAAACATAGCTGGGGGTGCACAGACTCTGGGCAGAGTCTACATAGTATTTTCATGCTTTCCCATGATCAGTAGAAACTTAATTTGCAACTGCTCAGTGCCACGATGAGTAGCTCAGCACATGCATGATTTAGAACCTGTGAGCTTTTGTAGCTTCAGAGCGTATCTGTATCTACACTGCACTGAAGCATTCAGATGTGACAACCCTGTGCCTATACTCAAGATTTCTGGGTTAGCAATATCCCAGCCCACTCATTACCCCATCTTGGGCACCTAATCGCACTTTAATTGCAAAAGGAATCACAGATGTATCTCCTTTTTTCTGAGAGTAAAGAAAATAAGCTGACGTGTAAGCTGATGAGCAGATCCTACAAAACACTACTCTACAGGGGATGTAGAGGCTGGTCTTGATCTTGGCCAGTGAGTAAAGTTACAAAATAATTTCTAAATATCTTGTAAAATACTTCTTCTGAGTGAATCAGAACCAGTTTTGAGGAAAATGTCCAATGGGATACAAGAAAGAAAGATGTCATCTTCATAAGAAATAGCAATCTGTATTTCCTTGACACTAGCTAACTGAAGTTAGTTAATTTTGAAGTTAATACATTAAGGCTTACACAAAAATACAATTAAGTTAAATATGAGTCTCCCTCACTTTATTGATCATTCCTGAAAACTACGGTAGCTTCCATAGATAGCATGTTGATATTTTCCCTGGAGTCTCATGGTATACAGAAGGGTTCCTCTCATCTGGGAATTGGAAAAAAAAATGTTGCATTTTTCACCTGAATCATCAGAGAGTAATTTGGCTCAGGAGACTGGGACTTGCTACAGCACTGCTGGATGAGTGCCTCTTGTCAAAATTAGCGTCAGAAAAGACTTGATCTAAATGGTGTTTTGCACACGACAATTTTTTTTTTGTTATTTATTTATTTATTTTCTTTTGTAGCTATTTAATGATGAACATTTAAGCAAAAAGGAGATCAGTAATAAACCCACTTACTTTGCCCACACAGTCCAAGAAATTTTCTATAAATTACACACTCAGGATAAAAATAGCTTCTGGGACTGGTGCTTCTAGGGACAATGCCTTTACCAAAGGGAATACGGTATTCTACAAATAATTTCATAATAATAGTAGTAATAGCAGTAATAATAAGAATAGATGGGTTTCCTACCCTTCTGATCACCAGTTGCTACCTGTTGCCAATCAACAGTTAAAGAGTTTGTCTCTCTTCACTTAATAATTCTTATTTTTATTGGCAGAGCATCTTGATGCATCACCACAAGACACTGGCTTGACAGGGGTTGGCAATTTAAACATCTGCTGTGTGGCAAGTCCTGCTGCATATGGCTAAGACAGGCAAGGCAGATGGAGAAAGCTACAGAGATGTGCTGCAAGTCAGGAGCAAAACAGCAGCTGAGCAAAGGTCTTGATGCAAGGGTTCTGGAGTCAAAGAACAGTTCCTTAGTCCCCAGCTCATACACAGGTTTGCTGAGCCATTGGTTTGTATATGCCTTTCAGGATAAAAAAAAATAATTGAAAAAAAATGCGTGCTTGAGACAGAAATTATGTGAAAGTCAATGAATTCAGATGAACAGAAGCTGAGACTCCTTTCTGAATCTTTGACCCACAAACTGGGGCCTTGATCCAAGTTATTGTTGATGAAGTTTGGCAAAAGCATAAGTAAATCAACTATTCAGAGAGTTGTAGTCAATGGGGCAGAATCTGGTTGGAGGTGTGTCACTAGTGGAGTCCCTCAGGGGTCGGTGCTGGGACCGGTGTTGTTCAATATCTTCATCAACGACTTGGATGAGGGTATAGAATGTGCCCTCAGCAAGTTTGCTCATGACACTAAGCTGGGAGGAGTGGCTGACACACCAG
>VWZY01003721.1:24767-74108 GCA_013399075.1 Chloroceryle aenea | reverse complement strand
TGCCTCTCAACTAGACCAAGTTTCTCAAGGCCTCATCCAACCTGGCCTTGAACACCTCCAGGGAGGGGGCATCCTCAACCCCTCTGGGTATTCTATTTCAGAGTCTCACCACACTCATACAGAAGAACTTTTTCCTAAGATCCATTCTAAACCTATTTTCCTTCAGTTGAAAACCATTTCCCCTCGTCCTCTATCTGGGCACTCTTAAGAAGAGTCCCTCTCCACCCTTCCTGTAGGTTCCCTTCAGGTATTGGAAGGGAGTTATAAAGTCCTGACAGAGTCTTCTCTTCTCCAGGCTGAACAATCCCAGCTCTCTCAGCCTATCCTTGTAGCAGAGGTGCTCCAGTCCCTGGGTCATCTTTGTGGCCCTCCTCTGGACTCATTCCAACAGATCTATGTCCCTCTTATGGTGGGAACACCAGAACTGGATGCAGTATTCAAGGTGGGGTCTCACAAGACCAGAGTAAAGGGGGAGAATCACCTCCCTCGATCTGCTGGCCACACTCCTTTTGATGCATCCTAGGGTACAGTTGGCAAACGTATTTTTGAACAGAAACAGCACTTAGCCACACATACGAATCTGACATTCCCTAGATTCAGGGATATCTTTGTCTTGTTCTTTGAGAGAGATTTCATACTTCAATTTTTTGTTGTTGTTTATTTTCCTTTAATACATTCTCTCCTTCTGCTTCTGGTCTCAGTTCCCTCATTTTTAGGGTCTCTGTAATCTTTCTTTGATTACTCCATTTGTGGTCTGCATGATCAGGTAGTGAGGTGGATTTGGAACTGGTTGAAGGAAAGAAGCCAGAGACCTGTGGTCAGTGGGATGGAGTCTAGCTGGAGGCCTGTAACTAGTGGGGTTCCACAGGGGTCGGTGCTAGGACTGGTCCTGTTCAACATATTCATCAATGACCTGGATGACGACACAGAGTGCACTGTCAGCAAGTTTGCTGGTGACACCAACCTGGGTGGAGTGTCTGACACACCAGCAGGATGCGCTGCCATTCAGCGAGATTTGGACAGGCTGATCTATGATTTTATGATTCGGTTCCCTATTCTCCAGTTGATCTTAAATCACGTTCTGTCTACTTCACTTGCTTCCTAGGTATAAAAATCCATCCACAAATCCACCTTTTTCATTGTCATCTTCTGCTCCCAGCCTCCTGAACAGTTTTACTTATTACCTCTTCTTCTCTCACCAAATAACCAGGCTTATTGCCTCATCCTTTTCTTATTGCCTTATCCTTTTCCTACTTTTTCACTTAGTAACTGGAGGAGAGGTAGAGAAAGTGTTGTTGATGTGTCTGTAAAAAGATCTCTGTTTCAGAATGGGTGGAGCAGAAAAAAAGTTTGCTATTTGCTTGGCTTCAGTAAAAATATTGGTTGGCTTGAAGCACTTGTAGGGGAAGGGCAGGAGCAATAAATGGAAAACCATGCAATCAGGTTTTCCCAGGATACTGAAGGGGCTGACATTTCCAGAAACACCAGTGATATTTATATCATAACACGGTGCCATGTGCACCTCATATTCACAGCTCAAAACCCACAAAATAGTGTCATAACCAGGCATGCAGTCATCTCTGCAGACACATCAGAGGCAACTTGGCTACTGCATGGAACCACCACTATAAATTTAATGCCACCTCAGTTTTGAATTGTTCATCTGGAGAAAATAACACTATTATGCTTTGTTTCCTCTCTTAAAAATGTTTCCAAATGAGGAGAGATCACCATGATCTTAGACCTATACTGAAAACTAAGTTTTGCTTTTATGATACTACTCTGCATGTACCAAAAGGGACATACCTATTTGAGACTGAGCAACCATAGTAGACTTGCGATCACACAGTGGAGAGAAGGGAAGCCCTAGTTCTGCTTCTTTGTCACCCTGGAGAAAGAAAATTGAGAAGAAATTAGAAAAAGACAAGACACATTGCACATCTTAGGTCACAACTGTAAAAACCTCTTCTTTTACTTTCTTTAATTAAGTTTTTATTTTGGTTTGTTGTTTTCTGCTTGTTTGGGGCTTTTTTAAACACATAAATTGTGGAGATTTGAGTCTGGCTGGAAAAGTTGTAGTCCAAGGATGAGTTGGTGAATTAAGCATCTTGATTCCGGTGAATCTTTCCTCAGAGTTTTTCCTGTCTGCTTGGTACTTCTATGCACCAGCTGAAAACCCATTTGAGCACAAGAATGCTTCTCACTGCAATTCCCCAGAGAACCCAGCAGAACGCAGTTCTCAGAGCAAACCTTTCAAGAGAAAACATCAGTGTCAGGACTGATTTTTCAGAGCTTGTACTTCTTTGCATGCCTTTTCTAGTCTTTCACAGAAATTCACAGGTCACGACTGGACAGATGCAGATCACTTTTCTTTTCAGAGAAAACACTGGCATTTTTCTACAACAAAGTAACCTGCTCGGTTGATGTTCAGCGAGTGGCGGACATTGTCTACTGTATTTTCCCAACGCTTTTTAAATGGTTCCCCACAGCCTCCTCCTAGAGAAACAGATGCATCATGAGCTAGACAAGTAGTATGTGTGGTAGGTGGGGGACCAGCTGACAGACCACACCCGAAGAATGATGTTATATTGTTCCTTTTCAAATTGGCAACCTGTCACAAGTGGGGCAAGTGGGGTTCACCAGGAGTCAATATTGGGCCCAACACTGTTTAATAACTTCAGAAGTGACCTAATCAAGTATACCCTGATGAAGTTTGCTGATGACACCAAACTGAGTGGGGATGTGGAAACTTCAGAATGGAGAGGCACCCTGCAGGAAGACCTGGACAGACTGGAAGAATGGGCTAACAAGAACCTGATGAAGTTCAACTAGGATAAATGTAAAGTCTGGCACCTGTGAAAAATATAATCCAGGAGGGAAGCACAGGCTGGGATGTACCTGGCTGGAAAGCAGCTCTGTGGAAAGGGATTGGGGGTCCTGGTAGACAACAAGCTCAATATGAGTAAGCAGTGTGCTGCTCAGACTTTTCAGAAAAATACCTGACTTCTTCGAAGATGTCTGGGAATCTCCTTCATGGCAACTAAAGTTCACTAATAAAACTAACTAATGCGAGATGTTTATTTTAACAGATACTCATGATAGCTGCTGAATGCAAAAAAAAAAAATTTTACTCAGAAGCATCATTCCCACCTTACAGCATGGTTACATGGTGTAGGAAGACATGTGTCACTGCACAAAATACTTGGAAACCAATAGGGCTGGGGACCTGTACTGATATAGGTTATGTCAGGTTTTATGTGTCTGCAGAGCACATAACAGAAAGGACACAAGAAAGTCTGTAGGTGAAGAGCATAAGGAAAAAGTATCTCATCTGCGGCCAGACCAGTTTCTTATCACCATGGTCCCCTCTGGCTAGTGGTACTTCTCAACTTGTGAGAAAAGCATTTATAGCTCTTCTGCTGTCACGTAGGGATGTATTTATTGATCTAGTAATAAATAACTTCAATGAACTTGAACTTATACTTCATGGTAAGCTTATAGGTTTTCCTGAAGAGGGAATTAATACTGGCTCTGAATTTGGAACTAGAATATGAGTTTTATATAAAGCTTTATCTAAAAGTGGAGGCATTTGTCATTCAAAACTAAAGTAGGATTTTTTTTGTTGAAATAAAATTCTTATGAAAATATAAAATAATAATTTTGTCTTCATGATGTGTAAAGCAGATAAAAACTTGGGCTTTTTGTGGTCTCATATCTAGTTAATCTTAATTCCCTCTCCAGTCTTTAGGTGATTCAGCAGTTATGTATTTTAACAAATCTAGTATAATTTTGAGCTAGAAAAGCATAAACACGCACAGAGTTTTCCCTAAAATGTACGTGAAAACCATCCAGCTTGTATGAGTCTCCTGTGTGGCAGCACAGACACAACTGCAGGTATGATCTACCTACTTCCACCTAGTAAACCCATTCTTGGTTTGAAAAAGAAATTAAAGGAATTCTTTCAAAGCAAATTCTTGCAGTGTCCTTATTAAGAAAGGATTCCCACAATACCTTTAAAAACAGAGGGCATTTAAAAAAAAAAAAGTTAAAGACTTTTTTTAAAATTGTCATCTATTTTTCTTTTTTTTTGCAATTCAGATCTACTATAAAACATGAAGTTACTAACTTTCGTAGGGAAATTAAGCACTAAGTTTTCTGCTTAGTTTAGTAATTCATATTGGTGAAAAGTAACCTAAACACATCTAAGTGCTCTGTTTACTTTTAGTTATATTTTTTTAAGGCAGCTCTTTAAATGCTTTTAATTAAACACTTGGGGAGCTTATAGCTATCAAACAGAGCTTAACGATTTGTCTGGATTTGTGGGCCTGTCAATAGGCAGTCCGCTGTGAGCTATAAACCAGACCAGTTCACTTCATCTAAAGCAAGGGTAACACATTTTTTTCACATCTATCCCAAAAATATAAGTACAGCTAGCTAAATATGTTTTCTCTGGTTCTACAGCTAAGTAGAACATGACATACTCTATAATGTTAATCTGAAACACTTATTAGCTTCCCAAGTAAGAAGTTCTACTATGCAGAAAATGTCTGTATCTATAGGCAGTCTATCAGACACTGACTTCCCAAGAGGCCTCCCAGGTGTCAGATGAGAAAGCTTCATAACATTACAGAGATTCCTGCATAAACTGGAGAAAAAGACTTGTGTTCACATTTTCCTGCTTCTTTGTCCCATCCTACATGCTCCCTCTCTGATGCAGAAACGCAGAGGAACTTCCCCAGCCTCACCTGTCTGAAGAACTCCTCTAGCAGAGACATGGTCCAGCGATGATGGAGGTCCCAGGCCTTGGCTGGATGACTGATATCTGCTGTATGCAACAACAGTGATAAGGCTTTCGGCTTGTCAATTCTGAAAACCATAAGAATCAAACAAATTAATTTTCTGCTCTTTCAGTGGAGAATGACAAAAATCTCACGTAAGCAGGGAAATAAGGTCATTAGAATCTTTGGCCAGGATACTAATGGAGCGAATTCTGTGTTCATAAAATCACACATCTATGAAAGATTGTCTAATTTCTCCAACATATACCATTCCTGTTGTAAAAGAGACATTAAGAAGTGAAAAAGAAACTTTGCTCAGCCTTGATGAGCTCCTTTCCAGGCTTGCATGTCTCCACAAGCAGACTTGTGGACACAATTGCTGCTGTGCTTCCTATTTCAGCTGGGCTGCATTTTATGCAGCAAAAAAGAGAAGTTGGTCCCAACCACCTTACTATAGTAAACAGCTAGGATCTGATCTCAGGGACACTGATATTTATTTCTACAAAGTAACTGATAAATGTTTCACCACTAGAAAACGAGTGGGAGGTCAGAAGAGAATCCTAGGATCGGGTTCCACAAAATAAAAAAGGCTGGCAACTTCTTAAAACTATACCCTGAGAGGCTATCCCAAGAACACAGTAAATAATGCTTGCTTGGGACAGGTGGTGTCGGTTTTCAATTCCAGCTTTTGACTATCTGAAATAGCTGTAAGAGTTATAGCTTTTGAGAGGACCAAGAGGCTAGTCACACTTGGGTCTGATACAGGTATAATTCTGGAAGGTTCTCGACAGACCTGTGTCCAGGGTGAAAAATATGACCATCACTCAGAGCTTTCTGCAACACAGCACAAATTTTATGGGGAAGAGCAGTGGACAAAATATAGCTCCCAGTGGCATACTGGGAAGAAGAAAAGGCCTTCCCCGTATTTCTCCATCTGTTATTCTCCAGTCAGTGGATCTCAAGTTGTTTTCATCTGTCCTCTGGTTATGGAGCAGACCCCTTGCAGAGATGGCAGCTGATACCATCTGCAGAAGGGCAATGCCTAAGTTGTGTTCTGCACATCTTATAACTTTGAGTCATACTCAAGCTGTGGAGGTTACTCAGCTGGATCATGTCCTTGATGTTACCCTGATATGCAAAGGGAAATGCCCAGGGAGGCTTATCTCAACATGGTGACCTCCACGAACTTTAGTCCACCATCACAGAAATAGATCTTTGTATAGGGGGGGTGCCAATCTGCTCCTACGTGAATTCATTTGAAATTCACCCTCAGAAAGAGAATTGATGTGGACATCAAAGAGATGTGAGGACCTCTGGAGAGGTGGTTTTGAAGTCAAACACAATGGCAAAGCACCAACTGAAATGCAGCTCCTGACAGCACAGTGTTGTGAGATGACTCACCCTTCTGGCTGCTGCAAAGCATTCTTCATGGCTTTGATTTGCTGGAAGTGACAGGACATATCAGTGGCCAACACCATCTCAATCACTAGAGCTCTGAACTCCCTTTTGGATGGCATCACGATGAGAGGAGCAAGAAAAGAGAAACACAAAACCAGCATCAGACACACTCCAGTTTCTTTTGTTGTCTGTCTACAAATTATTCATAGTACTTCTGACTTTGTCACTTTTTCCATCATGCCTTTCAGGAATAGGGAAGAGGATGAGTAATCTTCTACACAAACACAGGAGCAGTGGGACTGCAAATTAAGCCAGGTGGCTAATCCTTGCTAAGAGAAATCCTAGATGTTTTTTGAGGAGCACATTAATATTAGTACTGCTTTTTCAACTAAGCACAAACCTCTTAAATTTATTTCTTTTATCAGGCACTCTTAGAAGGAAGTAAAAAGACTGTTAAAGGCCTTGGCATGAATCAGGTGAACTTTTGAACGTGAGTCTCTATGCATTTAACTGGCCAATACCTATGTTGAAAGTTTAGTCACATTATTAATGGAAAACTAGCATGTTAAAAAAATCTCCTAGTAGAGATGATGCATACATGCAGTCAAGACCTTGGAGGACCTGCATTACTTCCCTGATATTACGAATTCAAACTATTCCCATATAAATTTTTGTTAAGCGACCTTGTTTAGGATCCAGTTGAAATTCCTTTGAAATTAATATGGATGTCCTAGAGATTTTTAAATTTAGAACATTCTGGTGTAGCACAACACGAATTTACTGTCTCTTTCTCTCAGTTCAGCTATCCACAGGTTAACAGAGGAAGAACAGCCCAAGTTTAGCACAACAGTTCAGGATTTGGGAGATTCAGAAATAGATCAGCTTTCATTTAAAAATAAAAGTTACAATTCTTATTTTCATTAATGTTTCATGAAGGACGTGGTCTATTTTGAGCATGTCTCTCTTGCCTCTGGTGGCTGTGCTCAAGTTCAAGCCCCAGGCCACCACCGTGTAGAGACTCAAGACTGCTGTGCTTACGCCATCCCACAGGAGGCATGTAATTAGTCCCTCCCATCAGGATTTCCAAGCACATTAAGATGGCATCAGATGGCCTCACTCTTCCCCCACTATACCCTCACTCTTCCCCCAGTATACCCCTCTCCTCCACCCCACCCTTAGGTACAGTTGCATATCCAAGAGCATTCAAGATGATGATACAATGGTTGAAAAAAACTTAATTTTAATTTTTTATTTTTTTTTTCCCAGTCCTGATCAGTTCCCTGGTCTGACTCATTCCCAGCAACACAAACCTCTTTGTCAATACAAGCAAGAGAAGTAGAAGTGGAGAGGCTGAATGCACAGAAACAAACTTTTACAAGAAAAGAGTGTGATTATGATGTGGGAACAGTTAGCACTTGGGATTATTCCTAATAACAGCAGAGGCTTCACTGCATCCTCTGGAGTGCGGCTTCATCAGAATGGTCTGCAAGGAATACTTTGTGCAGTTTATAGCAGTAGGAATACAGAAGCAAAGGGCTCAGCATAGATGAGTGAGTCACTGACTTCAGTGCCAGCAGGTATATTGCTCACACGCACACTTCTAGTATCCCTTCTATAAATGTACATCTGGAATATGCACATTCTCTGACCTCTGAACATATGTTTCCTCTGAAACAGAGAGGAAAAATAGTTTGGAGACATTAAAAAAGAAAGTCTTTTAATACTGAAGAGTTATTTGTCACTTCAAACATCAGGCATCACAACAGTAGGTGACTTTGAAAGGCATGTGGACATAGATAATTTATGGGCATAGGTAATGCATGAGAGAAAATCTCTAAAGACATACAGTAGAGGATGACAGGTCTGTGCATTTTGTTGCCAGGTTGAGAGAAGGTTGAAACATGTTACAGAGAGCATTACAGATACATTTCCATTTCTTGGTCCTGCTTCTCAATGAGATTGGAACCTGGCATATACACAGCTGCTACTTTCTGCTCTGACCAGCTTTAGCACTTTTGTTTTTGCAATTGTCTTCAAAGTATACACAACACTTGATGGTGTTGCAGTCCGCACACTGCACACAGCCATGGCTTAACAGTCCTCAGAAACTGTTTGCAGAGGAACCCAAAAAGCTTTAGCAGACTCGAGTGCTCTCAGGTGATCTCCAGTGGGGCACCAAAGGACTGTGCTGCATCCCACCAGAGACCACTGGAGACTGCTGTACACTGTTGGAGACCACCAGAGTCCACTGGACTCTGCTGGAGTGCCAGATGAGTTACTAGGGCCTGGCATGGCATTTAGTCAGAGGAAGGATGAGAAAGACCACAGGGGGTGGCTGTCCTCAGCTCACTCTCACTGCAGCTCCCAAAAGCATGGGTCAAGATGAAGCCAAACTCACCCTGGCAGTGCCAAGCAGAGAACACCAACTGACCATCAAAGAAAGCAGATGCCCCATCACTCCACCTCACTCACAATGGAGTCTCTTCCACTGGAGACTAGGAGGCTTCAGTTCTGGCAGGAAGATGTTTGGGCCAATAAAACCTCTCTAATTACCAATTTAAGGAAAAATAAAATAGAATAAAAATGCCCTCCTCTCTTTATTTGGCACTTTTCAGACTGCACGTGGACTCCTGTGTCCTATTCTGTTCTACCCAGAACAGAAAAGACACTGACATGAGCGGTGTGGGCCCAGCTCAGCACCTTTGAGATGCTGAATGTCTACTGATGGAGTTCCATGTCCTTCCAGTTCTCTCTTGACCAGCTTTACTGTGTGCACAGACAGAACATGAAACCCCATTCACTCACATGCAACCATGGGTTTCCCTCATCCTTTTCTTCAACAGTTCCCAGTTATAGAGCCTGGAACCATGAGGGACTGCGCCAGAAGGGGGGATCCTCAAGCAACTTTCTGAGCCATCAGCTGAACCCAAACTGCAATGTCTGATCACTACTCTGGAATCTGTCTGCCTTCAATTTCTCTAGTCCGTCTTAAACATATTTCTCTTCTTTGTCCTGACAACCACTTGGGGAGCATACTGTACACTAACTACTTCTGTTTAAGCCTTCCATCCATTCCTGTCACTGTTGTCAGCCTGTAGCTCTCTGTAGCTTTCTCTGTGAGCTCATTCAGCTGATTCTGCTGTAGAGACTGGATGGGGATCAGCATCCTCAGAGGAGTGGAATGAATCGCCCTTTGGAGGTACTGCCTTGCTCCCTTAACTAAGAAGAAAGCTTGGACAACTGGCTTCTTCACATGAGGTGAAATGAATTCCAGCAAAAGTGTGTTGGCAAAATCACCCAGGAGGTCTGTGTCAGAGTGAAAAACTGAGCTTGGGTTTCTCATTCATCCTCTTTTAGATCACTAGGGCAACAAAAGTACATCATGTGAAAGCTGTTGCTATTGAGAATATTACAGCTCTGTGAGGCCTTTTGGAATGGGTTTTCTTGTTGGTCCCCTCAACTGGAGATCACTTGTGGGCTCATAGTCTTTTTATAGGCATGGCTGTGGTGCCTGGCTGACTAATTAGGGATAACACTGACTGACAATGAGGACTCAGAATTATTTGAGGGACAATACCACAAGCAGCTCTACTGACAAAGTCAGCATTGCATTTAAGGTTACTTCCTAAACTGAACTTCAATACAGATTTAAGGAGCTAAGCACTTTCCGGATGCCTTTTTAATCCTCTACTTGACAGTAAAGGGCTTGTGCTAAACATACCCTGTTTCAATAAACTGCAAGGAAATTATCAAAAATGAAATACAGTGCCAGAAAAGACATCTACAACAGCAGCTTGGAAGGCATCTGTTCATGTTGCAGTTTGTTTTCTTAATTCACTGTGATCTGTTTTTGTTACAGTTCCTTCATGTACTTGTTGATGACTTGCACAAATTGGATTCACAAAATGAAGCAACTCAACTCATTTTCAAATATTTAATATGCAGAGTTTTTTTTTTCTTTTAATGGAGAAAAGAATATTTCATTTAAGTGCTAGTAAGCATTCAAACCTTTTCTCCTTAACTCCCAAAAGATCTTTCAGCCCCATTTTCTTTCCTTACAAAACCTGTGCCCCCTTAATTTCCAACAGTAAAATGTAACTCCAATTTTCCACATTTCTTTCCTGAAAACACATTCCCTGACTTGATGACCAATAAAAAGTGATAAAATCCACATAAGACATCTAGGATTGCAAAATCCACTGACCACCAGTTTTTTACTAGTAATGTGAAGAAAGGAGTGAGAGCTCAGCTCAGAAGGACACTTTAGAATTTGCTTTCCGAAAACCATCACTCAAGTCTTTCGCTGAAAGAGATCAGGTACGTCTACAAAAATCAAGTTAAATCTAGAGACACTTTTAACAGTTTCTCAAATCATCCTTCAATACTGACGGGCCTATTTTTGAGTGCCAGTCTGTCAAAGTCTAGGCTTTTTGGGTTTTTTCTCAACACCTCAGATCCTGCTGAAGTCAGCTGATGTCTCCAGTGCTTCCAAAATGTTTGCCTATGTGATTTCAAACTGGCAGGCAAAAGCACACAAAAATCACAGTGTTTTGGAACATTCATATAATGGCCTTCAGTCTGCAGCTGCTGCTTGATCAGCAGCTACAAATAATAAAGTGTTACTTAGGAGAGAGAACAAGCAAGCAATCCAAACCACTCAGAAGTTTTACTCAGGCAGTTACAGGATTTCTTGGAGATGGGTTAACCTTTGGAACTTTGGGTGTAAGCACACTGCCTCACCAGAACCCTCATGCTGGCACTGCAGTGTCATGAGAAACAGCCGCCATTAGCTCTGAGTCCAGCAAAACCAGTTCAAAGCCCCAAAGCAGCCCCTCTTCCTGCACACAGTGTCTGTGCAGCGAACGAACTCGAGCGGCTGCTCCGCTGTTCCCTGTAGACAGTGGCTCTAAGGCTGCTGTTTCTCATCAGTTCCTTGTGTTTCCCTGGCCAACATCAAAGGAAGCTGTGATTTTCTGCCAATATTTGACAAGGCGTTACCAGCTGTAGCTAAAAAATCAACTAAACACCTCAGTGCAGGTNTGTCTCTGGGAGACTTAGAAATCAGATGGGAGCCAATTTGTGTGTTCTAATCCATTGTCACAAAGTCCAGTCTCACTACCAGAGCTGAAAACTGAAAGCAGAAGTAAGCAAGACAAACACCTCTTAAAGCTCTTTTTCTTCTGACAGTAGAAATACTAATATGGAATACGCAATAAAGCACATTGCCATTCAGACGAGGTAATAACAGTCTATGGTGACTCTGCTGTGTCCCCAGGCAGCCACCATGCTCATTTTTACCTCCAGTCATCCTTTGAGAGATTAGATAAAATATTCATCTCTTCATCATCTTGCAAAAGACGATACGCTGCACTAACGTGGTGGTTTTCAAGCACAGACCGGTCGTTATATAGAATGGCTGAGTCCGACCTGGAGTTTAAAAGAAAACACAGGAAAGGTTGCTTCTTCCCTGTCTAAAGTCTCACCTTCACAGGTTTTCCTTTGATCAGCTACAGGGATTAGTTCTCTAGCCCAGATACTTTGTTCATTTTTGTTATACAGTAAAAAAAACCACTAAGCATCAAAATTTACTGCAAGATCTATTTCACCAGCTGAGGCTCACCTCATCTCTTTGTTGTATACTTAGCAAAAAATGCAGAGAGCTAAGAGAGACACATAAATTTAGAGTTGAATCACAAGGCTCTTCTCCAGCTCCTGTAAAAGTTGCTCTCATAGCAAAGCCTGACTGTACCCAAGTAAGCAACTGCAAGATGTGTCCCAGTATTGTTTCCAGAACAGCAAACTGGCTATAAGCAAGATACAACGGAACCGCTTCTGTCAGCTTCAGGCTCGACCAGGCTCTTCAACTGCCTGGGGGATAGAGTGAGACTGAAGGTACTTCACGCCTTCTGTTAAGCTCCAGGGCATAGATCTGAGACTGATGGCTGGCTGAACTGGTCTGAAGACAAAGGTCTTGTTGGAAGTTAATGGCAACAGGGAATGAGTATGATTTGTTATAGTCCCTGCTCAGTTCTGCTTCCCAGAGAGCAGAGTGTATTTTTCTCCCCTGACACTTTACACCCTCCAATCTGATATAGAGTCTTACAGAAATTAAACTACAACTATTCTTCCTTGAATTCTTCTGGAAGTATTTGGGAAATAGAGCAGAACCCTAATTCTTACATGCATAAAGCTGTAAGAAGTGGAGCGTGCCGTGGCCCAGCACAAAGACAGAAACTTCTAGGTTACCTGAGCATGTGTGTGATTTACCCTGACAGCCTTTCTATATCTGTGGTACACAGTATAATTCAGCCAACACACTCCAGACATCTAACTTAGGGTAAGATGCAGTGCCTCTTAGAAATGCCCAAGTGTGCAGTGTCAGCTGAGGACATCTAGACATTTTTGTCATTGTTACCAGTACACTCCCATTGTCAAAATAACAGAGAGACATGAGATGCCCAGTTACCACTGCAACTACAGACTTAACAATCTTTGCACACTTCTGAATTTTGCTGTCATCTTCATTTTTTTCTCTCTCTCCCACCAGCTCAAAAGCCTTACAGAAGATTCTGAGTTAAAAAAATATGCCACTCCAGTATAGTTTGTGATCAGTTTATTAATGTCTATCAACTTAAAAAGCTTTAAAAAATTATATCACTGAACAAGTAATGTGAAACATATCCCCTTGCTGCCAGTGCGATTTTCCACTCAAGTAAAGACAGTATGTGTAGTTCTGGTGCTCACTGATGAACACAGATATTGCTGAATTCATGATTTATGCGGTTAATGTTTGATTCTTCAAACTCAACAAGGAGAAAAAAACTGCTGCATTATAATATCTCCTCCAAAACTATACCTTCATCAAAATGCATCATTCTGTACAGCAGTTTGTCTTTGGAAACTTTGCACAGTAATATTTTGGGACTTTCCTTTTTTCCTGACCATTAATATGAAACAACGCCCAGGAAGCTAGAATACAGGCATTCCATTGTAAATGGTTATTAATTAAATGCAATCTAAGGAAGTGAACTTTCCTCCCATAACATTTGAAAGCAAAAGCTCCTGCACTTTTCTAGGTGGCTGTGCTGTTATTCTCCAAAGGTTTCCCCTTCTATTTCCCAACTCTCCATGAGGATTCACAGTGACCTCACCGCGTCTGGATGTGAAAGTTGTTGGTGGTTCCAGTGTGCTCATAGTCATGGATGGCAGCTGCGAAGATCATAGCGAAGATCTCCAGCTCTGTCAGCCAGTGCTGAAAAGAGATGACAGAGCAATTGGATGAGCTGTCATTTTCCCTGGCATTAAGGCTTTTGTCTACTAAGGCAAGTTATACCCTGCTGACAGCCAGTGCTGCACATCGCTGCCTTTCCCCTGCAGCCTTCCAGCTGTTTTAAAGCAAGCTTCTCTGGTTGATTAACAAAAGCCAAACCAGTGTTTTTGCTGAAGCTTCATCTAAATAAATGGAACTTCAGCCAAATGGTTTCAGGAGCTAATAAGGCTTGGGGGCAGAGCAAAGGGAAACATGTGCCCTTCTTAAACAGCAATGTTTGAGGAAGACAGAAAAACCTCAAGAAAATCAAGGCTCTTCAAGTGGAACCTGATGATATATGTGCAGGTATGCACATACCACCAGGGTATGTATTTCACCTCAGTTGACCTGAGTAGCACAGCCTCAAATACAGAAGAATGTCACTGATTTTCAGTAACTAAAAGCCTTTGTCTGTCACTGAATCATGAGGAGAACACAGAACACAGCCTCACAAGATGTATGTCTTGTTAGTTGTTTATCATTCATAGAAATATTTGAGAAAGCCCTGAAGGTGGGGTTTTTTTCCATAATTGCCTAGTCAAAGCCTTATTTTTCAATGCTTAAGTCACTTTTAACTTAGATTTCTAAATGACTCAGATGCTTTTAATAATTTTCCTCTGAGTCAATCAATCATTTTATGTTTTCGATCAGTAGCACTCAAGGAGTGCTGTTAACATCAAGCACTCAAAGACAAAGGCTCTAGATTCTGTAGATGCTGTAAATATTTGTATGAGTGCTTAAAGGTATTACATTTAGAGAAAATCTTTACCAAAGTGGTTGCCAAATATTTTTGTAACAGTTCATTGTCAACCTGCATCCACTTTGACAGATGTTCATGTAGAAACTGCCTTTTAATTCAAAGCCCAGTAGAGACAGTACGGTTTCATACATCTATTCTACTGTAGCTCAGGGGCCATCACTGGCCTGGTGCAGGGGAAGTACAGATAACTGTGGGGGTCTGTACACAGTGAAATGGCTCTTCTGCCTTTCACGGCTGTTTCTGTGTAACCAATGAAGAACGGAGCAAGTGTCTCTATTAAAGACTTCCTTACATTAAAGATTCAGTTTGCAAGTACCGGCCAGAGGTATTTCACACAATGCCACTGACCATAATCAAGGTAGCTCTTGATTATTTGTTTTAGAGAGAGAAAGGTGAAGAGATCAAGAAATGAGGAGACACAGAAACTAAACTATTTTCTCACCATGGCAGGAATGGACAGTACTGGTGGTGGAGAAATCTATGTTTCTGTTTCCAGGTGTGACTTGTGAATAAGGGATGCTTTACAGCTAATGAAAGTACATCATTTCAACGTTCAAGCAATAACTTCTGGCAACTACAATGAGAAGGGAAAGGAAGCAGGGTTCCCAGGCTACATGTGTAGGTCTGGACTTCTATTCCTCAACCACATTCTACCATTTCCCAAAAGCAGTGTGACCAAGAGGAAAAAAAAATCCAGACACAAGCACCCAGGAACAGGCAGAACAAACCTACAGTATGCACACCAGAACTACTACAGGACATGCCCAGCTAATCTAATACATCCACTTCAGACGTTCTGGGCATCATCTGACAAGTCCACTACAACAGGATCTTATCATCCAAGTCTTAAAACATCATTAAGGCAATGAGCTCTGTGCTCACTGTCTCCAACCTTATCTCCTAAGACACGTGCTAGAAAAGTGCTACCTTGAATGCCCTGTCAAAGCATCGCTTGTTGAACAAGTTTGGTTAACGTTTTCAAATAGCTTGTAATACAGTTGAGAAGAGGGTATTAAATATCGTAACAGCATTAGAAGAAGACCACTAAGAATACATACTAGGATTATGGTTGTGAACTGTGGATAATAAATAAATCAGTGTAAGTACCACAAAGTCAAAATAAGTTTGTGAGTAACAGGAGGGAAACAGCAGGTAAGTAATTGGAAACTTTTCATGCTTTTTTTCTGCTACAGCCTTGCAAGGAAAAGCAAACAAGATGGCAAAGAGCCTGCAAAGAATGGATTCAATCTCCATCAAAACAGTGATATTACCTCTCACTAGTCTCCCATGGACTTCATCTTGAGAACAGAGAGAACAAAGAGAACAAAGTCATCAAGAACTACTGAGAAAGCAGCAGGACACTGCTCAAAGGTAGAAAAAGTGAGAAAATGTTATTTCTGAAGAGTTGACAAAAAAAATCCAGGAAAAAACCTTCAAACTCTCTGTGATGATAGGGGGCAGGTGATGGTAGAGGAAGAAGGCATGAAAGAAAAAGTATTGGCTTCCAGAGTGGAAATAAAAAGGGGGTAATGAGGCATGATTGTCTTTCACAAACATACAGTAAATAAGGAGAATTAGCTACTAGGGCAAATCACTGGCATGTAAAAAAAGGGATCAATGGATAGAGAAAGAAAAAGGAAGAGGAAAGAGCAGTGTTTCCAAATCTAACAAAACACATGGATGCATTTCCAAGAAAATGCTACAAAGCAAAGACAGCAATAATTAGTTTGTTTCCTTCCTCAAAGCTTATGGTTTTCACAACATCAGAGGCCTTGAATAAAAGCAAAATAATGAGCAAGCTTCATTTCCCCAGCTTGCATCCCTTGCTCTCCTGGGTAACAAACATGGACTCATCTTGCCTACTCGCTTCCTATGTCTTGGGGATCAAACAAGCTTGGCCATGAAAATGTCTTCTACAGAAAAAAAAAAATCCCCTTGTGAGCTCCTGTGCTTCTCTGGCTTTAAGGTCTTTAACCACAGCCAGGATGGAGCAGGCCATGATGTCAACTACTTTTTAACACTGTGGTTTCTGGTCACTGTCAGTCTTTGGTTTGCTCCCACCTGAAGCCAAAGAATAGACTAGAAGGTGTCCAGTACAGGTTACTGGAGCCCAGGGCTTGCAGCAAACCGGGGAACACATTAAACTGACAGTCTGGGTGCACCTCAAGGACTCCTTATTGAGTTTGCTCTGCACATAAGTAAAAACACTGGGACTTTTTGGTTTGGTTTGACTTGGTTTAGGGTTTTATTTGGTTCTGTGCTTCTATTTTTTTCTCTTTATCTGCTACATCCTCTCTCTCCCCCCCTTACAGAAAAAATACTCGGTCTACACCAGCACTTAATGATGGAGTTCCATGTCCTTCCAGTTCTCTCTTTTTTTTCACACTTGACCAGCTTTACTGTGCGCACAGACAGAACATGAAACCCCATTCACTCACATGCAACCATGGGTTTTCCTCATCCTTTTCTTCAACAGTTCCCAGTTATAGAGCCTGGAACCATCAGGGACTGCTCCAGAAGGGGGGAGCCTCAAGCAACTTTCTGAGCCATCAGCTGAACCCAAACTGCAATGTCTGATCACTACTCTGGAATCTGTCTGCCTTCAATTTCTCTAGTCCGTCTTAAACATACTTCTCTTCTTTGTCCTGACAACCACTTGGGGAGCATACTGTACACTAACTACTTCTGTTTAAGCCTTCCATCCATTCCTGTCACTGTTGTCAGCCTGTAGCTCTCTGTAGCTTTCTCTGTGAGCTCATTCAGCTGATTCTGCTGTAGAGACTGGATGGGGATCAGCATCCTCAGAGGAGTGGAATGAATCGCCCTTTGGAGGTACTGCCTTGCTCCCTTAACTAAGAAGAAAGCTTGGACAACTGGCTTCTTCACATGAGGTGAAATGAATTCCAGCAAAAGTGTGTTGGCAGAATCACCCAGGAGGTCTGTGTCAGAGTGAAAAACTGAGCTTGGGTTTCTCATTCATCCTCTTTTAGATCACTGTTAAAAGAGTTAGAAACATCTTCACCCACCTTCTACTTCCAAATAGTCCTAAGTCTCTACTTCCATTATCACAGCCATATCAAAGGAAGTTTGTCTACAGTGCAAATGGGTTCTACTGTGGATAATCATAATCTCCTTACTGAGCAAAAACTGTTGTAATCTCATTATATATTCAGGATGCCAACTCCTGTACTTACCACTACGCCTGTCTTGAAAAGGAGGTAATGGACCGTCTGTGTCACATCTGCAGCATGCATTAGGTTGTGATAAGGATTTTTGTGTTTGCTGTAACCAACCTCCAGTGCTTCCACAAAGGAAACCAGGGCAGAAATGGGGATCTGAGGAAAACAGCACAGAATTAAAAACAAAATAATCACTGCTAATGGTGAGTATTCAGAGGAGAGCATTTTGATTGGAGGTTTCAAAAGAGCATTTTGGACTTCATGAATAACATGCTAAAACATTTGAAACAAGCACTCGAGAGAGAGTGAATCCAGGTCACTTCCTCAGACTGTCTTTCCTATCCCTAATTACATTATGGATTAATCATTCCGACGTACTAAACACACAGAAGTAAGTATACTAAAAAATGCCATCTGGAAGTCACATGCAGTATGAGAACTAACAGAGAGCACTTGACTGATTATCCCTGGGGAAATATTTCTGATTAGGCCACAAGCATCTGTCTGTTCCCCTCACAACCCACTGGAATGTATCTCTGCTGTACTATTCCCATTCAAGATGTTCTAAAGGAACACATCATACAGCAAGTCAAAGATACTCTGCTAAAAGGAGTATCATTTATCAGACCTCTGGCTTTTCCTGTCAAAATCCAGCCTGCCCACCCTGTGTTTGCCACATTTTTCTGGCTCCAGGAGTAGAACTGTGCACACTCAAGAAAATGCAGTTCAGGGCATTTTGAGAGAGCAAACTATCAACATATGCAACTGTCAACACAGGTTCTCCAGTTTCCTATGCTCAAACAGCAAATATCCTAAACACTGGTATTTCCATAGTTAGAGGAACCTGGGTTTCTGCTCTTGGGTACGTTATCAGGGGAGGCTGAAGTTCTGACCAACTGCCTTCTTCAAACACTCTTAATCAGGCATCAGCTGTTTCTGAAGAAGTACAAGAGCCAGAGATTTGTAAATTTGTCTCTTTCCAGCCAGAGTGGGGACTCCTGGGGAGTGGAAGTATCAATATGGGGACAGCGAGGTATTTGTGTGGGGAGAACAGGCAACATCTGAGAGCAATGTTTCTGCCATCCAAATTTAAGCCTGTTCAAAGCTGGATACACAGCATTGTATCTCTAACAGTTCTAGAATTATAGAATAGTTTGGCTTGGAAGGGACCTTTAAAAGTCAGCTAGTCCAATCTCCCTGCAGTGAGCAGGGACATCTTTCATGAGAACAGGTTTCTCAAAGCCCTGTCCAACCTGACCTTAAAAGTTTTCAGGGAGAGGGCTTCTACCACTTCTCTGGGCAACCTAGGCCACGGTTTCACCACTGTCATAAAAAAAATTCTTCATCACATCTAGTCTAAATATGCCCTCTTTTAAGTTTAAAACCATTACTCCTTGTCCTATCACAACAGGCCCTGCTAAAAAGTCTGTCCCCATCTCTCTTACAGGCCCCTTTAAGTACTGAAAGGCTGCAATAATGTCTCCCTGGAGCCTTTTCTTCTCCAGCCTTTTCTTCTCCAGCCTGAATAACCCCAACTCTCTCAGCCTTTCCTCACAGCAGAGGGGTTCCACCCCTTGGACCATTTTTGGTCCATTTCTCTCCAACAGGTCCATTTCTCTCCTGTGCTGAGGACTCCAGAGCTGGACACAGAACTGCAGGTGGGGTCTCAGCAGAGCAGAAAATAGTGGCAGAATCACCTTCCCTGACCTGCTGCCCAACTGTTTTTGATTAATTTGAATTTGAACCCAAGCTCTCCTTTTTTTGCCTGCACACCTGAGAGTCCTATGAATCTCAGGAGAATGACACCACCATTCCCACAAATCCAAGATGGAAGAAAAAACCCATCTTCTACCTACTAACCTTGAAACGGTTGATCAGATCATAGCGTGTGAGAAGTTCATAGAAAATGAATTTCAGTGCATGATCCCCACTGGCATCATTTAGTGCAAATACATCAAAGGACCACTTGTCCACATTCTGCAAGAGTAGGTAGAAAAGACAGTCAAAATGGTCATCCCTTTCACAATGACAGATCAATTTAGAGTGGTAATGTAAGTGTATAGCTTTTCTTTTTTAATTTCTTCAACTCCATTTAAACCAATGCAGAGTCTAATTTACTCATCACTATTGTATGACTCACGTTTCAGAAGCTTCCATTAAGAACATGTATGCTGGTTGTTTATTCTAAAACACATCAATTCTCCACATCAGAATTTTATCAGCAAAAGCTGAATCCAAAAAGGCAAGAATCCTAGTTTGCTTCAGTACCTGAAACATTGGGATGGCCCTACTGTGGCAGATTTTACCCTTCTCTGTTCCCTACCCATGTGCTATGTCTATGAAAAAGAATATTAACTTTGAAGAAAGCAGGAAAAATAAAGATATGTTGTTCAATGATATTAAAGCCTCTGGATTTTTCTGTCCCTATAGAATTTTTATGTGTACTCCAACGCTTCACTCATGCTTAGAATGGAATAAAGTGGTATATAAAGTTGCAGTAAAAAAAAAAATACAAGCACCTGTCATCATATTTTTACCACTTATTGTTCAATCAAAGTAATAACGAACTAGAAGAACTACCTTGCTAGACCTAAAGAGCAAGCTAGTTCCTTCCAATTTTCATATTAATCCTGAATTGTGATTATTGTAGCTAAAATTGCCCAAAGACAGACAGCATGAACCTAATTTTCCTTCTATTTTTTTAAAGATAAGTGAGTCCATCAGGGCTTCCAGAAAACTATAGAGCAAGAGAAAATCACACTAATGTTACATTAAGTGCTAACAATGATGTAAAAACCAACCTTTATAACAGAAGATTAAATATCTATTTCCAGCTGGGAAAGTTCCAGTCAGCTGTAAATGATATATTAATGCTGCAGGGCGGTCAGTCAAGAGACAGAGAAGGGAAAGTTCACTTCCCAGTTCATAAAGCTAAAGTATAAGTTATAAACCTTCTTGCAAAACTCTTAGGGAAGGTTGTGGAAGATGACAGCACTCATTATCTAGCAAGATATAACTCCTTGATCTCAGAATTGGATTCCTAACACTCTGTGAACCTTTCTCTCCTCCTCTTGGCAACAAAGAGGAAAGGTGCAGGAGTTATAGCTGGAGGAATGAGACACAGATCAACCATGCAGCTGCATCTAGCGCACGACCAGCTCTCCATCTCTCCTGCCTGTATTTCCCACAGGTTTTTAACCAAATGACTCTCCTTAAACCACATAGTAAAGATTGACAACTGTACACAGAAGTTTCCCTGCACTTTAAAACTGTGTTGCAAATTACCTCCCATTTCCTTCTGGCACTTTCACCAAGACAGTTGACTACATTTCTTACATGCATGTGCGCAGCTCCTCACAGTGCAAAAAATGGGGGTTGGCTCAACATAATGCTGAGGACTGCTAATGATCAGAGTCTATCTAAAGTTTTGTCATCTTTCTTAGCAATATGAAAAATGTTAAATTACAATTACCTATCAAGTTCTTAAAAGCCTAATTTCATCTTTTTGATGTTTGTTGTCATGGTCACATTCCAGGTAAGGACCTGACTTCAAGCCAAATGCAAATGTCAGTAATCTTTAAGCACCTTGTGGTCCATCATCCCATACATCAGCATAGCTATGGGGGTTATTATATTGTGAATGAGACCAACGCATTCTGGAACCTACTCTCTCTGGCATGGGCTGATCCTGACAACCATGCTCCTTGCAAGGTTGATTACACAGAGGTGAGCATGACTCTTGTGGAAGCACAGTCCATAGAGAGGCTAATTAGCGAGGGAATATCAAGGATGCTGTAGATTCAGCTCTGCTTTCACCTATCCCAGTAAATCACTTGCTCACTGAGCAGTTGATATTACAAGCTGCATGGAGCCCACACATTGAAGGCAGGGTCAAGCTTCTCCGGAGATGATTTGTGGTGCAAGTCACAGAAAAGCAATCATAAATTGCAGCTTTTCAACACTTCAGTAGACATTGAGAAGAAAAAGTTCCAACAAGAAAATACGTTTTGAAGTCCTTGAACAAACTTAGAAAATGGGCAAGAAAAATAATGCCCAAAGCATGCAATCAGTCAATTTAAAGTATTTTCCCACTTTTGAATGTTTTTATTTTGTAATCACTTATCTCAGTCAATGTCGCTAATTAGTTTAACACTTGCATGCATATTATAATTTACTTTTGGGTCCTATGACATTGAAAATAATGTTTCAAGTATGCTGAAATTTAATTCACTGTAAGGCAATCTTAGCTTATAGAAATAAAAGGGAGTTGTTTCTTCATATATTTTTCCTCTAGTTAATGTTGTAGTAATGTACTCTTGCAGTAGACAAAAATTTACCAAATTGTGAAATTGCAGAATTGTACATCAGATTTAGTCCTTTGCAGGAAATAATGGTTAATCACATAGATGATAACTTTCACAGTAGAGTTATGTAGGTTTTACTGAGGGAGAAATCTTTACTCTTGTCACATCAACAGAAACTTTACTGTTGACAACAGCAGCAGCAGCATTTCGCCCTGGATAACTAGGGGAAAAAGTCCTCTTAATAGAAGCATGAAAGTGTTACAGATGACTTAGAGTATTGCAGCAACACCAGTTATCCTTTGTAAATTATTGGATTTTATGACCCCAAAAAAAAAAAAAAAAAAAAGAACCACAGAAGTGATGCCTATGTTAGGGAAAGATCTAAAGAGATGCAGAACTTCATGGATGTCTTGTGATGAAGGAGAAAAATTTTTTCTTCTCCCTAAGGAGAGCAGAAGAAGTGAGGGATGGGAAACCTTCTGTGTTACACATATCTCTAGGTCACTCACTGTCCTTATAGCCTTACCTGAAGTGTCATAAGCTGCTCTAATTCCACCTATACCCACTGTAGTGTAACTGCAAATAGATCCAAGGTGTCTTACTTCTCAGTCCTGTGACCTTATTACTTGGCCATTGCTCCACTGCTTGGGGGAACTTACAGATGAAGTGAGACAACAGTTCTTCCAAAATGCTCAATCTCCCGCCTTTCTGTCTGTCCCTAACTTTGGAAACTTGACTTGTTTTACAAGCCAATGAGCAGATTCAGGGATAGATGTTATTCTGCTCAACATTACTGGAAGGACTGATAATTTTGTAGTCACAGACAAGCTGAAGTCTACACTGCAGACTTGCTAAGTGACTACAGTTTCTGTGTACAATAACCATGTATTAGCTAGCCTAGAAAATATTGCTGTGATAGCAATTCTAAAAATTGCCTGACTTCTCAGCCACTAAAAAAGTGAGAGAGATAATACACCTTGGACTTGCACTGCTACCATTCCATCTGCATTTTTTTGCAGAAGCTCAAGTATTTGTTTTATTAAATCAACCCCATTTTGCCAAGCTGATTCCACAGCTTTGTGTCACTCAGTGAAGACTTCCTGTTGACCATGGCAGCAAAAAGGAGTAAGGTAGCTGTAAGGTTTTTTTACTTGGCTTTACTGGACTGAAGAAAGCAACAAATTGTGTAATTTCTCATTAGGGAGATGGGACAGAGATAATTAAGATGAAATATGATTTCAAAAAGAGAAGACAAGGAATTCCCACTTCTACCACATTCACTATCAAACCCAAGGCCATCCAGGCAAAGACACGTTCTCAAAACAGTTTATGAACAGTTCTCTTTATGACCCTTAATAATTTAAAAACATCAAAAGAGGAGAGGGATTCTGTAAAGCTTAAGTTATCTTGAGAGTAGCTGACGGGTCTTGGATTGTCTTGTTACTGTTCATGAACTCAGGAGAAGAGTTCCCTCATAAGCTGGCTATTGGGTGTAGTTCAAAAAGAACAAAGTCTTTAGATCCCCTTTGCAGGAGCGAAGCTAACACTTGTCAAAATACAGCTGGAAAAATGGCTGTATACTTTGATTCTCTACATGAAAGGCATGTTTGATCATTCTTGCATTCAACAGACTTTCTGCAATTCCTCCAGATCTTTTGATGAGTTGTACTATCCAAACCAAAAAGGATACGGTATCCTAACTATAGGTCTTTCCAGTGTGGAGCAGAGCAGCAGGATTACTTAATGAGTTTTACATGTAATGTCCCTGTGTATTGCCCCACTTTATCACCTTTTTTCACCACTGAATGGCATGCTTGAACCAGGTGCAACAGGTACTCTGCAAAGCTGCTGTATAGGCAGTTGGTTGCTAAATTGTGTTTGTAGACTTGAAAAGTGATCAATGCAAGAAATTCCCCTCCCCCACTAAAACAGATCCTTTTCCTTCTCCACCTCAATCCCTCTGTGCTTTCTTTCTTCTGTTTGGGAGGCTGTGATTGATTCCCTCACCTTCCGAAGTCCTCAGTTTAATCACTGTAATCTAGAACAGAGCTGTAACCTTCACAACCTGAAAATGGCCACAGCCTTGAACTCTATATTTTTTCTTCCCTTTATTGAAAGGATATTCCCTTAGGGCAGTCAATTTATGTATGTGAACTAAACTAAATGTCAGAGAGAGGGAAAAGGCAAGTACTAAGGCACCCTTACCAAGTCAAATATGGCAGTGTTATCTTGATGCTTTTTACAGATCTGCCCCACCCTCCAAAATCTTTTTTTTGGGATTACCTTCAACACTCCAATTACAGCTGGTGGGTAGCTCAAACCGACCATATTTGAAGTCCGTCTGTACATTCTACCAAGACAAAATAGATAAGGAAACACATAAACAGAATTAGAAAACAAAACAACCAACCAACCAAAACCCGTAAAGGAACTGACCATTACAGAAGACCTTATCTAGCCCATGAAACCCTAACTGCAATTTGTTTTCTTTCTTCCTTCTTGTTCCTAAGTTATGCAATATTTTCTATACCACTCGTATTGTATAGCCTAATTTGAGACCATACACTGCCCAGTATCCAATAGCTTGGTTACCTGGCAGGAAATCACAAAGAATTTGCCAATATCTGGTTTTCAGTCATCAGAGGGAAAGGCTATGCTCAAATAAACAAGATGTTCCCCATTTTCCACTGCAGATGACCATACTGCTTTTTCATTTTCCTTACTCCTTGCAGATCCACAAACAAGCTAATTCCAAATGTACTTCAGAAATCATTTGGTATCTGAAATGATCAATTCCCGTTCAGTTCAGCTGTTAGTTCTGCCTGCATTTTTTTAAGACTGGTATAAAAATTTTTGTGTGTTTGACACGCATATGTGTTTGAGGGAGAGAGAGGAAGAAAGAATAAGGCAATAGTCAACATCTACGACCATACTAAACAAAGCACTGAAGCATGTACCAGATTTTAAACTTGTTTTCAGGCCACACTGTGTTTCACAGGCTTGTGAATGCAGAAACACTGCCATAGCTAAAATACCTTTCTGCAGGTCACACTTTTTCCACCTGTTATTTTTCCCAAAGCTTTCACATCAGACTCATTCCTGTAATACTGTGATACAGGATTTTTTTCTGTTTTTCAGCAGTTCTTCATAAGAAATACTAGAGTGCAGAGGTAAGCAGAGGCAAAGGAGGGCTTGGTCTGGGCTGTTATTCTTGACCACTCTTGATCTAGGGCTACATAGAGGTGTGTATTCCTTGTCAAAATTATTGCAACTATACTATTTCATCTGTATTATGCTAAGAACAGATCAGTATGTGCTGTTCCAGGATACAATCTGTTACTTCATCTCTGTTTTGAGGTGCTATCCAGATCTCTGTATAAACATCATTAGAAGCATATTAAAGTATTCTTCATTCAGTAGTTATCTCCTAGTTCTCTGAGGTCTTTCAGACTAATGTACTCTCCTCCATCTGCTGATGCTGGGTCATCAAACATTAAGGGTACAATCTGCAGTACCTAGGCAGCTACTAAAACAAAGTACCTTTCCACAAATATCCCAGCTTGTACAGCATGGACAATACTCCTGAAACGGGGTTTCTCCTCTGTCCTTTTGAGCATCATCCCCATTTGCCGTGTGAAGGTAGACGCCAACCAGTCCCGGACCTCCGAGGGCACAGAGTCTGACTGGATGTCACTGAGCTCATCTTCTGTGTCCAGTAAACGCCTAGAAGGGTGAGGAAAAAGATGGATAAACAGACTCCCTTGGAGAGCATGACAACATTATTAACAAAAGACAAACTCTCGTATATTCCTATGAAAGCAGTTTGTTAAAAATTCTGGGTTCGTCAGCCCTAATGGATCACAGCCGTAGAAGTCTTCAACTGTATTTATTATTTACTCTCTTGTGTAGTTAAATGTCATATTGTGAAACTCACTCCTAGGCTGACAAACAAACTAGCCTTCTGAAGCACAACTACATAATCATCCACTGACTTCTCATTTTCAGCTCATCAGTATTCCTGACATTTCTGCCCTTCACAGATTATTTACGGTCATGTCTAACTTCCAGTCACTATCATACAGTCCTCTTCTTTCCCATTCTAGTCATTTGAAGTGACTATACAAGTGTGTTTAGCATATAGTATATAACAGAGAGGGGAACTCCTCTGCAGCCTCTTATCAGTCTACCTCTATAATGACCTGGAGCAAATTTTTTCTTTTAATTTCAAAGACTTGATACAAGTGAAAAGATTTAACACTTTTCAAAAGGAATAGAGGAGTAAGAATTTTGAAAGTTTCAGAAAAAGTGGGACACAATTATTATGAAAACATTTCTCCAAGAGAATATATATTAAATTTATGACTGCTTTTGATCTCCTCCCCTGCCCCAGGAAACTTAAAGAAGCTTTTAGAGCAAGGATTGAAGATCTGCTCTACACAGAATACAATATTTTAATGATTAAAAACATTTTGTCTGTGAGTAATAAATCCTGGCTAAAACAACTCTTCCAACTGATGTGCCAATTACAATTTTGTGTCATTGGTACTAGATATAAGAAGAGTACTGATGTCTGTAGTTAACTCACCTAGTTTCGTCAATGTATACTGACTCAAGAACAGTCGCTGCATACTCCAAATTCTTCTTTAGGTCTACAACTGAAGCCTCCCCTCTCTCTAATTGCTTTATCAATGACCGCAATCTACAGAAAATAAAACAGAAACCCGATTAGAACAAAGAAAGGCAACCAACAACAGGACAAGGGGACATGGGCTTAAGCTCTGCCAGGGGAAGTTTAGGTTAGATGTTAGGAAGAAATTCTTTACAGAGAGGGTAATCAGGCATTGGAACGGCCTGCCCAGAGAGGTGGTGGATTCACCATCCCTGGAGGTTTTTAAAAAGAGATTGGACATGGCCCTTAGTGCCATGATATAGTAATTGGAGTTGGATCAGGGGTTGGACTCGATGATCTTGGAGGTCTTTTCCAACCCAATCTATTCTATGATTCTATGATTCTATGATTCTATGAAAAATTGGTTTGAGTCAACATTAGTTCAAAACTGGATCTAGCACAACACCTAGCACACATGGTTGGCAGGTGATAACTCTTGGAAGTCTACAAGGTTCTTTAAGCCATATACTAAAAAATAAAAAATAAAAAAAATCACTTTTCCAGGCAAACATCACATTATATTTAGGTTCAAATAAGTCAGTGAGTTATGACTGTCCCCTCCTAATACTGAAATGTGTTAGAATAGAAATCACTTGGAATTTAACGCAGGAGCTAAGAGAGGGCATTTTAATTCCAGACATAAGAAAGGAATTAACTTCTTGAGTAGTCTCTGTTGACAAACATCAGACATTTATAATGACTGGTGTACACATATGCGAAATTGTATTAGAGTATTCGGAAATACTATTGCAGAAATACTATACAGGGTTAGGAAATGCTATGATTTTCACCAGATCAAGAGTCACCCTTAGACTATCCCATCTGTATTATCCTCATTAAACAGAACTCATGGAAATTTTTTCATTAGGTTATTATTATTATGGCAGAGATGAGGAAAACAGACTTTCTGAAAACAAAAATTTGTGCAGAAAATGGCTCCTGTGTCAAAGACAATTAACACATTTGTGTAATTTTCTTTTATCTTTTCCTCTCCTTCCACTCTATGATCTGTGGCAAATGAGGAAAATAAAAAGGAGAAGAAAGAGGAGAAGACAATGTAAAAGAGCAAAATCTAAATATTTTAAACAACCCAACAATATGCAGAAGAATTAGAAGAAAATTGCCATTAATTTAAAAGGACAGTGGGATGAAGACTTAATATGTTAAAATACTTTTGTGAATGTCTTCATTCTTGCTAAACAGCAGTTAAATAATCATTCAGATATACATTTAACAGCATAGCAGAACAGAAGTTGTTCATTTGTCCTGTTCAAGCAACAAGAATGTAGAGGAGTAATCATGTCATCTAAAATCTGGTTTTGACTCAGGAGGGTCCTCTTCCTTAGCTTTTTCTATCATCCATGAAGTAAAAGAAACTTTTACACAAGGTAATTCGGAATGAAAGCCCCATACTGGTGCCTGCTCTCACTTTATTAACCACTGTGGAAGCTCAACCTCCTACAGTAGAAACATTCATGAAGTTAGTTCCTATAAGGAATTGAGTCTGTGTTCCCTTGCTATCACATTGCTCCTCTAGCATCATCACTCTCAGGAGAAATCAAGCCTCCATCGGGCTGTATTTCATGGCAGAGTTCAGAAGCAGTCACTCAGCCTGTGTGCACTGCACCAACAGCTCCTTCCAGCTGGGCTTCCTTCCCACCCTTTCTCCACATAAAGAGTGAGATCATGGAGAACAAAAATCATAAAAAATATTGATTGTTCCTCTGGCTAGGTCACATAAACACCAATTCTTCTGACAGTGGAACTGCTAACACACAGATACATATTTAGCTCTGCAAAGAATTTTGAGCAAGAAGTGGACCCTCGATCTCTGGGAGGATTAACTCATCCGCTTGTCGGTGGTCGAAAAACAGAAATATTTTTCAATACTTCATTCCTGATGTCAGCGTGGATTTCAGAGGTTGAGTGATCTACGAATACACTGAATTTAACTCTTCTCATCTCTAATGCTCTGGAGAGCATTCAGCTGTGTCACCATGCTTCCCTCAAATGCTGGAACCCAGCCTGGGGAATCCATGGTACCCCCTCAGCCCCATGGAAGCAGCAGCACAGCAAGATGCTCCCATACCCCTCCTCTGGGTAACTGCACCACCAGATGTGAGCAGCCACACCTTGTGTTTAATGAGCAGAGCTAGGTAATGTGCTTCCCCACCTTTCAGGTTGATACCAGCCTCAGGCAGTGCATGCAGAAGATTAATTTACCTCCTCCCTAGAGCCAAACCATCAATCCCTCTACCCATTCCCAGCTTTTCTAGGCAATGATGGAGAGGAGGAAGAGGAAAAAAAAAAAAATTCACACCCAAACAGTAAGCATTGGTTCATATGCCTCCTCCTGCCTTCATCCCGTGTATGAGGGGTCCGAAGATGTGACCCTTTAACTAGTTACCAGAAACGATGTTTGTATACAAACCATGGGAATTAATATTTCAGGGGGAACATTATCTTTGGCTCTTCCTGACTTTTATTTCATTGATTTAAGTACCCGGCAGCATTATGCCCCAAGTCATTCAAAATTCATGTTCAATAATGGCACGGTGAGTAACGGTTGTTTCATGGCACCAACATTCATCATCAGAGAAGATTATGCAGAGTACTGAGTGCATCAATCATTTGGAAAAACACAAGTGGAGTTGTTACATTAAAACCTTGTCACACGAGCAGCTGCTCTCGTGAGAAGAAAATAAAATAAAATTGTCTTTGTTTTACTATCTGTTATCTATTTCTGATTCATTGAGTCACAGCAGCTGCTCCCAGTTACCTTTACTAAATAAGAGCCCGGTGATAGTTTCTCTCCAATGCATTCTGTGTATCTCTATTTATTCTTGAAATAGTCCTAAATACAGTCACGAACTTAAGGCCAGGCTGTCCCACTGAAGGGCATCCAGGAAAATTTATTAGCTGAGAAATTCTGTTTCAGGGTGGCTGAAATAATTCCAGAGTTCAATCAAACTCACCAAATAATTTTGACTGAAATAAAAACATTACTGCAAACTTCTAGCATATTTCATTTTCAGGAGCTTGCATTAAAGCAGCAGAAGCAGAGCGCGAGATGTTGATTTCCCATCTTTACCCCACAGACTCATCACTGCAGTAAGTGAGAAGGGTTCAGCCACATGTACTGTTTCACAGAAAAATGTGGAGTCTGCCAGACTGCTGACTAAAAGAAACATACTGATAAAATTATCATAATCAATTTAAGGAACTCAGTTCATCATTTACTTTGCTTTTATTCTAACTCTCTGTTTTGTATGAACAAAATGGTTTTTTCAACCAAAGCATGTCTGGTTCTGTTCTAAAAAGTTCATTGTAGACTGATCAAACCCCAAATTTTCATTGTTTCTTTTTTTTTTTCAAGTTCAGAATTAAAAATTTGCACAGGTACACCAGACCTTGTTCCACTGAAGCCCATGGAGTTAGTCGCAGGAGAAGCAGCCAATTCCTGAGAAAAAGGAGATCTCAGGCCAGAATGGAGGTATTAGCCATTTCTAATATTAGGCTGTCTTAAGACCATGGCACATGTCACATATCAGCCAGCCAGGTCAGCCAAAAATTTCTCAGATTATGGTCATCAGCATGCAAGTTACAAAGAAGCAGTTAGTCACACAATATTAGCTCTAAATCTCATTGTTTAATTATATTAAGATACAGCTAATGCCTTTCTTAATGAGATTTCTGAGGGAAGCTATTCCTCCAGTTTGCAAATTCTCTGTGGACATGTGCCAAATATTAGGGAAAAAGGCTGAGAGCCTTTGTTCTACTCATTTTATATTTTAGTTCTCAAGTAATCCCCCAACTGCCCCAAACAATCCTAGTCCTGAGCAATGCTACACATCTCAACTTCCTCTGACCCCACAGGGAGCTCAAACGGCTGTAAAATTTTGGAAACCAGCCAATTCCAGAACACAGCCTCCCCACACCACCCTTCAAGGAAAATACCTATACACATCCACCGTAAAAACCTCTGCAAGTCTCTGCAAGTAATGCCACTGAATTCAGCAGAGCAATACAGGTTGTACAAAGCAGATAGGCTGGGTCCTTGGTGAAGGAGAGAGTTTATCCAAAGCATATGATGCTCCACAGCCCCACTCCCACTCTTCTTCATCTTTCCCTAAAGTACTATTTTGTCACCTAATTCAGGGAGATAGAAAACAAATGACTAGAAATTGGGCAACTGAACCCAAGTCCATGGAAGTTACACAACCCAAAGACCCAAAGCCACTCTAGAGCCAAACTGAGCAACAGGAAAAAGTGAAGCTGTTTTCAGCATGTTCGTGAAATGTAAAATTTCTACGCAACCGCTCCAAGCATTTTCCTCTCTGTTATAAATAAAACAGTATCTGTGTACAAATATTTATCTCCTTAGCTAGAAGGCTTGTTTTTATGCTGATGATTTTTTTTTTTTTTAAATAGCATTACATATCACTACAGAAAAGATTAACAGCACTGCAGTCTGGATACCAGTCAGCTGCAATTAACATGCAAAGCACACATATTGTCTGAATACTTGGGGCAAGTTCCTTCAACCAGTGTAAAGTCTGCAAAGCTGGGGTCTTGGCACCACATGCATTTTCAATGCTTTAAAACTGTAAGTCACCATGTGTTTCCAACAGTACAACTCAATCTTTTCCTCTTGCGAATCATTCCTATACCATTGGGATAGCCGAGGAAAAAAAAATACTTTGAATGCACATTAAAAATTAAAATATATATATATTTAGTATCATTACTGGTTACCAAAAATGGAATATTTATCCCTGTCTTAGTCTAGATATTAACAGCTAAACAGTTTGATATTGAATGATGAACCTGATTAATATGTTATAGTCATGTGAGTTTTGTAGAAAGCAGACATTATTACAGCCAGGAAAAGAGGACGAGTTATTGAACATGGCACTGCTGCAACTGGTTAAGAACTCTCTTGAGACAATGTTCTTTCATTAATTGTCACTAATTCTTTGAGATCAAAAGCTATTCATAAGCCTCTGTTAAGTCTGGTACAAGCTTCACTGAGAAAGCCTGCTGTGGAATTTCTGCTCAAAACTGAGCCCTGTCCATGTGGCAAAGGCTCTCACTAGAGAGGGGTCAACCCTGGGCTGAAGTGATTGTCGCTTGGTCCCTTTTAAGACATATTGAAACTGGAGATCCAGGAGCTCAGACTGAGGGAATCATCTTTAAAAGGTCAGTCCTAAAGAACAACAAAGGACTTGCACCACAGACCAGAAAAACCTCATGAGCAGATTATTTTTCTAAGTTCAAAAGTTTGCTACACATATGGGTTGGAAGAAACTATTCAGTTTCCTGTCTCCCATCTGAGGAGGAGCAGTGGACGGTAGATATGATCCAATGGCACATCAAAAAAAGGCTTCTGATTTATCTTTCTGCAAAATATGAAAATATTCTGAAAAACTTTCAGAGATTTGAGCAACATTAGAACTTCCCCCTCCCTGGCTAATAGTGACACAGCTCACTAAAAGGAGTTACTAGCTTCCTGCTGCATTGACCCCAGAAAAGATAGGTTATATATATTTAGTATCAGAGGTTGTTCATGTACATCATTCATACATGCAAATAAGAGAAAATCTTTTCATAACACTAAATCATTCCATAGCTACAGCTATACATATGAATGCTCCTTCTCTACTCTTTTGTGAGTTTTACTGAGGTACCAAGAACATATGGTACAAGGAATTTTTGTACAGAGAAACAAATTTTATGGATGTCTGACAGAAACGGGTATATGTAGCAACAAAACATCAGGTTTCATATCCTGAATGCTGATTTCATATCCCTGTTCTTGCTATTCCTCATGTCTCCAAAGCTCTACAATACTTTTAAAACAAGTCAAAGTTTCCTGAACCAGACAATAGCCCATTGTATTCAGTCTAATTCTGACACTGCACTCCATAAGCAAACAGCCTGGGGGTTCCCTGTAAACATAAGGAATCCTGGAACGCATTCCGTAAGAAATCAGGTCTGCTTTCACAGCCTCTTCCTGTTCTTACGAAGTAACTTTGTGCTGTCCAGTCATTTTCTCCAGTCTCAAGCGTCACCAGCTTTCCATGGAAGTGGGGATACCTGTAAAAGGTGTTGCAATGGCATACTGGATAAGCATGTGAGCTGCTACATCCATGTAAGAAACTGCTTGTAATAATCTTGCTAAAAATATTGTGTATCTATGCTTGGATACACAAAATTTTCCCAAAAATATTATCAATGTTAACTTCAGTGTGGGACACTCTATTCATGGTCCTGTTCATCACAGAGGTACCTGAGGAAAACTGGCACACAATAAGATTAATCCCAGTTACAACACAGTCCTTCATGAGTTTTCTGCAGACAAAAAGAGTATCATTGCAATTAGACACTAGTGAAAAACACTTTCAGCTTCAGCAAATCCTTGTCACTCTGACTCTGGGCGCGTGAATAAGAGGCACCTTCTGCTATCAGTCTGTGTTTATGTGGCTTTTGTCTGTCAAATTACCATTATGTAATGAAAACCCAAGAGAATGATTTCAAAGACAACTGATTTGTGACAACATTCTTTTGATAACCAGCACAAGCAACTTTAAAAAGAATCTAAATAAATAAAATAAAATCACAACCCTGTGTAAATGTCAGCTTCAGTTTACACAAAAAAGATGACCAAGGGTCACACCTACAGACAAATATCTGCCAAACTGAAAGACAACCCCCTGCCTTCTGATCTACAGAACATTCCTTACCCTTCTCTGGAAAACCACCACAATTACTAGTAGGAAATTCATAAACAAGTCTAAGAAACAGATGTTCTCTGGGCAGTAAACTCTTATTTCTATTCAAGAATTGCTCCACAGAAATAGGTGTGCATCTGCTATCTCACTATAATGTACAAACTCAGTAAATCTGATATTGCAGGGTCATATAGAGGGTTTGTCAGATGGCCCATGACAGTATCCGTCTGCCTGTGAGGTTGTAAAGTAACTTCAAAGCAAATGCACAGAATACTTAACACTGCCCAAAAATACCCAGAGCAGACTGTGTGGTTATGCAGCATCATGCACATGTGCAGGAGTTTCAGTCAGCTGGGTGGACATATGTCTCCACAGTTTGCACAGCAGACCCTTGGATGCTCCATTAAAATATTGGGTTTGTGGGAAGGGTACAGCACACAGAGAAAGTAATCCAGGAGCTCACTTTCATCGGGTATGATTCATTCCACAGTCTCCCACATCTGAGGCTAAGGCTTTGCATATAGAGTATGTGTGAACCATTGTGGAAAAGACGTAAACTAGAAAGCCAGCTCCAGCAGTAGTCCCCAAAACCAAACAAAAATAGAGGAGCTGGTAGCCTGTGACCCAATGGGTTTGTATTAAGCTGGAGAGTTACCTTCTGTCACTGCTTTTGCATAGAAAAATTCAAGTGACAACATCCAGGGAAGAAAAAAACATGTGTTTGCAAGGAGCACTCACTGAAACACAGAGCATTGCTACACTGGCATTTTGCATCAGAAGAAATTACAAGCAATTTCCCAAGTAACTGTTTTGCCTTCCTCATTCCTCCTGCAATATCGTGTTGGCATTATTTAGAAGCATGAAAATACAGCAATAAGTTCAGAGGCCCTGGCAGGACGGTGAATGGCTTGTTTCAACTCATCTTAAGTTAAATAAGCTTTTGACCACATTAGCCAACTGTAAGTGAAATCATATATAGTTTATATTTTCACCTCACAGTCATAAATTCCTTCATGACTATTACAGGGAGGGACATTCTGTGCCCAAGATATTAGCAAACTTCATCTTACTGAAGGGTTTTCAAATAAAACGACAGCCTAAGCGATTCCTCATCACTGAGTCCTTTGACTTACTCTTGTCTCCATCTCCCACTACTGAAAACTTCTAAAGGGTGTGCTCTCCTTATATGCAAACACTTTCCCCTTTCTCAGGTTCTGAACTTCGGGAACCGCGTCAGAAAACGTTAGCAGTAAAAAGTGGGTAAAATTTTGATGTCAGAGTCTTTGGTGATGAGGTCATGAGAAGCCTTGGTCACGGGTCTTTTTTCATTCAGGTCAACCACCTCACCTAGCACTAAACTTTTCTAGAAATCAGGCACAGGGATGAAGTCATGGAAGTCACTGGAGGTGGAGAGCCAGGATGAACTGCCTTTGAAAGCTGCCCGTGATATACTTCCTCAGGAAAGGATGCAATACTGCCTTTTTGGTAAGCCTTCATTCCCCCACTAATGACAGAAATAAGCTAAAGATGAGCTTAGGCAGTCATGATTTCAGACAGCTAAAATGAGGTGAGATGACTCTTTCCACTGAATAAATTGAGAGATGAATGAGGGTAAACCACAGATGAGATGTGTGTGAGAAAGAAAGGTTGCTATATTCTGTTTCCACAACTAGCCATCTTCTGACTGGTGTTCCCCAAAGTAAGCTTTCCTTTGGGTGAAGTACGTCTTTTTGGGATGCTAGCATGAAGTAGGTTTTTTTTGGGAAACCATAAGATCACTGAACTTGTTGAAAATGATACCTCAAGGATCTGGAATTAAACCTTTCCAAGTCACTGGTGTCTTTTATAAAAAACAGCCTCAGTTCCACCATGTCAACCACAAATCTAACAATTTTTAAATTGCATCTTTGAAAATAGGTACCTGAAACAAACCATCTAAATTTGCACGTGAGGCAACTAACACACAATGCCAGTTTAGTGTTGATGTATCCAATGACGCATTCCCCTTTGTTTCACACAGATGGAATCTTTTTCTTTGAAACCATAATTATCACATTTCTGGGTCCTTGACCAAGGTCATTCTTTCAAATGATGCTACCAGATGCTTTGTGCAGAGCTGAATGTCAGAGCTCCACACTCACTCTTTGCGTAATTCTTACTACAGAGATCAGGGAGATGTTCAACTGGTAATTTCAAAATATTTCATTGTAACATTAGTTCCCCCATCTGTTGCCATTAAAAATCCATGGGCAGAAAGTCTGCAATTATCTCATTCTTCCAGTTCCTAAAACCAATTATGTTCCAGAGCAGCTTGGGTAGTTAGGCAAGCGTGCATCAAGAACCCACATGCAGTGTGGAGTTCAGGCAGGAATATAATAGGCAAATTCTCCTATGACCTCAATGCTCTTTGCAGGGTTTGGTTTTGGAAAACTTCTGGTTACTCTAATGGAGCCCTAAATTTTCTCTAGATCCTTCAAACAGCTGCATACCCTTAAGTCATCATCACTGACCCCACTAAAGCCAGGCCAGCTGATAATAGCCAAAGATTTTGTGCTATACATAAATCTGGATACATTTTACACAGCTGCTAATAACATTTTGATAAAACATTTCAGATTTAGTTTCACTCTAAATAGGAATAAATGACAAATATTCAGATTTCTGGTTAAAAACTTCAACCAGTTCCTCTATATTTAAAGGCTTATATCCCTCCTTGGTAGATTTTGGATACCCAGACACTGAGATACATTTAAGATGTGGATCCTCACTTTTCTTCCTCTGATTTCTACTCAGTACAACATACTCACCAGAATACTACAGATCTAATTGATTGACATTATTTACATAGCTGATTTGCTGCTCTAAAAATCAGAAAAATGAGCTGAACTAGTACTAAAATTTTACTTATCACCATATTAAAGCTCTGCTATGCACTTTCTGTAGCCTGCAGAAATCACTCTAAAGTTCAGGAGTTCACACTTCTCTGGTTATGCAAGCATGCATATTTGTTAGCTCACATACATAATATGCCTTTTTTCAATATAAAAGTTACCCTTTTGACAAATATTGTTAAAAAACAAGCTGTTGTTCTCCTAAAGCCCACAATGTTTGCATCAAACAGCAAAATCATACTCTTACTGGCAGCTGCAAGTTGGCCAGTCTATACTTCTACAAAGCAAGCCTGTTCTTGATACCTTTAATTGTCCTTGAAGGGAAGCATTCCCAAAGTCGGTAGTAAACATTCCCTCACCTTTTGCTAAAGGCTGGAAAACCATGGCCGTTGCCAACTTTTAGCTTCACGTGATAAAGGTGTTTATCTAGGTATTTGCCAGGCCAGGAATTTTTAACAACCTGGGCACTATCAGAAAAATCACAGTCTTTCCAGAAAAACGGCAAGAAAAAATTACAAAATGAAAACTGTAGGTAGCCATGCCACAAATTGTAATAATAAATAGTACAGGTAGGGTCCCAGGCATGGGGTGGGGTGTGCAAATGATTCAGAATAGTTCTCCACACCTTTATTGACACCCTGGTAGTTTGGACTTCACACTGCAGTCTGCTTCCTTGTCTACTTTAATTAAACAACCTGGCTAACAGAGCCAGGTGTACTGTGGCTAACCACTAACAGCCTTTCACACCTGTCCATATGCTAACAGGCACAGGAACTGGACTTACCCCAAAACTGTAACCTGGCTACTACAGTCCTGATGGTTAAAGTAAATTCTGGTAAACCCAAATTTCTGAGCCACGCTTACTTCTCCGAGACTACATGTCCTGTTTAGAGATGAACTCAAAAAGGCAATGCAAGAATCCCAGGCAGTCCATCCTCAGAACATATCAAGTATTGGTGGAATCCCACCTCCCTGCTTGAATTGCAACAACTCTCCTCTCCTGTCCTGAGCCATAAGAAAGGAGTGAGAATGGCTGCTCCAGCTGGTACAAATTGCCAACTGCAAATGTTAAGGAAAAACCTCAAGATTCCATGAAATATGTATTCAGCAACCTGATGGGTCAAAAGTGCAGTTACCCATATGTGGAGAGCATGATTAGGAAATAACATCTTGGGGGAAAAGAGACTTTTGACATTTATGGCTTGATCAATGTACTATGAAATAGATTAGCAGGTAGAAACAAAGCAATGCAAAGTTTGTGCTAAAAATTTGTAAAAGAAAGTTGTGTGAACCTGACAAAATGGTAAATTGTAGGAAGCACTTTTCCTTCATGTCTGTTCATGTCAGCATCCCTGGAGGTGTTCAAAAAACATGTAGATGTGTCAATTCAGGACATGGTTTAATGGTCATGATAATGTTAGGTTGACGGTTGGACTTGATGATCTAAGAGATCTTTTCTAGCCGTAACGATACTACAATTCTATGTAAGAAAAAAAAAAAAAAAATCACCTGAGATTTCCTGCACACACTCAATGGAACACAAAGAAAGCACTTCAAAAACATCTATTTGAAGACACCCATGGTTAGAAAGAGGAGCCAGCACTAAAAATGTCTTTGAGTAGTGATAATGAGAAAAAGATACAACAAAGACCAACGGGAAACTTGTAAAGAACAGTTTTTAAAAGAAACTCCCTATGCATATTATGATTATGTTTACAAGGGCACATATCACCCATTGCCATTCACTGCACACACTGTTGGATTCCACTAGCCATGCAGGAGTGCCGTTGGGTTGCAGGTATCTGCAAAACAATTAGCTTGGCTTCCCTGCTGTCGAGGCACTGAACTCTTCAGTTGTACTCACCACTACAATATCCAAACACCCTCTTGCCTCCAGCTCTGACTGAAGGAAGTATTAGTTCCCAAATGAACCTTTTGCAGATAAATGTTTTCATATTTTTCTTGCTAAAGTTTCATTCCTCAGACCTTGCTAAACAGGCACAATAAATATTCTTGTATAGAATTAACTGAATCTAAAAAGATCTAAAATAAACACACTGGTTTGATTTCCCCATCAGACAGCAATTCTGACTAACTAGCTAATTCACAGAATAATCAAAGGCCTTTCAAGGGAAGAATAACAATAAAACAAAAACAAAACAAAACGAAACAAAAAAAAAACCAACAAAAACAAAACAAAAACAAAACAACACATAGCTAGTTTTAGCCTAAATTGTATCTTTTAACATAGTTGCTTAGGAAAATGAGGCTGATTCAAACTCTTTGTCTATCTCTAGAGACGAATGAAATGATCAGTCAAACAATGTCCAAGAGTTCTCTAAAACACTAAGTATGTGCACACTGCATAACAATAAATTCCTAATGTACAGGACTGAACCTCCGTTGAGGAAAGCACAGCGGTGTAACCACTACTATTAGACAACAAAGAATCTAAAGACAGCATCAGCTCTGATGCAGAAGAATCCAGGGTTGATGAGTGCCATACTTGCAGTGTTAAAAGGCTCCATGAGAGTATAGTCTAGTCAGTCTCTCCATCCCTCTCTGTGACTGAGTAAAACCAGACTACCCAGCTGAACAGAAATGCCAGATTCAAACATTCAAAAAAAGGAAAGAACAGTAGATAACTTTCCCCCACATTTGGAAATTTTCTTTAAAATACTGCCTAGAAAATTGCCATTGACGAGGAGATAGGCTGGAAAAACTCATAAAAGGCCAAGAAAAGTTCCACTGACAGGAAAATTGTCTACAAAATTCATATTTCATGGATTGAAATGGATTGAAATGGAAGTGTGTGTGTGTGTAAGTCTGATTTTGAACAGTGTGCAGTTTTGACTTAGGATTTACACAAGTCTAGTCATAACTGATGCTCTGAAAGTACACCAAAAATACTCAGTTTCATATGGTATTCAACAATTTTAATCAATACTAAAAGAACAACAGAAGCTCCTGTGGTTTCTTTTCTATGTAACCACTGATAATTTCTCAAATTATAGAAGTATAAATTTACATTTGTAATATTTTCCTGTCTTGGCCACTTTTTCTAAAAGAAGAGATGCACAGGAATTCAAACACTGAAATAGAAAGAGAGCTGTGCTCATAATCATTTACGTGATAATTGCTGAAGTGAAAAAAATGGAAAAAAAGTGAATAAAAAGAAAATGACAAACTTCAGCAAATTGAAACAAACTCAAAATACTTCTCTACCCTTTGCACAGTTAAAAAACTTTTGTTAAATAAGGAAGTGTTAAAGTTTTAGGATACACGCAGTCAAGAAAAAACGTATTTGCAAATATTTAGCTTTACACTGTTGTCAGGATCTGGACTGGGTGAAAAATGAGCACCTGAGAAAAATTTACACTAGATTTCAAGGAAGAGGGCTAAAGAGGCCTCTTGCAAGTGCTGCTAGGAGGGAAGGTGCTAAAACTGTATTTGTGCTCTCTAGAACAATTTGAAAAGAGGTAGCAAAACTGCCTTTGATAGCCCACCATTAATGTTTAAATTACAAGTTAGACACAAATTTAAATTTCTTCTTTTTCTTCTGTGAGTGTTGTCCCATTGAGGTACTGATTACAGCCAGGATAAATTTTTTTCTGAACATAAATCACAGATTTTCAAGGCAGAAAGTGCTGGATTCTGCTCAGCAAAACTTGGTCTTTCTCTTCCAAAAACCACAAGGCTGCAACCCTTCTCTTTATTTTACCATGTTAGTGTCACTTGATCTTCTTTAGTGAAAAACTCCACTTTTCCCCCCCATGAGTGCAATAGTACCAGGAAACACAACAGAGAGGCTCCTGTGTAGGTACCAGCACAGGCAGATTACGTAGCTCATCTCAGCTAAGTGGCTACAGGCCAAGTGAATCACTGTCTGATAATAAATATTGAAGTTAATAACTAGCAGTGCAGGGGGGAACAGCACAAATAGTTCCAGGGTAGTGTTTCTAATTCTGAATAAAACCTTTGTGGAATGTCATTCTAGGGTGCTTTCTTTTGTATTTTCATGTCACTGTGGGCCCTACTGCAATACTTACATCTCACTGCATTTAGAGTTTGAATGCAGTGGTCACATATAGAAAATGAAGAATGAGGGGAAACATTTGATGGTGACACCCAGAGAAAGTCTCCTTGCTTGCTAACTGCCCTGAGTGAACAAGGCAGGACAGCGTTCTCCAGTGCCAGATGGGTTCAGTTGTACCCAGACACTCTGCAGAGCCCTCAGAGCACACCATCTGCTTCCTCAGAAGTGGGCTGCTAAAAGCAATGTTAGAGGTCATTTCTGACATGCACAAAAGGGCAGGTTTTTAAATAGAAGTCAGTGGTATTGATTCAGGGAATGTCACAGACAAAACAGGCAGAGATGGAAGCTGCAGGGTAGCTGCCTCTTCCAGAAGTTGAGACAACATAAAATTCCTTCAGATGAGAGCTTCAGTGTAGCTGAAGGGACACTGTAGAAGGGAAAGAACCATGAAGATAGATATTCTGCGTGGTAAACCCAGGAGAAGACAGGCAGCAGTCTGGCAAAGCTTTATGCATAAGGCTTTACATCGTGATGTAAAGAAGGAATTTTACAATACTGCACTTCCTAAAGAAGTACAAATCCCTCTTTTTTTCCTATTGTTTTCTTACAAGTCCATTTTATTCAGCTCGAGCACAGGTGATCTTCATGCTCTTTCAATATTTGTTGCCACCTGAAACAATAGCCTCAAGGCACTGCATCTCAACTGGTAGGTTTTCTTCTCAGTCTTCACTTCCTCTCTAGTTCCTCTTCCACCATATGGTCCACTTTATACCATCAGCACAGCAGAAATTATCAGAAATGCAACAGTCCATATGCCCTGTTTGACTTCTACAGCTTATGCTTACAAAGTATAAGCCACAGATGAGGCCAAGGGGCCTCTGATGGTAAGCAACATGAAAACTAGAGTGCATGCACCATTCCATGGGAGCTTCACAGTGCTATCACAGTTTCAGTGTCCCAAAGTCTACTGCCAGTAGACTAAAATGCCTCAGGACAGGACTAAATGCTTCTTCCAAATGCCGAGTGGTTTTGTGCCTAAGGAAAGAGCTACAACATGGCTTGGGGACTGGCTGTGTGACTCGAGTCAGCAGTGCCTCAACACAACTGTACTTGGTCTACAGCGCAAAAAAGTCCTGACACTTGTCTACACAGAGAGGACAAAGGCAAATGTGCACGTGAACAGCTACCTGGACTCAATTTTTCCCCACTGCAAATGCCAACCATCTGAATCTGTGGCCCATGGGCATGAAATATTTTTCCTGGTTTGGTTTGGGATTTTGAGTCATTGTCTTCCACCTTTGGCACTTGGCAAGCTGGCAGCTTAATTTCTCCAAATTCCTCATCCAAACATATGTACACCAGACACTTAAGAATGGCAGGATACAGCAATGCACAGAACTGAGAAAATAGCACATTGAAAAGGAAAGAGAAAAATACCACTGAAAGCTTAGCCATGAAGAGGGGGAAAAAAGGGGAATTAAGACAAGAAGTTTCTGATACAGCTGTGGAACTTGTGGGTCATCTTTTCTACAGCTTTTCTAGGGCTTGTGGGTTGTTTGTTTTCCTCTTTTCATTTGCAGGAAATAAACTGTCATGAGAATGGAAGTTTGCACTGAGGAATGTTTGCTGTATTGACTTTGTAGCAATGCTCTGTCTTACAAATATAAAAGCTGATGAGAGAACAATAATATGTAATGTGATTGATTTTACAATTACTGTGGCAATAAAAGAGTTGATCTATTTTCTCATCATCTTTGCAAAGAAAGTTTAATAATCTCTCAAACTCTCTTTCTTCAACAATCACTGAATGTACATGAGAAGTAGAAACATCAATATACACTTAAGTCTAGACTTGGGGAAGTTTGCATGGTTTGGAAATTTCCAGGCAACAGTTTTTATTCATTGTTCATGGATCAACTTCTATATGTTGCAAGTGCTTGGATGTTATTTATCTATCTGGGCTTCCATCTTTAATTTCTTTTACAGTAGAATAGCATGGTTTAGCTTGAAGGGACCTACAACAATCATCCAGTGCAACTGCCTGACCACTTTGGGGCAATTACTTCCCAGCTTCAGACTGCAAAGTGTCATTTGTGAAGCAAAAAAGCACAAAGAGGCACCCCACAGATTTGATCAACCATTTTCCAGAGTCTGACAGTGCAGAGGCAGATTTCAATTTTATTTTCATAGGACAAAAATTATTTCTGAATCATAGAAATAGATAATAAAAACAAAACATAGAAATACATGGCAGCATTTGCCTCTGCTTCCAGAGTCCAAATGAAAGTAACAATACTCTTAAAACACATACACTAAAAACTGTTTGTTTGGTTTGGGTTTTTTGTTTGGTTTTTTTTGGTTGGTTTGTTGTTGTTTGATTTTGTTTGTTTCTGTTTTGTTTCTTTGTGATTTTTTTGTGGTTTTTTGGTTGTTTTTCACAGAATCACAGAATATTCATGGTTGGAAAGGACCATGATCACTGAGTCTAACCATATCCATAACAAAAAAAACCCACCTAAAAAACCCCAAACACCTAAATACCTGAATACCCTGATCAAACACGACTCCAAAAACACAAGAACACAAAATAACCCCCACCACGCCTGCCACCAGACCATGTCCTGAAGCACCAGGTCTACCCATTTCTTAAATACCTCCATGGATGGTGACTCCACTACCACCTCCCTGGGCAGCCTGTTCCAGTGCCTCACCACATTTTCTGTAAATAATTTCTTCCTAATATCCAACCGAAACCTCCCCAGCCGCAACTTCAGACCATTTCCTCTGGTTCTGTCAGTAGTTACTAAGGAGAAGAGGCCAACACCCACCTCTCTACAACCTCCTTTCAGGTAGTTGTAGAAGGAAGTGAGGTCCCCCCCTCAGCCTCCTCTTCTCCAAAGTAAACATACCCAGCTCCCTCAGCCTCTCCTCATACAACTTGTTCTCTAAACCCCTCATGAGCTTGGCAGTTCTCCCCTGGACCATTTTGTTTGTTTGGTTGGTTGCTGTTTTTTGATTGTTTTGTTTTACTGGATCCGAAAAATCAGACCAATTATTTGAGAATATTTATCTTTTGCAGGATTTTTCCTGTCCTTCTTCACAGTGCTGTGATGAATGATACTGAGAAATTCATCTGCATAAATGCACATCAGTCCTTCTTGCACAAGATGTATCTGAATCGAGTGAGCTCTACGCTGAGTCTATCAAGAGAACTCACACAGTTTTGCTAGAGTTTGCTGCACTCATGGGCACAGAGTTTGACTTGAAAATCAATTATAGTTAAACTGTCGGTGTTGCCCCTTTCCCTCTCCTTTCCTGTAACTGCACCTTATAACATTATATTTTAAAGATGAACAAAGGTTGGACTAAAGACAGATGGATGTTGATCTCCCAAATCAAGATAACCTTTACACATCAGTTTAAGAGAAGCTGCAGTATTTTGCAGGATCAGGCAATCCAAAATAATTCATGTATTGAATTCCATTTTTTAGTAACTCAGCACTAATTCTTGCAAAACTGGTTTGCAAACCTGGAAGCCTCATCCTCCCTGAGGGCCTAGACAGTGATGAGAGGTTTAAGATCAGTGACCTGCCAGGCAGGTGACCTGACTGGAATTTCACAGTCAAGATTTCTCTGCTCGCTTTCCATCCCACTTCTAGGCAAATGAAACATGATACTTCATCTGTGGTGGATGACTTCATTCCACAGAAGAGCAAATTCATATTTAGGTCTTCAAATTCCTGCTTTTAAGTGGCCCTGAAACTAGATAGGATATTTTGACTGGCAACTGTAGATTACAGGTTAAAAAATGAAGTGCAGAACTATGTGTTGGTTGACACAGCTGCGAAAGCACAGCTTGGTCCAGCCTTGTTGCAAAAGATTACTATTTCCCTACGGAGGTGGGCAAAATGTACAAAGTATGAAGCTTGGTCTTGGCATCCAGAAGACCTCCTTTCAAGACTAACCACTGGGATTTCCTCTTGCTTTTCTTCCGTGTGGCCTCACAAATCTGACATTTCCTTGGGTTGGAGACCTCCCAACCCTGCCACCTCAGTTAGCCTGGGAAGTGGACATCAAGGCACTCTCCTGGCAACCTGATGTAAATCCCCCTTTGAGGAAGTGGGTGTCAAAGCCAAAATCTCAGTATTGCCTGTGCCAGTGCTGTAACTACTAGGCCATGATGTAAATTGGAAGCAAAACTTATTTTTTTGAAAAGCAGAGTTCTTCAGATGTTATAAGAATTTACCCTCTAAAAAAGCCTCCAGGGTAATGACACAATACTCACCCCACAAACTCACCTCCAGGCGCTGGTCTCAAGCTAGACTTCTGGTGGCTAGGAACTAGGGTGCTCGCCTTGCTGGTTCCTACCCATGAGGGAATATAAAAGCTGCTTCAGCTATAGGAACTTTACACTAATGTATTAGGATGATTTCTAATAAGACTTTGTAAAAGTGCCTTGAGATAAATTTTGGAGATCAGAAAGAGCTATTAAAATTCCTAAAAATAACCCCTCTGCATCTAAAAATACCATGCTATCATAGTCCAAAAACTCAAGCCCATTTAGAGTTCATTATTAACAAAAGTACTAATAAAATGACAATCTCTTCAGTCACGTTTTTAACTCTATTGGACCATGATGAACTGGCTTTAGTTCTTTTTTCCATAAAAAAATAAAATTTATCTTTCCTGTGCTTGGTGAGTGGTAACTCTGGGGACGAAAAACTTAATAGGCGAAAAAACAGTCTTCTGAGAAATTCCTATGCAAAAATTTATAAATGTGGACCCCTGTGCATTCATTGTTCCAGTGTGGGATACTGTTCCTTCTTTCCAATCTTCTGTTTTAAATTTTCATACATTAATCCATTTATATAAAGTTGCTTTTTACTCTTTTCCATCCTTGAACTACAAGAACTCATGTTCTGCACTGTTGATCTAGAACTGCATGAAATAATAACACACTTTAAAACACTAACAATAATGACCAAGCATCTTCACACTTTAATAATTTCTAAGCGCTCCAGTTATAATATTCAGGAATGTAAATCATCTTGACATTAAACAGCTCTGTAGCATGATAAATCACTTTTGTATGGCTCAAAGCCACAAGAGGACTGAAAAAGACAGCCTCCTGACCCATTTCATACTTTAAAATCTACAATTTCATGATATTATTTTAAGGAAATGAAATACATGTTTTTTACTGAAAGCGTTATATTGGTTGGCAACAAATCCTGAGAAACAGGGAGAATATTATATATCTATATAGGTTTGAATAAAAATGATATCTCTCTTTCTGACAGGTAGTATTTAATTTTTATTTGTTTTAAATTAAATTGAGCACCGAGTTTCCTTATTCTTCAGAATAAAATGAAGTGATAAGCAAGTCAATACCTAGGCAAGCACAGTGAAATACATCGCCTTAGGGGGAACATTACTGGGACTGAAGAACAGTTAGTTTAATTGGAAACTATTGTTCAGATAATACTGGATTTAACAGAATCAAAAGGAAGACCAAAGGCTGTATTTATGAATAGTTGAAAGTATAAATGTTTCTCTGCATATAAATTTCTGAAGGCACATCAGCACTGTAACTCTTTCTCAGTAAATATGAGCACAGTTAATGATACCTTCTTAACATTTGACCTACTTTCTGCACGACAGCCCCAGATGATACAACCCACCTGCTTTCTTTCTGCACATCCTCGTATAAAAACACACTGGATACCCACAAATAACAGCAAAGAAAAGATGTAGATCTAGAATTTTAAACTCCTGTCATGTGTCTCATAAATCCTTCAAAAAAAACCTCCAAAGTGACAAAGAGCCCAATGAGAATGAACTTTATTCAACTTCTTTAGTCTACAAGTTAGTAATTAGCAACTTACTCAGCAGCTCATACTGCATCTCTGAGATATCAAGAGGCTTGTATGTTCTTCTGAAATATCTATGGTCATTACCACAGCATCTTGTCCCCTCTAGGGTTGGAAAAGAGGAAATTGAGGAACCATAGCTGTGTTGTCAGTGAGGATACATGAGCAGTGACTGGGCTACTGAAAGCTTCTGGGAACAGATTAGGACCACAGGAGAAATAGTGAACAATTCAGTTAAGGACTGGTAAAGAAAATGTAATCACTGGAGGCACTAAACAGTTAAGATCCAGAACTTCTTTTGAAATATTCTTTGATGAGCAATAAAAAAAGCAGATTTTAACTATTCTTAAAAGTGAGAGGGGAAATAACAATAAAAATGCCAGAAGGACCGATTTAAAAGATTCTTTGATTGATTGATTTCCACTAACCCCAGCATGCAAAGCCTCCTTCACTATGTCCACAATAAAGGACAAAATTTAACATGTTAAGAAAAAATAAGAATACTATCTTGAATAGAAAACCACAGGCTGCTCTTGATAAAGTGCCCACATGTTTAGTTTAACACTGTGCTGTATTCCTTGTCTCTCTCCTGTTTATTAGACCTATCATTATGTCTTCTTGAATTAGGGTCTGATCTTGAAACCTTCTGCTTAACACAGCTGCATGACATCGTTCATGAGCAAAGACCAAAATAAGCATCAGTGGTTTTAGGTTTAGTTTGGGCTGTTACAAAATAGTCCACTTCCTTCTCTTGACTTGAAGAGAAGAAAAAATCTTATGTATTGCTTTAAAATAATACAGTAAAAAAGTACAATTAATATTCCTATGCTGTAGTACACAGCTGTATCATACTGTATAAACCAATAACTGAACTTAATTGCCATGACTTTGGTAACATGTACCCTACATATAAATTATTTTAAAACTATTAATGTAGGGCATCACATATCTACCCCATAACCTTTAAAAATAGTTACAGCTTGACTCCTGATATTTAAGCCTACAACACACTGACTGTATTGTGATTACAGCTCTTATTCCTAACCATTTTTGTATTTCTCCTCTCCAGATGGTGTATCGATTTTAAGCTCCTATCCTGCAAAGGACAATATAGAAGCTGTAACTTCAGTAAGATTCTTGTGTGTTTCCTTAAAAACATACATAAAAATTGGCTTATTACCATAAAGCACTGCTTGCAGAGCTAGAAGCAAAGGATCTGACCATTCACCCTGGATAAGCAACATGATTCTGGAATATCTACTACCCCCATCTACACCCATTGCATGCCTGGAGGAGCCACAGGCACCTCTGTCTGTATTCCCATAAGTTGTGTGTCCATCCTGAAGGAACTTGCACTATTTTGGTCTGATAGGTTCAGCACATTTCAGCGGAACAGCATAATGCCCCCCCAAAAAACCCTTTCACTCTTTTTTTCAGAGAGATCTCCAGCTCTGCCTTGTTCAGTGAACATTTTTCAACCATGCTATTAACAATTTATAAGCAGTGTGATATAGGAAAAATTATATGAAAAAAATTAATCACATTAGATAGTGTTATGGTTCATTAAAACATCTGAGACTTCAGCTAAATGGCTAATTGCTTTGTATAAAAATTGTGATTTGTTTCAGGAAGGAGAATGCAGTATTTTGGAATTGGCCAAAGATGCTGCCAGTGTTCAGAGAGCCAAGCAAACCAGAGGGACATCATCCAGGTGACAGCCTGAGTTCTAGTTCTGGCCTGCTCAAAAAAGGAGAAACTTTTTGCCATGCTCAGAGATGGACTCATTCTGCCACCTGGGAAGAACTTTACTCTGACTTCAGAAAAGCACGGGTAGTGTATTAGAGCCCAAGAAAGCTGTAATGTGCTTGACCTCTACTCTCTGACTTTTTCTACTAGTGCTGACTCAGGTAGAAGTTGGACACTATTTTGTAAAACAATGCAAACAGGGTCAGGTTCAAATGGAGACATAACAGGGACTGGACTGATTCTTGTCTGCCATTGTTTCCTTTTCTTTCAAATTGTTCATGATAATAGAAGAGGAGCCCTTGAGCAAAGTAAATGCTTTAGAAACAACACTATCACATTTGTCAAGGACATTTATCAATGGCTCATTTTGTCAGTAACATTACCTCTTATCCTTTATGTAGGCAAAGCTTTTCAGCCTTAACAATTAGGCCTAAAACCACAAGAGCATATGAAATGGTACACATTCAAAAGGAGTGTATCTATCCTAGCCATTTAAAGCCAGGTGTAAAAAATATATATACACAAAGTAGACCTTCAAATAATACCTGGGAAGGAAAAGAATAAGCATTCATTTTGCATACAGGAACAAATAGCCTATTTCTCTGTCTAGAGGAATGAATATATGCTCCAGATTACCAGCATTAGTGAACAGACAGGCAACACAACTGTACTTCGCTGAGCTGCAGTGTACAAACAACACTAAAGAGAGTCTGTGAAGTAGCTGTGTGGTTAAAGGAGAATTTTTCTATGGCCAGCCTTTGGGAAGAACATCCCTTTGATCCACCTGCCTTTCTATTGCAGCATCACAAGCACAAGCCTCTTTCACTATTGGACAGGTTGTCATATGGTCTAAGAACATACTCATTAACATAAGGGTATTAGCCTCAGGGAGCAAAAGTTACGCTGCTAATTAAACCTAACACAAGAAAAAGGCAGGGCACCGCTGATAAGAACAATTGTAGTGGGACTCTCTGGTCCCCTCTCAATTGGTGATACCAATTTCTTCTGAAATTTGATGCTCTGACTTTCCTCCCAGAAGAATAAGAACTCATACCCAGTATTGTACATACTTTAGGGCATAATATACACTGAAAAAAGTTACTGTAAAAGAAATCTTACAAGATCTGTATAAGTCACTATGGACAAAAGCATTAGAATTACCACTGAAGTCATCAAGGAGGATGAAGGCAATAGCCAGAGATAATCAGCTACATGTGAACAGAGTGTGTGTCCAGTACTAAAAATGTTTATAACAGGCATGTGGCTGTCCAGAGCCTTGGCTGCAGGCAATGCCACAGCCTGTCTCCAGTACTGGATGACAGCATTAACAGCAGATGTGCAAGGGGTGACCAAGTAGATGACCTGCTTTGTATGATGGCTAAGCTACAGGATGACATTGAGGGGTTAAGAAGCATCTGATTACTACCTGCCATGGTTCAGGGTCAGGGTGGCCCCTTAGACCTATAACACACTCTCTATTAAAACCCCTCCCTCCCCAAAGGGGAAGAGAAAGGGAATAAGGGAGAGAGACTTAGTGGTTGATTAGAAAAGGAAATGAGACCAGATTTAATGAAAATTAAAATAATAAAAATAGAATATGTACAAATATATACAAAACCAGTATCGAACCCAACCCCCTGATGGCAATTACATCACTGTCACCACTGATG
>VWZY01003721.1:0-20946 GCA_013399075.1 Chloroceryle aenea | reverse complement strand
CAGGCAATGATAGGCATGGCTTGAAGATGCACCAGGGGGGGTTTCAGCTGGATCTTAGGAAGTACTTCCTCACGAAAAGGGTGATTAGACACTGGAATAGCCTGCCCAGGGAGATGGTGGAGTCACCATCCCTAGGGCTGTTTAAGGAAAGACAGTATATGGTGCTTAGTGCCATGGTCTAGCTGATGTCACGGTGTTGGGTCATAGGCTGGACTTGATGATTTTGGCTATTCCAGCCTCAGTAATTCTGTGATTCTGTGATACTAATGCACAGTCAAGGAATCTGGTGGACAGTGTGGGCAGAAACAGTCATTATAGACAGCTATGAGCTTTAGTCATCAGAAATGATATAAATTTTGTGTAGAAGAATCAGCATAAGAAAGATGAAGAGGGCAAGCAAACATCATGACAGCTTGGAGGGGCAGAGCAGAGAAATGCCCCTGTTGAAGGGGTGTATTATTTCTTAGCCACACAGGGGATGCCTCACACAGGGGTTAGCAGAGTAATTAGATGCCAAGAAGGCCTCTGTAAGCAGTGAAGACACTCACCAGTAAATAGTTTAACTCCTTTTTATCCTGGAAAATGGCTTTATGTTACTTATTAATTGTCCTGCACCAGCCTGAGTGTAATCACTGCTGCTGCAGACACAAGGCTGTAAGGCTACAAAACACTAAGCTCACAGCGAGAAGAAGCCTATTTTATTGCATCACCTAAAGGAGCTGAAGTAAAAAACAAAGTATGCTATTAACCTTCAAAAAGACTAAGTTCTCAAATGTTCTGCCTTTTCTCCAAATGGTTGATTAAAGATACTATCCTTTTCCTTTTAAAACTTGGGCTCTCACACACATGTGATAAGTGAACATCCACCTGAATTACTATTCAGTTAGACTATTTCAGCCAGGTTGGAATCTTCATTATACAAAACTTTCAGTAGTAACTGATATACAGAAAGAGACAGAGAGTGATGTCAGTACCAGCACAAATTATACTAGACCTCAGGGCTTCCAAGTAGGGGTGACACTGTGAATGCTCCAAAGCCATAAAACTCCTGCATGGTTTTGGATGCTCTAATAACAGGCAATAAACCCACATTAAAACAGTCTTTTTGGGGTTTTTCACCACCCTACCTGCCTAGTACTGGAAAAGCAACAGCAGTAACCTGCTGCAATCTCAAAGGCACCTGTTGGTGGCAAAGGAACATTTGACTGACTCAGGACTGACACTAAACACAAAGGGATAAAAGCTGTTGTGTTACGTGTTCTTTACACATGCTCTTTCTGCTGGTATTTTTACACAGTTACCTTCACACAGGTTTTGAGAAATTATGTTCTCCTTGGTACTATGTCACCAAGAGCTAGTCTTGGGCTGTTGCTGTATTCCCAAAAGTGAGGCCTTTTTTTCTGCATTTTCCCAGGATTGTTCCTAATGCTACGTTTGTTCTTCCATCCTGTGAGCAGATCCCTTTCTTCCAGACATTTTACCAGACTGTTTTTATGATTTGAGAAGGTAAATCATAGAATCACAGAATGATAGGGATTGTAAGGGAACTCTAGAGATCATCTAATCTAACCCCCCTGGTAAAGCAGGGTCATCCAGAGCAGGTTGCCCAGGATCATGTTCAGGCAGGTTTTGAATCTCTCCAGAAAATGAGACTACGCAACCTCTCTTGGAAGCCTGTTCCAGGCCACTGGCACCCAAGAGTAGAGTAGGTCAAGACCAGGAAAAACTCCTCATGAAAAGTCAAAATAAAAATTCTGAGTTGCTTTAGCCTTGAAATAGGAATGCCTGGCAGAAACAAAGCCCCTCCAAGTGTCAAACACTTTCATTTCTGTTGAAATGAATCTATTATCTATGGAAATTCCCTTTAGCAGCAGGTTTCTTCTTAAATCCTTAGGGGTGATTGTACAGTACAGACATTGGGACTGACAAAGATGACAATGACATGCAATTGTTACCATGCCTTTTATGCCTTTGTAACATATGAGGCCCATGGTTATGGTTAATTGTCACTAAAGAGAAATGGAGGTTAGAGAGAGGAGTAAACTGAACCATCACTCAGCCAACACCCTTTGACACAGGGTATTTACGAATGCACTTTGTCTCCAGCCTCCCCTCCTTCTGAAAAAGCCTGTGACTTAGAACAGTAACACACCCTCACCTAATAATAATTAATCTTCTCTGAACTAAAATTTGACTTCTGCCAGAGAACATTCATTTTCTTTTCTATTACTTACAGAAAGACTGATGGCTGAGTTGGAAAAGGCCCATTTTGTATAGGTTCAAGAAAACACCATTTCAGGATACATTGACTGAGCAAAACATTTCTCACTTCCTTGAGCAGAAAAGACAAGAGCAAAATAAAAGAGAATTCCAACAGTATTTTCCAAACTAAACTGACCAAGTAATCTTCTCAGTAATCTTTCCTTTATTTTCTCTAGCATGATTCCAGAGTCAAAGATTTGGAGAAAAAAAAAGAATGAAATTCCCTACCCTGCCAGGACAGACCCACCTGTCATGAAACTCTCCTGGTGAGCAACTTGGTTTATAACTTCTTTCAAGTCCATACAGAAACCTCACATTACTCCTTACCCAAATTTAACCACTGCTACAATGCTGGTGCACTGTTGACATTGCATCAAATAAAATAGAATAGAGGTCATCACAATACTGGTATAACTATTACTGCAACATTTAAAAATGTTACTGATGTCATTTAATATCCTGGTGGAAAGCATTTCGATACTTTTATAGCAGAGCTTTGTAAGTGCCAACAACGACAATATTTTCAGGAAGTGTCTTAACTAAGACTGTGAAACCATTGACTTAAGTGACTTTGTTTTCCACCTACAACAAATTTTTAAACTCCCCAAAGAACAGCTGAAACCTCAGTACTTGGCCAGACAACTTGGTTAGAAAGCCTAAATTTACCTCCTAATTTTTAAGACATTTCATCTGTCTTGCTACACAACATCTTATGCAACCAAACGAAGCAGCTCTTATGGTAAAGTGCATTCTCAAACACACTTCTCTTTTAAAGATGCAGTAAAAACCTAATTGACTACATATCACATAATGTTTAAACTCATTTCTGAGGAATATTTTGTACTGGTATATCCTTAATATAAGCAGCTCATAACTTTATTCAGGCATATATGCTTCCTAGAATTCAATAACCTAGTAAGAAAGTGAACTGATGGTAATTTGACATTCTGTAAGGAAAATTATTTCATCATAGCAAGTTTAAATGAAATATCAACCAAAGTGTAATTACTATGTTTAATATTTAAAATAATTGATTTTAATGGCAATATACATTACCAAAAATTGCAAACAAGCTCATTAGATGCAATTTTACATTTCCTACAACATGAACAAATAATCTTTTCCTCTAACAACTCGTATTAAAATATAATGCACATTTCATCATAATGGAGAGAACAGAAATTTCTGCTTCATACTAAAATTAGCATTTCCCACAAGGTCATTAAACTGGTACCTATTACTTAGGACCTAATAGAACAACTGACTATCTTTCCTTAGAAGAATGGGCCTCTGAGTAAAAGGTGATTTTATACCCTGTGTGCACATACCTGTAACTGCAGAGCCAGACAACTCTGCAGATGTGGACACAGTGCCACAGCAGCACAGATGAAAAGTGATGTTAACAGAGCAGCTGCTGCCCTCTCCACTTTGCCCCTCTCCCCCAGGTAAATGTCTTCATAAATTGGCACAATTCCTCAAGTTTCACACAGTGGGCATGAAGTTTCCGCTCCCTCACAGCCCTCCTGGGCTTGTCACTGCTACAGTATGTGTGAAAATGCCTTCATGATCCAGTTGCCTTCTTAGGCTTCCACCAGGATTCAGAACCTTAAAACAATGGTGGACTTAAGCAGTGATTTTACTATTCATACAGTGGTGCAAGGCAGCAGAAAAGGAAGATCATTTGATAAATACATATTAAAAAAAAAAGATTTAGGTAAAATATTGACTTCATTATATATGTGTGCCTGAGAATTAATTGTCTGAAAAAACTACGGCGCTAACAGACCTGGAGTATGAGGTGTCCTCTGTACCAGGAGAAGGGACAAAATGCGTAACAAGCAATAATATTGCTCCTCTGGTAAATTAGATAATAAGCTCTATTACTGTGCCCAGCCTGTTCGTCAATTCCTCGGGAGAGACTTAGCCTCATTAATGCAAGGAGGAAGACTGCTCCTATTCCCTACAGAAATATATGCAGCACAGGGCACGAGGGAAAGTGTACAATGTTTACGAGTCTATCTAAATGGAGGGAAGTGGCAGAAAGGTGACCATTTCAAGTGCAAGCAGCAAACTCAACACCCACCACTGGTAAAAGCATCAAGGTTTCAAATCTGCAATGGGTCACTGACTCAAGTCCTTTGCTGCTGAACAGAGTTATATCACATCATCACATTTAGAATCAAACAAATACACATCTTGGGCTCAAGGGGACACTTTCTCCTCCCCCAAATCCTATCAGAGAACTGTTCCAGAACATCACTGAAGTCATGTGAGTTCCTTTCGAAAGTTATTCATGGAGCAGCTGTGGAACGCCCGTTTTTGGAGATTTTTGAAAGCCAGAAGCATGGGACCCTGAGAAAGCTGGCCTAACTCTAAAGTTAGCCTTGTGCCCAGCAGGAAGACAGACAAACTGACACTGAAGGTCACTTGCAGCCTTAATTATTCTTTCATTACACAATTATCCTTTTTTTTCAGAACTGTGCAGGAACTGTGCTTCTTGACAGTAGTCTGTTGGTGTACAACGGAATCACACAGCTGCACTAACACTCATAGTAAAAACTTACAAACTAGTTAACCGTTTTCTTAGAACAAGTTTTACAGAACCATACCAGTTTCATCACTGGTAAATTACATCTTGCCTCAAGCCTCCAGCAGTGTTAGGGAGTGTGTGTGTATGTGTGCGCACACACCTGCGTGAACTTCTGGGCATCTCCATGGAGTGTGTTTGGTTCCACCTAGGAAGACTTCAATAGTCAAACGCTCCAGAATCACAGCATATTGCAGCTCAGTCAAAAAGACCATCAAACCTAAATCACTGTTATAACAACTCAATAGACCAGCTTAAAATCTGAAGGAAAATTATTGGTAAATCAAGACAAGAGAAAAAATGTAAATAATATTACCTTAGATTAATGTATTTCATGTGAGGGATTTAGGCATTTCATTTAGAAGCTTACACAATGACGCCATAAGCCTGCTGATGCGCAAACTTTTTGAGATTTGATTCACGTCCACCACAGGCAACAGCGCAAAAATATTGATGAGGATGAGAAAAGAAGTCACTGCTTCGCTGAGCATGTCCCTTTTCACCTCTCCTGAAAACCCGAAAGAAAGGATCACGCAAGGCAGTGAGGTGAGGACATGAGGATGTGCAAGGAGCTGTTCCATTTGAGAGGGAGCAGGGGTAGGACTGAGGGCCCCAAACACTTGACAGCGGGTATGCATGATGATAAATAAGGAAAGAGATGAAACACTTGGGGAAAACCTCATACTTTAATGGTTAGGCCAAGCTCTTTCAATAAACTAATCAATCACCACATACAGACTGCATTTCTGAGAAGAAATCTACCACACTGCTAGGACAATGATTACTTTGAGATCTGTCTGCCCTCCATCTCATAACATCAAAACTTCAGTATAATCTGATCAGAGCTTCTGCGCAAGCTCACCACAAAGGAATTTTATGGTCAAGACCAGCCTGTTTCCAGTGCAATTAGACATATAAGCATATAAGCTCCAGGTCAAAATGTAGCACTGAGTGAAGCATCTCACCTTCACTCTCTCCCATCTCCAGAGCTGCAGCTTATGGCCCACCCTAACCGCACATTTAGCTGCACTCCAGCCTTCAGTCCCAAAATAAACCTGTTGGCTCAGTTTACCAGTTTATCTCTGTAGATTTTAGTCTACCATGAAGTACTTTTTCTGGATCTTAAAGACAAAGCAGCCTACAGATGCAAGGTCAACAATCGGACAAACAGGTTTAACAAGGCATCACTAACAACCAAAACTTCATTGCAACTGTTGTATAGGATAATTGCACATCCCAGCTCAAGCGCTTATAAAAGATACACCACCATTGGAAGAGAATTCAAAATTATGCTTTAGAGAAAGGATGCTTTTAATAATTCAGATCAACAGAATAAATATTCAAATACCATATCAAAAGGTCTAATCACATTGTTTTAAAAATAAGCACAATGATTTCATGGAAAGCAAGAAGGTTTTAAGAAAACAACCACAACCAGCAATGTATGATCTATTAGAGCCAGTCCTGACTGCTTAATGTAAATGAGCACATTATTGTGGTTATAATAACGAACACTTTTTTTCTTAAACCTGACATATTTATGTAAGTAGTCAAAAGAAACTGGTGAAAAGGATTTTTACTTACTTCTACTTATTGTAATTTAGATCAAGAAAGCACTTAAAGTTGTTTGGTTACTGATGTTGTCAAACAGGGCTGGAAGGGACAAATAAATCTGCCTGTCACCAGTGGTGACAGTTCAGAACAAGAAGTTGTTTCTCACCCAAGAGATGATAAAACAGGTTTGCTCTCAGCCTAGTTTTATCCAAACAGGCTACGAATTATGAGTTTTCATTTACTGTTTGGGTTGGCCTGCAACATCAGAAATTGGTCTACATAAAAATGCTAGAAGCTGGTCCAATTATGGAAGTGAGTATTTTTGTTTCTGGTGGAGCCAAGGTTCAGTCACATGATGCTCTAGGCTCCGTGTCTGGCAGTGTTTGTGGGGACTGGCGGTGATCTTCAACTTCTTCTAACAATGGAAACATTTAATTTGCCAGAGTACAAGAGAAAATCACCGTTCAAGAAAGTCCACAGTTATTTTTGGCAGACAAAACATCATTTATCCACACATATGCAATCAGCTGCCCTCCATGAAAAGAACTTTCTAACTAAAATGGTTTTATGTCTGTCCCAGGTGGGAAGAAGGAACAGAATTAAACACATCTGGGCCTGTAACTTTTGTAAAACTGAAATTATCCACAGACATGTCGTAAATTCAAAAAATTGAGCCATGAGTAACCAGCTTAACATGGCAGCTACAAAAACTTATGAGGCATTTTGCCTTTACTGGAACATAAACTGATTACAGACCTTCTGCCCAAAGAAAATACACTACGTAGAGGTATTAAAATGCACAATTTATACAAACTTTCTTTTATCCAAGCCCTTCAATAGCCCTTCATCACCATTAGATATGAGAACATTGGAGGATTTATTATATCCATCCTATGATGCGGTCATTAAAGTCACTTTAGATACAGAGAGCTGCAATTCATGACCACATTGACTGTCTTGGTCTACATGAAAGAGGAAAATCCTGGATGTAATGGGAACTGAATAGAGTGGCCTTCAGTTCAGGTCTTATTCATTAGTCTGATCATACTTCCAAACTACTGGTTTTCAGAACTGAAGGAGTGCACACACACCACTCTAACATAGCTAATTCTAAATGGTCTAGTGTTGTATCCTGGTCTGAGTGAGGACAGCACTAATTCTGTTCAGCAATTTTACTTTTCAGCTCAGTTCTTCCAACTCACTGCACTGTCTGAAGTCAGCAGCCTGTTCTCACAGGCAGTGTCTGCTGCTGGCCGTGATAACGCCCCATGGTTAGAGTTACTACCAAGGATTGGAGTGCAGACCAAGGCCACTGCTGGATCTTGTGTGCCTCATTGCGGGGGTGCATAAAGCAAAAGGCAGCACCTGCAGGGAGAAGCAGACAGGGCAGGTGACCCCAAACTAACCACCAAGGGATTTTATCCCCTGTACATCAAATTCGGTGTAAAGCAGAGGGATCAGAAAGGTCTCCCCTCTCTCTCTGCCCGCTTGGACCACTTTGCCAGTTTCACTTAGCTTGGCTCAGGTCCTCTTTCAGTTGCTTCCTCAAAGCATCCAAGAAGGACTCTTCCCGTTCTGCCTTCGNCACTGCTGGATCTTGTGTGCCTCATTGCGGGGGTGCATAAAGCAAAAGGCAGCACCTGCAGGGAGAAGCAGACAGGGCAGGTGACCCCAAACTAACCACCAAGGGATTTTATCCCCTGTACATCAANTCTGTTATAAGTCTAGTGGGCTGCACTGTCCCCTGACCATGACATGTTATAAATAGCAGATTTGGGTTTATTTGATTTCTAGATCATGTATTTACCATGCCACATTATTATTGGAAAATCCTGTTTTCTGTTATTTCATGTGAAGCATCAGTACAGGTGCTATGAACATGGTAACCCTGAGGGGCACATTTTATATTGCTTTAATGACATAAAACTCAGCTCTAGTGATACATATTCCTCCTGATGCGTTTAAGATTTCCTGATATCCCTGTCAGGAGAAGCAATCTGTTGTTCAGACATCTTTGCCCAAAGCTTTCTTATGAAAGAAAGCCAAAGCACTGAGAGCAAAGCGTGTCAGCAGAGCAATGGGAAAAGTACCTCCATGGGCAGAGAAATCTGATGCAACTGTGGGCCAAGGGAAATCCGCTCTTAATCCCCATGATTTTCACAGTCCTTTGAGGATTGACCCTGCTGAATAAAATTAAAAGCTGGGAGAGATAAACTCCTGCCTGCTTCCCCTGTCACACGGTTCCCTTAAGGACATCATCACACAGGGAAAACAGTTGCAAACTGTTGACTTACGGTATGCACGCATGAACTCTGACTCCTTTACAAGCCCTAGGAAACAGGTTCATTTCACAATAGCTTCAATACAATGAAAGATTTATATGTAAGATCTTTTCTCCCCTCCTCCCATCACACTCTTGCTCCTCAGCCTCTTTGCAACAGAATTCCTCCCGTTTGAAACCAAAATTACTTCTTAGCTTGCTTTTAGCCTTCACTCTCAGTAGTGCACACCAAGTCATTTCAGATGGTTTTGGAGTACCTTGGGAAAGGGCAACTAGAAACATGTGGAAATCAATCCTTTTCAAAGGACAAGTAAGGATGTGGCACAAGCCTGGGATCCGAAATTTTTTTAAAAAGAGAGGAAAAGGAATTTTTACTTGAAACAATGGTTTGCACTGCAATAAAGTTATGGCCTCTCTTCATACCAAACTCACGTTATCCTGTAACCCATTCATGATTAATGTTCATAAAATGTGGCCACTGGAAGACACTCAAGACTTTTATCATATTACCCTCTCTGCTGCAATGACAGTAAGATGTAACACCTCTGAAAGCATATGCTTTAATCAGTCTCCTCTATACTCTGCAAAGAAATTCAGTAAACTCAAGGGCTTGCTCTTATAAAGTCATATATACACATTTTATTATGCCTGTGGTGTCTGTTAAAGGCAGGTCCACTGCACAAATCCATTGTTCTGCCCATGTACCGTCCCGCCTCCAGTCTGGTGCGTTCACCAGGAAAGGGATCAATTCTGTCATGAGAGAATATGTGAAGAGGAAACCACATCACTCGTGGTCAAATGTCTGATGGCAGCCCAAGGAGATGGTGCTGGGGCTTTTGCACACTCCCCAGGCCACATGTTGTAGTAACCAAATATATTAAATGTGACTGGGATTTTCTTTCAAATTAAAAAATTTACCTAGTAGGGCTGACTCCTCAACTGACTAACAGAGAGAGAGAGGCTTAAAGAGTTACCATGTAATTCCTGGTTTCTCAGGAAAACGTGTGAATAAGTTTTTGCTATGCGGAAATACTTGATCCCTCTTAGGATTCTTGCTTATCCTCCTCTACAGCCCTCACACAGCACCTGGAAGTGTGGGAGAGGGGAGGGGAAAAAAGCAAACAACAAAACAGTGTTGATCAAACACTTTTTAAAAAAAGAGATGAGTATGTCTCTCAAAACTCTGCTTTTAGAATTAATCCACTGACACCAACCATGGGGTCGCTTGCTTATTTCCAGTTTTTCAGAACTCCCTAAAAAACTTTCTCACAAAAGCTTTATTTGTTCTAAGCAAGTTGCCCTCATTTTTAAAAATCCCAAAATATAAAACAAAAGATAATCTCATTGTCAGGAAGGGATTAGGATTTTGAGCACCTCCAACTTTTGGAGAGTTTAATAAATAAAGTGCTTGGGCTTTAAAAAGATAGGGTGCTGAACTTTCTCATCGAGAGATCCCCTTAAGACCTTTGAAGATAAGGTGGCAGAAAACCTGAGACTAATCACTTCTAGAAGCAGAAATATTACTCTTCAGCTGGGCCAAAAAATTATACTTAATGCTATTTAATCACTGCTTTAGCAGAAAATCAACATTTTTGCAGCAGGGATTTCACATCAATTCCCCAAATTCAGAAAAATTGAACTTTTTCATTTCAAAATCAGCTGTACCACCTGTTTACAGAATGAGGGAGGACTATGAGAAAAAGATTTTAAGTTCTTGTCAGCATGTAATTCAAAATAATCATGGACATACATCAGAAGACAAAAAAAAATATATAATTGCATAAAAATATATAGTTGCCATTCCTAACTTCTAAGTGCTTGGCGCTACAAAAAGACTTCCAGCAGTATTGCTCTGTGTACTGGTCTAGACTTTTTTTGTCTTGAAATAGCAAAGCTGAAAACACTCTCTTCTGTGAAATTTCTTTTCTCTTTGGACATCTCTAGCCTATGTGTTTTCTTGGAGAAGGGTGAAGAGAAGATGTAGTGAAATGCAGATTCTGACATAAGCTGATAAGACCAAGACTTTTACTCCTCTATCTCATATTCTCTGTGGTCAAAACTCTTAGACAATCCTAATTCCATATATGTGATGGCCAGGGATAACCTCTTGGGGGAATATATGTATCTTCATATTATTCCAGCATTTTTTCTTGAAAAGCACAAGTGAGGCATAATTAGAAATTTTTTTTCCAGGTACAGAAGCAGGTCAGACTTTTCTGTGACAAAGGCCATTTCTGGATCTCAGGAACAATCCATATTTGATAACAAAGTTTTTCCACAAACCAGAGAAGTGTCAGCCTCTCCAGTGATTGTAACAAATAATCACAAGACCATTTCAAGACACAAAGACTTATATTACTTTTAAGTGAAGAAGCCTAAACCAGGTCTGTATTGAAAATATAACCACAGACATTATTCTCAACCTGGAAGAATCCTTCAGTATCAAAGCTTTGGGATTCACTGATAAATTTCTTTGCCTCTTACATGAAGTATTAGGAAGTGTAACAACTTTTGATCTCAGCGTTACTGAGATAATAGTTTTTAATGAGATCCATAAAGTCATACTACAGTAGGGCTGGTTCTCCTCTTCCCATCACAAGCTTTATTTGTGTCTTTTCACTGACTGCCATGAAGTTATTCCTGCTCCACTTAGGAGTGAGAGATGACTACACAGTACACTGAAAGCTACAAAGGTGCCCAGAGGTGTCTACAAAGCAGCTTCAGTCATTTAACAGAGAGAAGTATCTTTATCATGGAACATTTTGTGAACTCTACAACCATATTGATATAAAATGAGATTCTGCAAATCATGTTGTAGTCATCGGTATAAGCTATGGTGTTATACATTCAGTGTTCACCTTTTTATGGCTATGTCCGTGCCTTCTATTTACAATATAATAACATGTTATCCACTGCCATGTGCAGTCACACTACTCCTCTAGTTTGGTGCATGTTTTAAAATATTTACTAGAAAGAAAAGAGCAAAATGGGCTATTTAACTGTATTACAGAAATTTCTACTTGTGAACACCTGACTTTTGCAGCAGCAGAGGGACTGCCATAATAAATCTGTCCTAGAACCATCATCTTTGGCTGTAGGTAGACATTCCACAGCTAACAAAAGTAATTCTCATGTCTTTCACACTGTAATTTCACTGGTACTTGTAAAATTCATTTAAATAATCCCTATCCTTGAGAATTTTCAAAAGGCCTATGGACATAGACCTGGGCAGCCTGTTCTAGGTGACCCTTCCTTGGACCAGATAATCTCCAGAAGTCCCTTACAACCCCCAACCATTTTGGGACTCCCTGGAAAGCAAAAGGGTCCACTTGCATGACTAGAGAGGTAAACAAGCTTTTAAGACTATATGACTACTTCTGTAGTAGCCAAAACAGTTATAATACAGAAATGCGTACAGTCACTGACAACTGGAGAATAAAGAGCACGTAATGCAAGTTGCTTCTTAATTCCATACACCAAGAGTTTTATGTCTTCTGCATTTTTTAATCCTCCCTAATACAACTCTGGATGTTTTTGTTATTGAGATAAGTGCATAATCCTTCTTTTTCTTTTTTTTTTGATCCCATTAGGCTTATGGCTTCTTGATTTCTTAACCTCATGATAACATTAACAATCAGCTCTTACATACAATTAACAACTAGCATTTACCCATGGTGAAGTCGCCATACATTTCAATTCAGAAAAAAAAGCTTAAGTACATTTCTAATTAATAAGGGGTCACTTTATTTCATAAAGACAGAGGAAATTTCAAGCATCTTGATTTCAGTGTATCTGCAAAACTGCACCTCTCCAGAGAGGTTTCCTCAGCTTCATACACCTTGCTGTGCACTTCATTGCCTACTGTCATGTCTCAGGCTTCTGCTCTTCAGCACCACACAAAACTTCACACAACCTTCAAACTCATCATGCATTTCTCAATACTAAGCTTAAAACACTCTCAGGTAGTCTTAGAATCATTTCGCTGCTGACAAAGCTAAGGAGCAGGTAAGATGAATCACAGAATCAGAGAATGTTAGGGGTTGGAAGGGACCTCAAAAGATCATCTAGTCCAAGCCCCCTGCAGAGCAGGACCACCTAGAGCCGGCCACACAAGAACACATCCAGGCAGGTTTTAAGTATCGCCTGAGAAGGAGACACCACAACCCCTCTGGGAAGCCTGTTCCACTGCTGTCACCCTCACCGTGAAAAAGTTTCTCCTTATGTTTACATGGAACCTCCTATGCTCCAGCTCGCACCCATTGCTCCTTGTCCTATCATTTGATATGACCGAGAAGAGCCTGGCTCCATCCTCCTGACACTCACCCTTTACATAAACATTATTGAGGTCATCCCTCAGCCTCCTCTTCTCCATGCTAAAGAGACCCAGCTTCCTCAGCCTTTCATCATAAGGGAGATGCTCCACTCCCTTAGTCATCTCTGTGGCTCCTGTGATGGAGCAGTTCCCTGATCTTTGGAGCAGTTCCCTGTCCTTCTTGAACTGAGGGGCCCAGGACTGAACACAATATTCCAGATATGGTTTCACCAGGGCAGAGTAAAGTGGGAGGAGAACCTCGCACACCCTACTAACCACACCCTTTCTAATACACCCCAGGATACCACTGGCCTTCTTGGCCACAAGGGCACATTGCTGGGTCATGGTCATCCTGCTGATCACCAGGACCCACAGGTCCCTTTCCCCTTCAGTGCTTTCCACCAGGTCAGTCCCCAACCTATACTGGTACCTGGGATTGTTCTTCCCCAGATGCAAGACTCTACATTTGCCCTTGTTATATTTCATTATATTTCTCCCCATCCAGCTCTCCAGCCTGTCTACATCTCACTGGATGAGAGCACAGCCTTCTGGTGTGTCAACCACTCCTCCCAGTTTTGTGTTGTCAGCAAACTTGCTGACAGTGCACTATGTTTTCTCATCCAGGTCATTGATGAATATATTGTACAGTAGTGGTCCCAGTACCAACTCTTGAAGGACTCCACGAGATACAGACCTACAAGTAGATTCTGTCCCACTGACCGCAACTCTCTGACATCTATTCTTTAAACAATTCACGATCCACCTCACTACCCATTCATCCAGACCACACTTCCTTGGTTTAGCTGCAAGAATACTGTAGAGGACAGTGTCAAATGCGTTACTGAAATCCAGATAAACCACATCCACTGCTCTACCATCATCTACCCACCTGCTTATGTCCTCATAAAAGGCTATCAGGGTGGTCAAATGTGACCTCCCCTTGGTAAAACCACATTGACTGCTCCTAACAACCTTCTTATCCTTGATATGCTTAGAGATGCGGTGCAGCACTGAAAGGGGACAGGATAAAAAATTCTTCCCTTTGAGACATCTCCATGAGAGTGTCTGTCTTCACAGATCTAGGGTATGACTAACAGCAACACTCACAATGACTTTGGTCAGGGCAGAATGCAACCCACGGCTTTTCACATACACACATAATTAAGAGTTTTCCACACATAATTAAGAGTTTTCCTGCAATTTCTACTGAGTCAAAAAAATGAATCAGAAAAGACAAACAATCCTTCTCGCCTCTCCACTATCCTGAAGACTTATAGTCATTATCTGTATACAAAAGGCTTTGTATAAGCATGGTCACAGTGGTGTGAATAAGGGTTTAAATCATCCTTCAGAAGTTCAACTACCAGTGACAACAGAGACCCTGCTTGAATTTCAGAACCAAAGTTGACTTTCCAGGAGTGACAGATAAATTACTTCCTCTATTTGATAGGATATATGATACATAAATCTTTGAGGCAACCATAGATTTGACAGCACTGTTTTTAGAGATGCTTTCCAGAGAAAAGCATCTTGCCTATGGTCTCCTGGCAAATCAATGGCAACAGTGGTGTCAAGCCCTGGATATTCCCTCCTCTAGTCTTCCATTCTAAAAAACTCTATGGTCACGATCATGTTTCAAAAACCAATCTGACACAAACTGATTTTGATTTTTAAGAATGAAGAAAGGCTTTCTTATAATGGAGCAAATGCTCATTAATTGACTTTCCGGACAGATTGTCTGAGACTGTTTGGACAAACAAGAACACAAATTCCTAACAGATTTGATTAAATCAGTAACTAGAGCAAGCTTTTGCTAATAACTAGGTTTAATAGAGAACATTATTTAATATCTTATTTGCACAGCCTAATGAAACAACTATTAATGTACTTTCTAATCCCATCACCACCAAAGCCAGCAGAGATGAAAACATGATAACTTCAAGGTCCCAAAGAAGTAAAGAAAAATTCTCACTGGAAAGCAGATGGCAAAAAAATGGGAAATAAGAGGTATTTGGAATTATCCAGTGGGGCCTTACTCCCAAGGAAGTTAAACATGCTGCATCCAGTCTGGCTGATGGCACTTCAGTCATCTCTATGGGCCATATTCCTCCTATCTGACATTAGGGATGTTACAGAGTCTCCTGCATTGTGAGCCTGGTTACTTTAAAACTCCCCTCCTATGCAATGGAGAAAGATTTTAAGCCCATGGAACATTTTGTGTAGCTAAAACAGAACAGAGAAGCTACCTCTACAAATGCCTCTCTTAGCTGTCAAGATGCCTCCTTGGGTAGGTCACAAAACTTAGATCAGCCACGCTGGCATCGCTGCTGTGGTTACAGCAATGTAGGGTGATGGCTGCACAATCCAGTCTCAACATCAGTGTCCCTTTAACTGCTGCAACAGAGGGTGCATCTTTTAAAACATACTGGAAAACTTGCCCAAGCACTTGTTCAGAATTTCTGAGTTTCAATCCTCTGTACTGCATTAAAATCACACCAGTGGTTTCTGTGCAAACACACTCAGATCTCTGAATAAGGCAGCTTCTAACACAACAATTTAATGAGGTGGCAGTGCAAAACCATGGACACTTGGCAAAACCTGGGGGTAGGACTTAGGTTTTTGAGCTTCCCAGTTTGATTGTAAATAGTTTGAAGGAGCTGAAGTTCATGAAAACATTATAGTTTCACTAATGCTGCCTTTTTAAAACAAGTATTTCATGTGATTCTGTTCACATGTATACGTTTCAGAGAAACACCAGCCCTATACAGCAACGTATGTATAAGTACAGGCTAGCAATATAACAAAATGTTATTTCACTTCTACTTAGCATTATTTGAGGAAGAAAAAAAAAAAACCAGCAACAATCTTTTGGTTCTGCTGCTTAATAAACCCAAATCAAAGGGCTTTAAAGTTTTAGCTCTTTGCTACAGTAAGAACAAAAAATATCATACCAGCCAATTAATAGGTAAGTTTTCTTGAATCCACAGATTACCAACATACAGATGAGAAGATCAAAATCCATCTCATTAATGAGGAAAATAAGATACATACTGGGAAATCTTCCTTGCACATACTCATATATTCTTGCATTTTTTTTATATATATATTCTAAAAAAGAATGCTTCTGTAGTCTTACTCTCATTGTTGCTCTCTGCCTCTAAATATTTATTATGTATACACATGTAAGATGAACAATGTGATAGGCAAAGCTATCATAATTTTTCATCCAGCACCTGGGAGACAACCCTGACAGCCTGAACAGCACACCAGCCTAAATGTCTCAGCAGTTCATGTCCTGTGTGTGGCTTTAAAGCACTCCATAAAGAAAAAGCTCCTCTTCTAGGCTCTGAGCAGCTCACAGGATTAGATGTGCTTTATGTTTTTAACAACTTGCTTTCCAGATGTTAAATGGCTCTAAGGATTAGACGCATTTTATTAAAACCAGCATGTCCCAGCTTTGAGCCGGAGTTATCCAGAACATGAAACACTGTTTATTCCACAAATCATCAGAGAACAGAAGGACACCACTGAAATCACCAGATTAAGGCAAGTGTCAGCACAGATTTAACCTAACATTTCTTTTCCTTTCTCTAAATTCCATAGAATTACCTCCCTTAGAGAGATACCTGTTTTCATATTTCCCCTTCAGTTTTGAAGTGTTGGACAAAAATCAACAATTCATTTAAAAAGAAGTGGGGATAAAAAGTACAGGCAGAAAAAAATCTTCCCCATACAGATTGCTGTTAGATGTGTTTTATGTCAAGCCAATAGCTTAGTATTTTTGACCATGCAGTAGAGCAGAACTTATCACTAACCAGTCCCCAGTTGCTTCCTGTTGCAATTCCTGTGGCAGCTGAACAAATCCTCCCACCTCCTAAAACTGTTCGGTCCCTGCTGACTCCCTGATCCAGGTGGGTTCACTGGCATCAAAACACAAGGCAGCAACTGACCTCAGTGAGAAAGTGCTGGTGAGTCAATCTTCCACAAAGTGGAGGGTAGGCAAGTGACTTTGCTGGGTCAAGGAGCAGGTCCCAGGATTAAGAACAAACGCCAAAAGAAATCTTTTCATTAGGAAATATCTTAATGAAAAACAAGCAAAAAACTGTGAAGTTCTTGCCCTTTAATAGAAATATCTGCACTTCCTAAGCAGGGAACAAGACAGTAAAATGAAATACAAAGGTGATTTTAATTATCTTAGAAATACAAATGGGGGATTCAGGTTCTCATCCCCTCAGCTGCAAAGACATCAGACTTTATTATTAGTATTACTAAGGAACTAGCTGTCATGGGGGATGTTATTAACTCCTTGCTATGTTTGAGGTCTGTGCTGGTTTTGTTTGGTTGGAATTTTTTAATAAAAAAGTGCTCGAGCAGGAGTTGAGTGGTGATCCAGTCTGTGACAGCACCAGCAACCATTAAGCATAAACCCTGACTCATGAAAGTCGTAAAACCTAACTCTTACTATGCACTCCAGTAGCCTATGCTCCCTCAAGAATTACTGGACATAAATTTCATGTCAAGTGAACAGTAGGATCTATGTGGCTCATAATGTACTCTGTAGTGACAAGGCAGTTGTAACACAAAAGCCACTGTCACTGATGCCAAGCTCATTAGCTCTCAGAAGAACAAATTCCCTCCACTGTGATATTGGAACACTGACTCAGTTTGACACCATGACTCTACCTTTACTCTAAAAAAGATGTACTACACAGAGATGACTGCACCGAGATATAAACCACAGGTATTAGTAACCTGAATGTTCCTTGCTGTGAACTTTATGAGCTGTATGGAATAAAGCTGGTCAGTACTGAGAGCTGAAACCCCTCCAATACCTGTAGCTGCAGTCAGTTGGTGACCCAGTCCATGGAGAAGTCGGCATGTATTCTGCTGACTGGTAGCTTAGGGGACCTGATGGACCTGATCTGAAAATCTTCGAAAAACCAGTACGAGAGGAAGAACAGGCTCTGAGTTTTGGACATTTGGAAGTATCATCCTGCTCCTTTTATTTTCAGATATACAACCCATTCCGTGACTTTCTCAAAGGGAAATCAGAACAAACCAACCTAATGAGATCTTCAGCAATGAGTAAGAATTAATTATGAAAATACACAAGAACTGACTATAAAAGCTGTAGCTGATGTGTTTGATAAGCAATGGATTGGACCTCAAAAATTTCTCCCTTTATATAATTAGACACAGAATTAGTGCAATTTCCCCAACAGGATCTACACCGCCCACTGTTTTCACAGAGTTACCTCTATAATAATATGTCTCTTCTCCCAAAACTGCCTCTAGTAAAAACACCTGGATCATTGAGCACGTAGATAAAAAGATGGCAGATTTGGCTCTGTGCTTGAAATGTCAAGGTCTCCTTCCTGAACTCCTTGTAGCACTCTGATCCCCAAGTAATGCTGGTGGAGGAGAGGCATGGCTAGTGCACAACATTGTCTGAGTGTCATGTGATAGAAAGACATCTACTGCTTCAGGTATCTCTGACAGACATCACAGTTATCAAAATCCCACGTTTTTCAGCCAGTTCTCCTCTAGTTCATACCACTGCCGCTCACTGGCTTTTGGTGCATAAAACACCACCCTTCCCAAACCTCTCTTCCTCTAAGTCAACTGACTCCTCACAAGAACACTCACTCTCACAAATTCAAGGCACTCACACACCACAGAACAGTGAAATAGAGCAGGGAAGGACTGAAAGAGATTTTATACCAGGTTCAGTGTCTACCTAGATTTATCTTTTTCCCTGAAAGCATCAGGAGCTGAAACATCTTGGAACGTCTGGCCCTGAAGTTGGTGTTTTTCACCTGAGCCTACCCCTTATGCAAAAGAAGAAATGCTGCTTTGAGTGACATTTACTAGATTAAAGCTGCAGCCAACAGCAGGTTTTGGATTTGCAGTTTACCCTGCTTGTAAAAAAAAAGGAAATGTTACCATTTTAACTTCAGCAGCCTTCTTCCAGATGACTTTTTAAAGCCCTGCCATGCTGGAGCTTACACCAGAGAACCCTCCTAGACCCCTGCATCAGCTGGAAGCCAGCAGCTCTCAAGTTCAGCAGACGCCTGCTTAAATAGAAAATAAGAAGACTGGGAGAAATGGGAGGCATATTTCACTTGCTGAGAGAAATGACTCACTCCTGCTTCTCAGCAGACCTCATTCCCTATGGAGCTGCTGGGAGCCAGGGAAGGAGGGAGAAGTGGGAAGTGCAAAAGTAACACTGCAAGAGCAAAGCTTTTAGCATTTTCAGAACAGCCCCTGATTAATCGCAGCTTGCAGGGACTAGGGGAAATTAAAGACACTTCCATTTTCAAAGCTCTCTTAATAGCATGATGACTGGCACTGCGTGAAGCGCACACATCAGCTAATGAGCAGTCGGTGGCGATACCATTGCATACTGGTCAACGCCTTTGGGCTTACAGCAAAGCAATTGCTCAGGCTTTTTTGTTTGTATAGTCGGTGAAACAAAATCATGAAGTAAAATCTAATTATAATCCCACAGGTTCATCCATCCGGATACAGGAACAATCTCTGCATGAAGGACAGTCAAAAGAAATCCCCAGGAATGCCCAACAAAAGGGAAATTACAAAAAATCCCCTGACCAGTGAGAAGTGATGCCTTGGTAACCTGTGAGTCATGGGTCAATAGATACATGAGTACGTTACAGTGATGAACAAAAAAGTGGTCCCCTTTTGCCCAGCTGGTAGCCTGATGGTCCATTTCCAGTGTTATCCCCTAGGAAAACAAAATAAAGGGAAGGAGGTACAGTACTTCTTAAAAAAAAAAAAAAAAGACTTAGAAAATAATTCATATAAATGCTCTAGAAAATTTTATCTGGACAATATTTCTATAAGGTAAGTAGACATATGAGGAACATTCCTATGACTGTAAAAATGGGGGGAGGAAAGACATGGAAATTGAGTTGTGAAGTTGCCAAATAATATCAAAGTCAACATTTTAATTACAATTTTAAATTACTGAATTGAATTGCTCTTTCATAACTCTCTCCAATTTCAAATATCTTATTTCCAAGAATCTAATTCACATCTCACTCATAATGGCATAAATCAGGAGTTCTTTTGGAGATGTCAATGAAATACATAAAACTAATCTGAGGAAATAAACAGACAACTGATATCTGAGGAAGATGTAAAAAGCACTATTTGCTTCTGTGACAGAAGAAATAGAAGTTTCTCAGAAAAACTCACAGAAATATTCCTGTGAACATAAGAATAAAGGAACAGATGATGACAGGTCTTCTCAAACAGCAAGAGAATATGTTTATCTATCTAATAATTGCTTGCTAAAGGGAAAATAATCCTTGATAACAAGACCAGGCAAAAGCTTCAAGCCTGTAGAACTTTGTTTTTCCATTTCTATTTGCTAAATAGATCTCTAGGTGAGAATGTGCTTTCTTGTCTCAGTAATCTGTCTTTGCCCTGAAATGAAAGCTACATGCTATTCGATTAATGGATCAAAATAGCCTCCCATCCTCCACCCCCAGAGGAGCTATCTGCAAAGTACCATTTACTCCTTCCATAAAATGCTGCTTGGTAATAACTTACTAGCACAAGGCAAGCACTGCAAAACCAAAGTTGTTCGAAAAAAAAAAGTAAATTATGAACAATTGTTGAAGCAGATAGGATTTCTGAACTCTTTTCAGTTCTGGTGCACATCCACAAGGGGAAAAAAAGAGTTTGTTTACCAGGATATTTGCCAAAAAAATAATTAAAAAAAAAAAAAGGAAAGCACAGGTATGACTGTTTGTGCACAAGTACCGGAATATGAGGTGCTGAGAAGAGCATCAGCTGAAAAGATGTGGAAGTCCTCCAGTCCAGGAATAAAACACAATACCATGCCCTTGGTGAGCCAGAAGAAATAGTGAGCCCTGAACATCTCCCCAGACAGTAATTCTGGTGAATCATTGTCCTGGTTTGGGTGAA
>VWZY01003720.1:1531240-1545744 GCA_013399075.1 Chloroceryle aenea | reverse complement strand
TCTGAAAGGGTTTGCAGGAAATTTAATTGCTGGGTGTCTCTGCCAGGCTTGTCTCCAAAGCCCTTTCTCCAGTCTTATTTAGTTGTGCATTACCCCACCCCCCAAAAAAAAATATGGGTTCATGTGAGAGGAATTAATATCAGTGTGACCATTGTTAATAAAATCTCTTCCTTTTGCCTAATTTTGTGAATGTTATAAAAAGAAAAATGAAATGATCTTTCTTCCTGGGCCTTACATGGGCTCTGTCCATAGCAGGAGGCCAGTGTTCAGGAAATGCGTGGTGTGTTCTGGGTCTTTTGCTCTTTATTCAGCAGTGGACTCCAACATAACCATGTAAATCGGCCAGAATTTTTTAACAGCAGTGTACACCGCTGCACGGGCTAAATAATACAGTAGGGGCTGAATACAGTAAGGGCTAAGAAAGGGCTTGCAAACTACTTAAAGGGAGAGTCGATAATTCTTGCTATGTGCTGCCTCCTTCTCTGTAACAGATCCCATCCACACATGTTACAAGAAGAGCTGAATCACCACATTATAAATAGACTCACTACATCTTTTTTCTCCCTGAAAATCATTTCAAACGGAACATGCCTACTCTATTCACTTTGAATTACTGCTTCTAAGAAAAGAGAAGAAGACGACATTTTCTACCTCTTTCTGCTTTTCCTATTAGTAATCTGACTGTTAAGAGCCTTGACTGTTAGCCTTTGGGATGCAAACCTGCTCTCATTTAAGTCAATGTGAATTTTATCATTGACTTAATTGGAAGTGAGATTGAGCCATTGGGCATGTGAAAGGCTTTGTGTAGAGCTTGGAAAAAAAAAAAATAAAGGAGAGGAGGCAAAATGTAGTGCCATTTTTTTCATCACAGCAATAACCCAGCATTGCCCACTCTGCCTGTAGTCATGCTAAAAGGAAAGCCCAGCCTGAGAGGAAGTGCTCATAATATTATAGCTTAATTAGTTTATGGGAGAAAAATGCTGAAGGGGAGAGGAGCTCCCATTGTTAAATATTTCACCATTGCAACACTGACTGATCTTGTCTGCTCAACACTAAGTTATCCAGAGAACTTGTTCTGTTCCTCTGCAGCCTGCCCAGGTTTTTGTGCTTCCTCCTCAAGCCTCAGTTTTGGTTTAATGACATTCATGCTGGATACCTCTGAAATCACAGAAAACATTTCTTTTCAATGTATCTAAATTGCACATTATTAACATTATCCCAAATCTTTTAAATAGATGATTATTAAGCAAAGAAATAGCCATGAAGCAAGGAAAGAATGTGATAGGGAGATTTACTGTATGGAAGGCAGAGATAAAATTAGATTTCTTTAAGCTATGTAGTACTGTTATTAGGAATTTAGGCTAATTTTTCAGGGAGCTGTCACTTAAATAACCTCATCTTATTATTCATGCTGAGGTATTTATTACAGAAATTCTTTCCCCCAGGTCAATATTTTTTTCCAGCAGCAGAAGTTGGAAACTCAACAATTGTTTGCCTGCCCAAACAATGCAATGACATATTATGATAATGCAAATAGTATATTATTAAACGACGTGATTTAAAAACACTCCGGTTAAATTTGTTTGTTTGTCCTCTTTTTGTAACTTCACTCTCAAAATTTTCCATCCACAGTCACTTAGCAGAGACAGCAGTAACACTTTCCTACCTTGATCTGTTATTCTTAATGCTGTTTCTCATAATCTGCTGCCTTTTCTAAAGGTGCTCCAGCATCAGTCCTACTGACTGTTAATGGCACCGAGTATCTCCACTACCACAGAGCTCCTAAGTGTATTGTCTCTTGATTGCTCTCTTTTTTCCCCAGCTCTATTCTGTTGCTTCCACTTCCATGTTGCTCCCAATCCTGGCCTGTGTATGAGTTAATCAGACTGAATTTTAGGCTAAACTATGGGCTCTTAGGGGCACGTGTAGCTCTTAACACAGAATACATTTTCCAAGACTTGAACTGGGAAATAGTCTCAAACCGTTTGTGGGTTTGGCAGTCTCACACTGCTTGGCAAAGATTTCCACTCATGCTCCTTTCAACAAAGTGTCTCCAGCTCTACTTCTTTGTTTTGCTTTACTTTACAGGTCTACCTCAGCATGTTCTTCTCAGCTCCAGTTTTCTGGCACACCACCCTGAGTGCTCCTCCTGGACATCCCTGTGGGCCAGGAGAGGTCTGCAGAAACCCACATGGCTTTTTACTGCAGAGTCAGCCTCTCAAACCTCAAGGGGACTCTAAGTCTTCTGCACAGGAGGAAACTGGTGGACAACAGCAGGTTATTGGTTTTATATCAGAAAACATAATAAAGAGTTCAAGGAGGGGAAAAAAAAGCCTATGTTATAGCATGCTTTCATTATTTACAGCTTTAGCATAATCTCTTGCTGCTGGTGGTTTGCCAATAAAAGAGGTCCTTCCTTCTTTTAAAGAGGACACTTTCTAATTATTTCCCTCTTCTGTGTAGTTGGCCAGGTGTGACTTCACATGTCAAATGCTCAAGGTTTGGACGAACAGTCAGCACACCATACAGAGCTGTGCTAGCTGTGTTAGGCTGCTCTCAGCACACATGATTTAATTTGAGCACAGGAAAACAAGAGCTATTTAAATGAAGGTCATCTAAAGTCCCTCAAAGATGGCTAAGATTTGGGAGCCTCCTTAAAGTTGCAAATCTGTCTGTGCCCAAGACCTCTCCAGGTTAGCCAGCAAAGAAACACTTGCTTCCACAGGGTACTGGCTGCTGATCTCTTGCATCACTGCGTATGTAGCTGTTCCTCTAGGACAAATTTGGGGAGATTGGGGCTACCACAGATTTCATGTTTTTCAAGGGAAATGCTTGCTTGCTTAAAATGGGGTAACGTATGAACATCAGGGTAAGCAAAATGTGTTCTTAAAACATGGACTTCATTCTAGTAGGGGAAAGGGAAGATTGTAATCAGCTACTGAGACTGTTACCTCCAAAACAGCAGCATATGGGAAAAGACAGCCTTTAAGCAACAACTTTGATTCATGAAAATAGATATAAAAAATGCTGAGGAAGTTCTGATGTAAGACAGAAAAAGATGTATATGATTGGTTGAGGTCGAAGTGAGAAGTCACGTGTCTTTGAAAATGCCAAGAATAGGACAAGATGAAAATAGGGTTATTAGTAGAGGTATTTATCCCTGAAACTTCACAGACTGTACATTAAGTAACAACAAAGAACAAGCTTTCAAGACAGGTACAGTACTGGTGGATTGCTAACAGACAGGGACAGCATGGCAGGGAATGTACAGGTAGTTGTCTCAACATTGCTTGTAGTCCCTCATGCTGCTCTAGGTCCACATGCTTCCTCCTTTCTTCATATCTCTCCTTCCCTCCTCTCTCTGCTCCTTCCCACCCTCTCACCCCCCCAAAAAAAAGAATTGAGGCAAGTACACACACTTTTTATTAGTGCTGATCAGTGAAGAAACAGGTTGAATCTGCCTGGTAAATTTGAATGCCAAGGTCACAAGACCATCAGGCTCCTCTCACTTTTAGAAATATCTGTCCTTAAAACCACTTGTAACAGAAGTGGCACTGTAAACAAGACAAGTGTCCCCAGTGAGTGAAGGAAGCTTTCCAGAATTAAGTTTTCAGTTATAGGTGTCAGCATTCAGTCAATTGTTTTCTTAACCTGATTATGGCAACACACTTCTTGTAGCAATAAACATTACACTTGTTTTGTTCTTTTATAGGAAAAGAAAAGTGGGGGTAAAGAATTAGAACTTGGGAGTGCTAGGACAGACAGGAAGAGTGTAATTAGGACAGGTATTCAAGGCAGAATGTCTTGAAAACCTCTTTTGGATTTGTTTTTCTGTCTTGGTGACCTTGTCCACTTCCTTTAGGTTTCTTTTGCTGAAGTACATATGACTGTAGGACAACAGGACAAACTCCCATCGTGTAAGATTGTACATCACGTAAGAACAGGAGACAGTTCCCCTCAATCTCCAGCATCCACAGGCATGCACCCCTGCACCAGACTCCATGTTGCGCTGTTACCGATGTGTCAGCGTGTGTGGTGGAGTGCAGGCCCACTGTGGCTTGGTTTGCTTGCTGCATGCAGGTGACACAAGCTGTGCTTGCACGTAGGATTCCCAGCAAGGTTTGCACCTGTGACTGCCCTGCCAGGGCTGACAGTCACTGATGGGTGTGAGCTCTCCTTTTTTCTAAGAGGAAAGCAGGACTCAAAAATGGACTGGAAACAATCCTGATTATGGAAACAATCCTTATTATCACACTGTCCCAGTGTCCTTGGCTTCCCAGAGCCTTCCAGCTGCAGGGGAGAGGATGTCTGTCATTTTCCTCCAGTCAGCCCCAGCCCTGAGAACCCTAGTGGCCCACCCTGAATGTGCAGCACACAGTTTGAGGCTTACCAACCCCCTGTCAGCGTTTTGGGTGACTGCTCATTTCTGGTCTCCTCCTCCTTTCTCTGGCTCTTGTAGTCCCCAGGTGCTGTATGATTCCTTTCCCTTTGTCTCCCTACACAATTCCCAGAAGGCCACATGTTCAAAACTTAGGGCTTAACTGTTCTGCCTTTGTTGGAACCCTCTGTGAAATACGATTAGTACATATTTACCTAGCTGAGAGGCACATTGTGAGGCCTAATGAATGGCTCCACAGTACCTGGTATGATGTAAAAGCCTAGAAGAGCCTGATAAGGAGGTGAGCTTTACTTAATTAAGTTAACCTTCAGATTAATTGAGCTACTTTCTGAAAAATGCAATGTGAGATCACGCAGCTCCTGCAGGGCTCTAGTGTCATTTCTGGGACTGCACTCATTAGATACAGCCAAACACAGTATCTGTCAGAGGGGATGTACATTGCTGGGGGAGCATGCTGATCCTCCCTGCTTATTTATGCTTTACAAAGTATAAATTTCAGAAATAAATAGTTGATCTACTCTGCATGCAGTGAAACTTTGCCCAAGGCTGGGTTGGGGCTTTTTTTATGTGTGTGTCTGCTTGCTCCTTTGGATGATGCCCACATGCTGCTATTTCAGTTCCTAACCTCGCAATTATCCAGCCACACGTATGTGCAGCAAGCGCACCGAACACAGCTGCCTCCCTGGCGAGTTCAAGGAAACTCGGGTCTCTCTCTACCTCCTTTTATTGAATTGACCCTTTGCACATTATTCTATAATTCTTTTTCTTTAGCAATTTATAGCTATAAAGGTATATCTCTTTCAATCTCTCTTTTCTCTCTTGACAGATAGCAATTTTTTTTTTAAGTGACTAATTAGCCAGGGGCTTTGTGGATAAGCCTCACTTTTAGTGCCTCACTTCAGGGCCCCTTCCCGTTCGAGTGGAAAAGACACAGAGGTCGCAGTAGCAGTGCTCAGCATAAGTTCCTGCCCCCACTGGAAATCTGTCACCCACCTCTTCAGCTCATGACATGAAAAAAGGAAGAAAAGAAGCAATATGTGGGAGAATCTCTGTGGTGTGTTGTCTGGCAGTCTGATGTGCTAATGTTTCATTTGCTGGGAAGCAGCTGAAAGAGAAAGGCCTTGCTGACTCGCTTCTTTTGCCCTCCATTGTCAAGTAGAAGGAGTCACTGAGGGGGAAACTAGAACTGGCATAGCCAGTAAGATGTGCAGAAGTAGCCATAAATCCCCCATTGATATACAGATAAAACCCAGTTAGCAGAATGCTCTCAGAAGATGCTAGATACCATCCTAGGTAGAAGAAGATAGAAAACTAAATTGGAGAGACATGGGATTTGATGGATAGACCACTTGGTGGATAAGGAATTGACTGGATAGTCACACTCAAATAGTTTTGTTAAACAGCTCAGTGATTGTTGACCGGACTCAATGTCTGGAGATCAGTGACGAGTAGTGTTCCTTGGGGGTGGGTACTGGGATCAGAGTTGTTTAATGTCTTTGTCAGCGACGTTTACAGTGGGATCAAGTGCATCCTCAGCAAGTTTGCTGACAGCACCAAGTTGTGTGGTGCAGTCAATATGCTGTAGGGAAGGGATGTCATCCAGAGGGACCTGGACTCACTTGAGAGGTAGGCCTGTGAATAACTCATGCAGTTCAACGAGGTCAAGTGCAAGGTCCTGCACCTGGGTTGGGTCAATCCCAAGCACAAATACAGGCTGGGCAGAGTATGGATTGAGAGCCATCCTGCAGAGGACTTGAGGGTGTTGATGAATGAAAAGCTGGACACAAGCTGGCAATGTGTGCTTGCAGCCCATAATGCCAACTGTATCCTGATCTGCATCAAAAAAAGTGTGGCAAGCAAGTCAAGGGAGGTGATTCTGTCACTCACCTGGAGTCCTGTGACCAGGTCTGGAGCCCTCAGCACAAGAAAGACATGGACCTGTTGGAGTGGGTACAGAGGAGGGCCACAGAAATGATCACAGGGCTGGAGCACCTGTTCTATGACAATAGACTGGGAGAGTTGGGGTTGTTCAGCCTGGAGAAAAGAAGGGTCCTGGGACACCTTTATAGCAGCCTTCCAGTACATGAAGGGGGCCTACAGGAAGGATGGGGAAGGACTTTTGACAATGTCTTGTAGTGATAGGAAAAGAGGTAATGGCTTTAAACTGAAAAATAGATTAGATATAAGGAGGGTAGTAAGACATGAGAACAGGTTGCCCAGAGAAGCTGTAGATGACCCCTCCCTGGAGTGTTCAGGCATAGAATCATAGAATGCCTTTGGTTGGAAGGGACTTCTAAAGGTCATCTAGTCAAACCCCCCTGCAGTGAGTGGGGATATCCTCAACTAGAATAAATTGCTCAGGATCTCATCAAGCCTGACCTTGAATGTCTCCAGGGATGGGGCCTCCACCACCTCCCTGGGCAGCCTGTTCCAGTGCTCCACTACCCTCATAGTGAAGAACTTCTTCCTAACATCCAATCTGTATCTACCCTTCTCTAGTTTGAAACTGTTGCCCCTTGTCCTATCACTACCTACCCTTGTAAACAGACCTTCCCCACCTTTCTTGTAGGCCTCCTTCAGTTACTAGAAGGCCACTATAAGGTCTCCCAGGAGCCTTCTCTGCTCCAGGCTGAACAACCCCAACTCCCTCAGCCTGTCGTCATAGGAGAGGGCCTGTTCTCATAGGAGAGAACAGGTTGGATGGGGCTTTGAGCAACCTAGTCTAGTGGGAGGTGTCCCTGCCCATGGCAGGGGGTTGGAACTACATGATATTTAAGGTTTCTTCCAGCCCAAATCATTCTATGATTCTATGATAATCTATTGTAGGATTAATTTATGTACATGTATCTTTACGAATTTAAAGATTATTTCTTCCAGTTCACATTCATCATGCTTCTAAGATACATTTCAGGGGTCAGAAACATGTAAGCAAGGTAATAAACTTAAGCCATTTCTTACTTGTTGTTTTTGATCAGCTAGGAGGAAGAGTCCTTTGAAAGTAATCTACAGAAATGTGACACAGATGACACTACAGACCCTTGACTTTGGCATAGGCATGTGAGATACCCAGACAAAACACTTTATCTTATTGGAGAAAAAGAAAAATAAAGTGCTTTAAAAAATGTCATTTAGAGCATTGCATAGTGGTAGAAAGCTGTTTTTTTGTATGGAAGATCACTAAAATATTTCCTTACAGACAATATACACCACTGTAAACCATCCTGCCTGTTTTATTCTGTGTATCTGTCTACACAGCCACTTCCTATTCTAATTTTGTTTCAAGAAGCTGAACTTCCTTGAAGAGATTTATTATGGGTGTGATGATTTCAGGCTTTAAAAGGAAGACACAGGTGATTTCAAAAGATGAGATAAACTTTCAAATACATCAAATGTCTCATTGGATGAAAGATTAAGATGAGCTTGATTTTATCCAGGTTTTCTGCAAATGCCCAAATGAACGTTCACACTGTCTGAAGGGATGTGGAGACCTGGGGTTTTCAGTTGTGAATGTGAAGGCTGGGGCTGGCTATCACTGAATAGGGAACTGGATTTTTTTTTTTTTTGTCTTTGGATACAGCCCAGATTTTGCTAGAAACATACTCTTTCCATACGGAAATTTTGTCCAGACACGGTTTGGTGATTTTGTCTGTTTGTCAGGAGTTTCCAAGTGCTAAACAAAGCTTGCCACAGGACAACACTGTACCTTGAAGTGCTTCACAACTGGGCTGTGGGTCTGTGGCTAGGTTTTTTTTTGTTGCACATGTGCCCAGACAGAAGGCTGCAAGCCCTGGCTTAACCTCTGCTTGGAGACTGTCTCTTGAAGCAATGCTATCTGGGACTGGAGCCTGTTTCCCACTGCCTCATCAAATATATGGCTGGTTGCAAATGCCTGCATGGGAAACATCCACAGTCCCCACACAAGAGAAAACATCCATTCCCATTTCTAGCCAAGATTAAATGACAGTGTCACAGGCAACTGCAAACGGAAAGTATCCAGGAAGGCCTATGTGGTCTGTCACTCCCAACTCAGTTCTCTGCTGCTAAATGAAAGCTAACTCTGCAAAAAAAATCGGGCTACCAGGAATGTAAAAGGGCAGGTCCAGAGAACCTAATCCCCCACTTGCTAGTGCTTGCCATTCAGTCATAAGGTTTTTGATACCTCATGTTTTCCCCAATGCCCCTGTTCTTTGAGTCACACAGCTTGGTGAGAGTTGTTTTCTTGAATGTTAATTTCTAGAAAAAAGCCTGAAGACATGACCAGAGTCCTCCTGTCACAATGAGAACGGGAAAGATAAGGGGTCCAACTTATGGTTGTTACAAATCTCTAGATTTGTAAGTTAATATCCAGCTTTTCTGAGATCTAGCTTGTGATTTTTTTGAAGTGTAGCTGTGACAGCACTGCATGTCGATTATGCAACACAGTGTAATGATGCTCAGGGCTTCCTACCACCGCTTTCCCTTGCTAAGACTGGTAAATCCTTTCTTCTTCTCCATCTTCTTCCTCCTGGGGTTACTGCAGCTTCCAGCTCCTTTCTTCCTTGCCTTTTCCCAGACTTTCCTTCCTCCTCACCACTTCCTTGTGCTCCTCCCAGTCACTGCAAGCACTCAGTGAGCACCAGGAGGACTCCAGTCCCTTGGTCCCCCTTCTCACATCCCCTCCATCAGAGTGGCACTTTCTCACCCCAGGTTCCTGGTGGCTTTCAGGGTTGTAGCAGACAGCATAATAAGCCATCACCTGATGCCTCCTTCAAGAATAACACTGAGCTGGAAGAGGGCAGTTTTACTCATGGGGGTTCCCAGCATATCTGTAGCAGCTGGGAGTTGGCATCGCAGGGTGTGTGCAGATACAGCAAGAGGTACCAGAGGGTCATAATTCCCAAAATTGACCCTTTCAAGGTGAAGGAATCTTATGTGACCTACCTTAGCAAGGAGGAAGATAAAAGAGATGATGGTGATGGTTGTGTAAAAGGAACAGAAGTGTGGATGGAGAAAAAGGTTGGATTTCAGACCTCATCTTCTATAGTGTTTTAAAATTTCGGCTTAATTTCTTACCCAGTTGAAGGTTAGTCTCTGGGGCTGTGATGGCTACCCCTAGAAGGGAGTGCACACAGAAACTTCTGTCCATGGTAGCCTGTTTCTGCACGGCAATTCAAAGCAGAAAATTAACTCCGTATTCTCCTTTTTCCATCCAAGGCCAAAGTTCCCCTTTCTGAATAAAGCCCTCCCTGCTTTGCTTAACACGTTGCTTTGTTGGATTATACAGGGCTCAGCATGGGAGTTAACCTGTGCGACAGTTGGTGAATGCATATAAAAGCTACACCTGTGAGGAACAATTGCAAGGAGCACTGTCATGCAGCTCTGCAGCCTGCTTTGGCTCAGAGAAGAGGAGGATTGGCAGGAAAGAGTGATGGCTTTTTTGTGCACCAGTTTCAGGTGTAAACAATAACTCCTTTATGCAAAACCTTCTGTCCATAAAGCTCTTTTCTTGCCTATGGAGCTATTATATTATTTTACGGAGTTTCTAATCACCAAACCCAGTTCAGGTCCAGATACTGTTTTTTTATTCTGAATAACACACACACCCCCCCATATATGGTTTTTTTGATAACTTACTATTGCTACCAGCAGCTATCACCAACATCTACATGAAATAACTCTTTCAGCCTATTTCTTTCCCCTGTTATATGTGTTCCCAAACCTACGGAATTACCATGTGGTCACGGTCAGTAGTGGCTTGTGGTGCTGGACTAACTGAGTCAAACACGAAAATGTTCCTGTACACAGGCAAGCAACTGTCACACATGACATCTGGTGTAGCTGTAAAGGAAAATTAGCTCTGTGTGTTGCCACCACGGGAGAGCCTCTGCTAGAACTCAGGTGAAGCTCCCAGTGGTTGCTCAGGTGAGGTGCTGAACATCATCTGTTCCCAGGAATTTCAGTGTCTGGTAAGGCCAGAAGGCTTCATTACCTGTGGAGGCTTTACCCCCTGACCCTGCCCCCCCAGACCTCTGCTATGCAAATCACTCAGAGCCAAAGGCAGCAGCTTCAAAGGGCTGCTCACTGGATGTGCAAGCTTTGAAAGACTTACTGGTGCTGCTACACAGCGTCGCCTTTGTGTTTCTTTTATGCATGCAAAAAGTGCCACCTCCACCAAGGCCCATTAAGGTCTTCCTATCTCCAGATGATGCTAAATCTGCCATCTAGACTATGTCTGAGCCTCTCAAAAACACAGTTTAGCTCCTGGGTTATGCCCATAAGTATACAGGATGCACCTGAGATGATAAATTCCCACCAGCAGCATGAGGCCCCTGCAGATGCAATTAATTGCAAATCTACCTCAAAGCAGAAGGTACAAAGCACAGGAGGAAGATTTCCAAGCTCTGCAGAGGTATGCCTATGCTTACAGGCATTTCCAAAGGATACCAGTGTCAGGCACAGGCTACACAGATGGCCATGGGAGAATGAGGTAACTTGTCTGAGTGCTGGAAACCCTGCATTCAGCTACCAATTCAGAGAGTTGAGTTCAGCTTGCTTTGGTGGAGGATCTGAACCCACCTTCAGAGCGAGGCAGCCCTCCCACCAGCCTATTTGACAATCTCCATATCACGTTTATTCACATCATCTTCTTTTGAGCACATGAGGAAAAGCTTGACAGGGCATTTCTACTGTTCCAGAGAGTGTGCTTTCTGGCTGTCCCAGAGAGCACAGAGGAAAGGTCTGAGCTCATTTAACTCTGAGCAGCAGGTTTTTGAGGCACCTCACTTTCCCTTGAGTTAAGGGTCTAACCTGGAGCTTTGCAATCCCATATATGGTCAGTGTCCACTGCACAGAGTGGAGTCCCTGCCAGATGGCACTGGCAGAGACTCATTCAGTGAGAGACCCCTGCAGTGAGAGGCTATTACCAGCCTTCTCCCACATTGCCTTCTCCCCTGCCCTTGCCCACAAAGCCGTTTGCTCTTACCAGACTGTCATCATCTTTTCAGCAAAACCAGCATGATGCATCTGAACACCTCTCAGGACAAGGTGGGTTCTTGTAAACAACAGCATTTAAACTATGATGTGGGTGAGTAGTACCCTGTACCCTTTGGTCGGTGCTTTGAAGGTGAAGGTAACCACCAGCTGTGGCTGGATTGAGGAAAGTAGCATGTCCTGGTTTGAGTAAGAGCAGAACTAATTCTGTTCAGTGATTTTACTTTTCACTTAAGTGTTTTCTAACTAACTGCACTTTCTCAAGTTAATGGCATATTTATGCAGACAGTGTCTGTTTCTAGCAGTGATAATGCTTGATGTTTACAGTTACTACCAAGGAACACAGAAAATTCCACCTCAGCATCAGGAAAAACTTCTTTACTGAGAGGGTGATGGAACCTGGAACAGGCTGCCTGGAGAGGTTGTGGAGTCTCCTTCTCTAGAGACTTTCAAAACCCACTTGCATCTCTTCCTGTGTGGCCTGGCTTGGGTGATCCTGCTCTGGCAGGGAGTTTGGACTCAATGATCTCCAGAGGTCCCTTCCAACCCCTACCATTCTATGATTCTATGATTCTATGATTGGTATAGAGACCAAGGTCACTGCTGTACCTTGTGCACCACATTAGAGGATGCAGAAAGTAAAAGGCTGCACCTGAAGGGAGAAGCAGACAGGGTAGGTGACCCTAAACCAACCAGCAAAGTATTCCATCCCATATACATCATATTAAGAGTAAAGCTGAGGGATCATGAGGGTTAAGCAATCTTCTTCAGTGGACAGTGTCTGAGGACGACTCCATCTGTTCTGCCTCCAATCTCAATCTGTGTGTTCCTGAACCCAGTACCAGAATCCAGCTCCTGAATCTGGTTCCCGTCTACTGCTGTGTCCAGTCTGGGGCTTCCCCAGTTCCTGCTCTACAGCATCAGTGGTGTTGGTGATTGCCGTCAGAGAGCTTGCGTGCAATATTGATTTTGTATATATTTATATATATTTCATATTATTGTTATTATTTTCATTAAAGCTGGTTTAGCTTTCTGTTTCAATACATAAGTCTCCCTTATGCCCTTTCTATTGCCCTTTGTTGGGAGAGAGGAGTTAATAGAGAGCATCTGTCATTTATCTAGTGGCCAGCCCAACCTTAACCCGTCACAGCATCTTATATAATCAAAGTCTTAAGTTATGTGAATAGGAGGCAAAGGCCTATATATCTCTGAGGTTCAAGCTCAAAGTGCTTTACAGGCTCCTGGAAAACAAATTTTGTGGTGCTCTTAGCAAGTTTTATAGGTAATTTTAAAATCTTTGATCTGTTAATGAGGCAGCTAAAGCACAGAGGCTGTGGTCTTCCCCTCTGTTGAATGATGTACTATCAACCATGCAAAATGTCCCTGGACCAGAATGGCAATGTCTGGCCTGCACCTCTGGGGATGACACAGACACACAGCAGAACACCTGGTGCTGGATAACGGAGACTAGAGAGAAACAAAGCCTCTTAGGGATCATACAGATTCTTGCTGGTTTTGTCTGGCATGGGGTGCGTTCAGGAGTTACCTACCTGGGGCCACAGCACAGCCTGTGCGACACTGTGTGAAACCCATGACCTGAACTCAGGCCTCTAACTCCTGCTTCTATGTTTGGACTGGGCTCTGCTCCCCTGGTCACAAACAAGGAAGCTCAACAGGCTCCATCATTCCATTTCCCTAAGAGACAGAAAAGTAAATGCTGGAAATGCTCTTTTTGAAACATTTGTAATTGGTAGGTTGTAATTAGGCCAGTAAAATCTCTCAACAGAAATTGTGTTGCAATTAGTGTGATTTGTTTAATGTCACCATGTCTCACTTTCAGAGAAACTGTCTCAAAATATAAAAATACTGCATTTTTCATTTGGGGGAGCAGACTCTGATTGCACCAAGACATTTTTATTTCTCTCTCTAATTTTACAATGGTGTTTTCAAATCACTGGATCACATCATAAGCACTGAAATGGCCTCAACTCCACTCACGTCACAAATGATGACATCGCCTCAGCTCCACCCAATGCACCACAAACGCTGACAATGCCTCAGCTTCTTCCAACACATCACAAACACTGACATGGCCTCAGCTCCAGCTAACATGTCACAAATGCTGACATAATCTCAGCTCAAGCCAACATGTCATGAATGCTGACATATCTTCCACTTCATGTAACACATCACAAATGCTGACATGGCCTCAGCTCAAGGCTGGTGTACCTATACCAAGTTAATCAGGAATTCCTGGATAAGGAAAACTCCAGCCATAAGACATAGTAACAACAAGTATCACAATGTTCTCAGTAAAGGTAATATGCTAATAATAAGTAATGGGTGTTGCATTCAGTACATGGGACAACATGGTAAAAACATCCTGATACAAGCACAAAACTACTTGGTATGTGTGCAGATAAGCCATTTTAGGGGGAAGGAATGGAAAGGCTGAGAGAAGAAAGTAGTTTTCTTGCTGGAAAGGGTCTTCAGGGGCTGATCGACCTTCTCAGTGTCCCTCAGCTCCTGTGTTGGCCTCCCTGAGCTGCACACCCAGGTCTGAAAGGCAAACAGGAGTGACGGTGACTTTCCCACCAGGTGGCAACAAGGAGACTAATAGGAAACCAGTCTAGTGACACTGATAAGACTGGAGTGCAACTGGGAGCAGCACTGTGGCTTCCCAGTGCACTCCAATACATTTTAAAAGCCCCAGCTTTAATGAGTTCCTGTTATTGTCCATTAGTGCCCAGGAAAAGCTCGTGACAGGCACACCAGGAGGAAAACAGTCAGTTCTTATTTGCACTTGGGTGTTAAAACCTGATAAAATGATTGTTGTCTTCCCCACCCCATGAACATCACCAGCAATCTGAGAAACAGAAAGATTAGAAATAAAACAAGGGAGCCTTTTCAAGCATGAGAAATATTCTGGGGCAAGAAAGGTGCAGAAGGAGCACTGAACACCCAGCTCAGTGCCAGCATTTTTCAACTTTAATCTTCCTTCCAATGTTCTGCTTTTATTCCAACTAATTGAACAAATGTCTTAAAATTCACAACACAAACTGAATTTGATTAAATCTAACTTGGTTCATATGATAAAGCACTGCATTTAGAATGCAGTTAGAAAAATACATTATGC
>VWZY01003720.1:1440107-1523874 GCA_013399075.1 Chloroceryle aenea | reverse complement strand
GAAAATGAAAATAATAATAATAAAACCGGTATATATACAAATATATACAAAACAAGTATCGAACCCAACCCTCCTGATGGCAATTACATCACCAGCACCACTGATGCTGCGGAGCAGGCACCAGGAGAATCTCAGACTTGGCCCTGCAGCGGATGGGAGCTGTGTTCAGGAGCTGGATTGTAGCGCTGGATTCAGGAACACACCGATCAGGATCAAAGGCAGAACAGAGTCCTCCTTGGATGCTATCCCTTGAAGAAGTGAGGAGGAAGCTGGAAGAGCCGAGCTGAGAGCTTTAACTCTCACAATCCCTCCGCTTTATACTGAATAAGATGTATATGAGATGTAATCCCTCGTTGGTCAGTTTGGGGTCACCTGTCCTATCCCCTCCTCCCTACAGGTGCAGCCTTTTACTTTCTGCACCCCCTAATGTGGTGCACAAGATCCAGCAGTGGCCTTGGTCTGCACACCAATCCTTGGTAGTAACTCTAAACATGGGGCGTTATCACTGCCAGCAGCAGACACTGTCTGTGAAAACAGGCTGCTAACTTCAGACAGTGCAGTAAGTTAGAAGAACTGAGCTGAAAAGTAAAATCACTAAGCAGAATTAGTTCTGTTTTCACTCAGACCAGGACGGGACCCATACCTAGAACACTGTGAAGCACAACCCCTGCCTACCTCTGACAGAAACCCAGCAGGGAAGGGAGGCAGTAGCTGTGGGAAAAGCAGAGTCTTCTGTTGCTCCTGGGACACAGCACACTCAACTTACTATGGCCCCCTGGGCATGATCTCTGCTACCATTACTTGGCCAGTACTTTATCTTGAGACAGGACTGCCTCCCATGCTGAGGGAAGTGTTCTCACACAAGAATGTGGACTGATGTTTTTACATGCCACCTTGCTTTTATTGTTTTTGGAGACTGTCTAAAGGAGCAAAGCATGTGAATCTGACTCCAGCTGATATTCAGCAAATCTTACTAGTCTTCAGAAAATGTGTCTTTGTGCCTATGGGAAAATTTTTAATCCACCACATCCAATGACCCAGATACTTCTCATGTCAGGACCAGAATGTCTTGAGTGTAGAGATGGATGTTCCCTTCCCCCTAGCACTTCCTCCTCCTCAGACACCCTCCTTCAGCAAAGGATTTACCATCTCTGGCTCTTGAGGAACCACCATGGTTTTCTGCTCCACATTTTCAGGTGTAATTTTATTCTCATCCTTCCTACTAGGCACAGAAACTCAGTTATTATCTTTCCAGCCCCTCAGTTTTATTAGCGCATGAATGTGTTGGTTGCAGAGTCTTGCAAGTTACGGGATTTAACTGGGAGCATTTCACCCAGCCAGATCAGAATCTACCTCTTCTTGACTGCACACGTTTCACTGCCTCGAAATGCAATACTTCATGTAATTTTGATTCTGTTAGTAAAGGCTGCACTGAAAATCTCATCTGGGCTTTTTAGTGATATATTGATTTAAAATACCCGGTTTAAAGAAGGCTAGGAAAACAAAGCATCAAAACCAACAATCTCCCAATGAAAGCAAATCCTTTCAAGAGAGAATGAGCAGTTTGGGGAATAGAAGTATTTTCAGTCCAACGGAAATAGATATTGTGTGTTTCAACAAAGCCAAAATATTTCTGGATTATATAGTCTTAATAATTCAGTCTTTAGTAGGTGCAGTTAGGGTGCCACAGCCTGAAACCATTTCAGTAAAAACTGATCACTCACTTCAAGCTGTCTATAACCAGGTCTTTGCTGCAGCCCCCAAAGAGTTTAAGCTATGCCAGTTGTAAAACAGCTTAGAAACTTTTTGCAGGCAGGCTTGAAGAAGAAAAGAGTCCATTGCAATTTATGTAAGTGAAAAACACAGGGCATTAAGTTGCTCCCTAGAGCCATTGCTAAATGAATAATGGATAAACAATGTCAGTGACCCCCCCTTGACTTTAACTCAGGCACAAGAAAATAACACCAGAGGTTGAAGGTTTGTTCAAGCTGAAGTGAAACTTCCCAACACGAGTCGTCCCAGGCAGAAAGAGGTATCTGCTACTGCTTTGTATGCAGATTACTTTCCCCATGACCACTCACTCCCCTGTAAATTGTTTCTGCTGTGTGGATTTACATGCTAAAAATATGTAATTGGGAAAGAATATAAACTCTCTCTTTGTGGTATTCCTGGCTCACATATTGCAGCTCAGCAGTCATGGACAGCATCCAGCATTAATGCTCAAAGGGACCTGCCATATTTATGACTTCTCCAGCCTCACGGGAGCAAGGAAGGCTGCTAACAGTGATAGAAACACAGACAAATGAAAAACATTATATAAAGAGGGGAAAAATAAAATCTTTTTTGTGACTGAATTCCTAAAGAAATTAGTTTTATGCAATTCTGTTTGTCGGGGCGAGGATGTGTGTGTGGCAGGTTTCTCCTTCCACAAACCCCACACCAGAATTTGATCCTGCTGACCTGCTGCCAATGATTCTTAACAGGGAGGTTAGCATTCTTGGAGGCAATGCATTTTGTTGATAATAGATGGAAACAGATGCATATGCCTTCATGGGCAGCAAGGCTAATAAACTGATATCAGGCATTAGACTATGAAGAGAGGACAGAGGACTTTGAAAACTGCACTGACTTGTTCTACAGCCCACAGAAGTTCCTCTCCATGGCCTAAAGTGGCTATTGCCAGGCTAAAAAAAATAATTAAAAAAAATCTCTATTTCAAATGTATTTGCCAGCTTCTTGAGAAAAAACATTTCTGATGTGCAGGTCACCAGGGAAGAGGTGACTTTAGTCACAGATTTTGATTCCACATGCTGGTTTCTATGAAACTATCTGCAGATGCAAATGCTCCTCCATGGGAACAAGGCTGTCATCCCCCAGCCCAGGCTTTACTGAGGGCATTACATGTCACATGGGGGAATATTCTCCTCTCTGAGCAGATGACACAGGCAGCACTCACACAGCATGTACTGCTTCTTGCGAATTACACCAGTGCACATTCAATGGGAAGCGGGTGCTTAACTCTGAAGCATCTATTGTTTAACTTTTGGTGAAGTTCAGGATCCTTAGTAAGTGAAGAAAGTGAACTAGCCCATATCTGCAACATGGACAAATAGCATTAGAAAGGTTTTTCAAGCTGTGCTCTGAAAAGTAGTGAATGTTGTTTGCATTTCACAGAACTGGCAAAATTGGGCTTTGGGAGGAGAAAAAAGTTTTCAAAAATCGATGGTTGGAGGACTGTTTTACAAGATCTACACTTTTATACATATTCAGATGTCAGTGCTTCCATTAAGAAGATCCCTAAATATGCTAGTTTTCACACTAGGCTAAGTAATACATAATGATGAATGTAATGATATCAAAGACAGTCAGTTATCTGTGTTTATAACTCATGATCAGGGTGCAGCAGCCATAAGTGGCTATTCACTATTTTTTGCTGCAGATGATAGCAGTGCTCAAGTTTTTGCATCCAGGTTCGTAATATAATAGGAGGGGGGGCAACTTTTAAAACAGTGGCTAGTATCAAATGCCTCTATCTAGAGAAGGCTGTGAGCACACTGTCTGATGTTCAGAGGTGAAAAAGCACCAGCAGCTTTCTTTCATCACTTTGAAAATCAGATCACTTGCTCAAGGGCTGCTGTGATTGATAATGTCAGAACTTGCTTCAGAAATGTTCATGCTCACACCTCTGTGAAGAATATCCAGAACAGCAGTCCAGGGCTAGGAAAGAAGTTTTGGCCTACAGTGCATCTGAACAAAGTGGAGCTCACACTGGGGTACTGATTATTTCAGGTCTCTGGAATTGAAGAAAGCCCTCTCTCCCCCCATGCGATAACAGCTTTCGGTCAAAAACCCTCCCAAATAGTAAAAACTTGACTTGATTAAATGTATAACCGATGTGTAAACTGAGATCCCTTTGACTCTGAAAAGAGCCTGAAGCAACGATTCAAAACTATGTGATCTTTCAACTTCAGCTCGCTCAGGGATGTTGGCTTTTGAGTTGTGAAGTTGTGTTTTTTCGAGCTTCTTTTTTTTTTTTCCCCTTTTTTTTTTTCTACAAGGTTCGTTATTTTGCAGAGGATAGGTCTTTCTGCCCTGTAGGGATCTATCTATCACTGCTGACTCTCTGCATCTTCTCCATGTGGAAGAAGTAATTGGATTGTACTCTGCGCACATGACCAAGACAGCAGGGAGACCCAGAGCTGTAGGCCAGAGAACTAAGCTGTCTAGAGGGTAAGGAAGCATCTGATGCCTAAGAAATCTAAATGGCTGTCTGATCACAAGATCTTTCTTTCCATGGAGTATCTGGGACATGTTGAACTGCACTCACCAGACCACATCGCAACTTGGGAAGGTCCAACCAGCATTAAAAGTCTGTGAATATATGAAGCAGCAAGCCATGCTATGGGATGCTAACAGCTAGGGACATTTCTTAAAATTACAATACAGAGGCATTACTGCAAAATATAGTGGTATTTTTGCAGTGTTAGGACCTCCATATGCTACCACATAAATGGGGTGTGTAATACAGAAGCAGCTGAAACCCTTCAGCCCAGAAAAAAATTCCAGTTATTTAATGTATTTCCAGGTAGGGTTCTACTTATTATTATGTTGTTACAAAGTGCCATATCAATACCTTAAACACTGTGCTGTTTCTTTATTCCTAAAGATACCAGAATCCTGACATTATGTTCCTTGGAGTGATTTGAGGAAAGTGATGAGATTGACAAGACTTTATGCTGTAAGTCTTTAAGAGTTTAGTGGACTTACACTTTTCCTCCAAACAAATGCTTGCTTACTATTGTCAGCCCTCCACTGTTTGCCCTCCCCTCTACCCCTTAGATTCTAGCTTAAAAACAGAAGATATTTGGAGCTTAGTGTGCTGCTTGTAGCTATGTTAGAGAAACTATACTGGGAAGTACAGGTTTCAAGCACTCAGGCTTCTCCAGACAGCTCTTCCAGCTGTACATGCATGGTTTTCATCTTAGCTGTAAGAAGTATAATTGGTCCCCTACTGAGCCTCACCAGTCAAAAACCAAGTGCTGGCTGATCTTCTGCAAGGCCTTAACAATGTGTGCATGTGTTTATGTATGTATTTCATTGTGTGCACTTAAGGAGAGGTTTAATGGTCAGCTTTGAACCCCCTCAAACCTCATTACAGCAGATCCATTCTGCTGGTCTGATTTAGACCAGAGGCTGGATTGCTCTAATGTAGAGCACCGAAAGAGATTCTTAGACTTAAACTGACCTCTGCTGAAAAATATACCAATCAAATGTGTTCCTTTGCTCTGGACAAGCCATCATGTCCCTCTGTCCCCTCAGTGGAGGTAGAGGAGGGTGGTACATGCCTGTAGAAGGTCTGTGCCTCAGGAGAGCCCTCACCTAGGCTGTGCCATGTTACACCTGCAAGAGGGCTACTTTGCACAGGGAACAGACTGTGCTACATTAGCATGGCACCCCAAAACTTGTGCCTAGCGGCAGTAGTGAGGCAGTAGTGAGGTGTCTTGCACAGGCTGATTTGTGAGCTTATCTTCAATAAATGTTTGTGTCAACCTTGACTGGGATAAAATCACTGACACAGGAGGAAAACTGTCTGCTATTATTTTCCATTCACAAAGAACAAAAATCTGCATGATGAACTAAATTCTCCTATTTCAAAGATTATTTGTTACATGAAAAATCTAGAGCATCAGAAAGAAGCTGTTCCTGGAATTTATGAGAAAAACAATTTTTCTTTACAGCAGGAAAACACCACCATTGTCCCAGTCATTCACAGTAAAAGATGGCAGTTGAAAAAATGTGGGGACGTAGGATCGAATCAGAATTTATTAATGATTCTGGAGTGTGCAAATGGATATTTTGGAATAATAATGGAGAGGGTACAACATTCTGAGTTGTCAGAGTTTCTGAGGGGACAGATTCAAAGGTCTGCATTATTTAATGCCTCCCAAACTCCAGCTGAATGGAAGATGAACAAACAGCGCTACTCAGTGTTGTACTTACAAGTTGAATGAGTTGGGCTTTGTTTTCTTTTTGCTCTTTTAAGCAATTCCGTAATTTAAATGATGCTGTGATGGAAAACTAAAATTACACAGTACCATACACAGATCTCCTTTGGATAGTATGAGTGGGCACATATGTGTGTATTTGTGTTGTAATTGAAAACATAATATCATACCAAGCTAAAAAATTTTAGACACCTTCTCAGGGAGAAAATCTCCACCTCAAAAAGAGGAACCCTGGTAATGAACAACAATGCTGCAGCCAAAAAGGGCATTTAATCCTTTATCAGCAACATATGGCACATCAAAGAAGATAAATGTATCTTTCTGCCTTCCATCCCAAGCATCGCTGCTCCAAGACCAGCCTCCCTTTCTCTGTGCTGACAACTCTACAGTGTTTCTTGTCCCCATCAGCATACACTGCATGCCATCTTTGTGACCACCCTCTAAGCTACAGTTGATGGCTTGGATTAGCAGGAGCAGAATTTTGCATAGGCAGTGATGCTGTGAAATGCAGTGAAATCAAAGAAACATGAACCTTTAGCTTGTGAGCAGCCACAGACACTGGGATTTCAGTATGCAGTATGGCTGAGGCTAAACTTGGTATCATAACAAAGTGTGGGTCTAAATAGGAACTGCCTTAAACTCCCAGGAGGCTTGTTTCTTCTACATGATGACAGTTGTTAGAGAGCAGCTCTTGTACAGATACAGCCATACCAAATACAGCATGCTAGAGTAAATGCAAGAGGCAACACTGGAAGAAGACAAAAAATGTTTTTCTTGCTCTCTGAATGCAACCCTGTTTCAGCCAGAGGCCATGGATGAGAGGTCTGAAGGTATTTGTCACTCTAGCTTTGTGATTCCCTCAATTATTAGTAAAACAGCCATTTTCAGAAGCTCTGGGGCCATGCTTTGGGCTGGGAGACTCCTTCATGCACCAGCCCCAGAGAAGCTGATAAGCAATTTTCTCTCCCAACTCTCTGCCAACTGCTTTGAAGGGAGGCCACCAAGACACCTTATTTATGTCTCACCTTTTCTGCTGATCTGCTATTAATCAGTTGCATAGCTAGTCTTGATTTAGCTATGTGTCCATGTAGGCAGGAAGATGCAACTAGGAGAGGAAGGAGACAAACAGGATAATACAGCCACTCACCCAATTTACCACAATGGTGTGTTTTCTGGAAACTTCCCTGCTGCCTCATTCCTCCAGCTCTGCTCAGGATGGGTCAGCACGTGGGTCCTTCATGACCTTCTGGGCTTCTGTGACCTGTAGGAACTTTGCAGGCATTTACAAGCTGCAGGATCTGGAAGACACCAAAGTGGTGACCTTGCCTGGAAGCCTAGATACACCAAGGCCAAAGGCAAAGCTCCCCTGGCCTCAAACGGTCTGGCTTTTCACCTGCAGGTTTCAAAGCACAATATGCAGTGGTGCTTGCAAGGGAGCTTCTAGAAAACTTAATTCCTTGGCCTTTTTATTCCACATTAGCTTCCTCTTCTGCATCTTCTTTTCTAATTTTTTTATGTTGTTGTATTTGGAGCCGTTTAAACTTCAGCACACAAAGCAGAACTCAGCAAAACCCTATATATGTAAGTACAAAACCCTAGCTAGAAATAGTGCTGATTGAAGCTGGGCCAGCTTTCACCTGCCCTTATCCATAAACCTTTCAGCTATCTTGAGGAGAAATGTTGCAGGAAAATACTGCAACCAGCTGAATCTGGTGCAGCTTCTTGGCAAGCCAGATGAAACAGCCACAGTGCTAAATGCTGCTGCTGGGCTATGAGAGGCATGAGATGTCTGAGTGCTTTTGTGTCCCCACAAAATAAATTTTTCCACACTGCAAAATGCGAGTCCTGCTTGCTATGGGGCAGGGACAGAGACTGCCACCCTGGTGGGCAATACCTGCCCTAGTGACCCTTGCTATAGCATACACCTGTAGGTGCCAGTGCGAGTTTTGTCTAAATAAAAGCTAGACTTTGGCGTACTGCAAAACAGGACATGTCTTCAGGGAGTGTGCACACCTCCAAGCGATGGTTGGGCAGTCTATGCCAACTGTACCCACTAGCACTGTGGAGCTCACTTGACACTTAAACATATGCAACAGCCTAGGCTATAGGCCTGCCTCATTTCATTTTAAAATTAAAGTAATTTTCTGAGTAATAGGAGCACATTCGCACTTGGAAACTGTAGAGCACTTAGCATCTTTTTCAATTTCAGTGCTAGAAAAAGAAAGGGACAAGGTGCCAGGAAATATTGTTTCTTGGCTGAACTCTTGTAGACCAAGTTTCAGTCCAGAGTGTTTTTTTGGCGTGACTCATTGGTAACTTTCTGAAGAAAGAGCTTCATGATATAGAGGCAATACTGTAAAAGGCATTTAACTCTGGCTGTGCTGGAGGTGGTTTTGAAAACTTGTGGCATCTTTTCTTTCCTTCTCACAGCATTGCTTGTAAATGGATTGAGATCTTCCTCTGGGATTTCTGTAACAAAGTGGGTAAAAATTTAAGTGCATTGTAATCTCTATGGGAAGACTTAGTATCAGGTAGAGTAGATAATTTGTATTACTTAGCGCAATCACGCTTTTGAAAGTTTTACTTCATTCTTGAGAAAACTACTTTGTAGCAAAATTACCTTCCAAAAGCTTCTCTGCATGCTTCCCTAATGATTTTCTGATTTACATGTAGTTTGTAGATAGGAATTCTCTTTCCTAATGTAGTTTTCTTCCATGTATTCAAGGCAGGTTTCTGTTTTAGGGGAAAATATTATGTAGTGTGGATAGCTGCTGTGGAGGAATTATTTCAAATATCTCATTTGCAATGCTTTTTTTCTTCCACTCAGAAACCCCACATCTCACTCCTCCATGAAGAAAAGGATACTGTGCTTGACTTATTACAAAGCCTAAAGCATTCTTAAAATTGACTGCAACTAATCACTAAAATATGCCTTCTCTTTGCAGAACTGTGTGTAGTGACTCTTCAACACAGGAAAAGTGCTTCCTACTTCAAAATCTATTTAACTTTTTTTTTTTTTTTTTCCCCACGCAAAGGTTAGGACTGGGCCTGTGTGCCTCCCTCATCAGTATGCCCATTAGTGTCATCAAAACTAAGGACTTGAGGATGATGAGGTCTCCAGTGCCTGACAGTGAAAGTATGGAAGGACAAGGCTTGAAAACAAAAGTGAACAGACTTCAGACGAGGAATGAGTAGGGAAGAGGTTGAGGTGTCCACTAAGGTGTCTGATACCCACCAAGGCAAAGAAGAAACTGTGTCACAACACAGCCCCTTCTCCCCACTCCCTGAGAATGCAGTTTCCTCCTTGACACATACCATCTTTGCCTTTCCAGGTAAGGCTAAGATATCAGTGAGAGTTGAGCAGTTTTTGTCATCTTTTGATATACGCTAACTTCATTATTTTTTCCATTCTGATTTTACTTTGTTGTTTTGTTTTTTTTTTTTGTCACGCATCCATTGCTCTCAAATATCTACAATTTAATTTATTTATGTACTGTTTGCAGATTATACAGGACTATGGGATGGACAGAGCAGTTTGTTGAAGTATAATGCTGGAGAAAGGGACATTTGGATACTGTACTGTGTTTTAGAAAATGGACAACTAGTCTTGTTTTCGAACAAGCCACTCTGAGTTACAGAATGGAATAAAAGCAATCTTAAAAAAAATAGTGAAATAAACTTGTACTTCAGGGCATAAACAAGCTTTGTAAAAGGTTGGGATAGGAATAATATTCCCTCCTGACACATTACTTTATAATTACAGAATATGAGACTGCTTGTGTCTTTCTCTGAGGGGGCCTAGTGCTGGCACTTTTAGAGACTAGGTAAGTGATTTTTAAAATTTATAGAACCTTCAACTTCTTTCCATGGAAATACAGGCTTTCAAGGACGTTTCAAACAGGTCAATTGCTATGTAGAGACCAGGAACTTTATTTCCTCAATCACATTTCATGACCACATTAAAGGTAGTCCACAGATGCCCAGGGACCAATGAACCCCATGATGAAAACCACAAGACAAGTCAGACCAGGAATCAGATTCTGCTTGAAAGTTTTCTAGCACCTGATCTTTAAATTAAGGTTGGATTTTTAATTTTTTTTTTTCCTTGCAGAAGACATACTTCAGTTCAGCTAGAAAATATGAGCCTGAGAAGGAACTTGTAAGTCTGTGTCAAGCCCATAAGGACTGATGTACAACATGATTGTGATGTTTAATTCAAGACTGAAAATCAATGCATCTGCAAAGTTCCATATTTCTAAGGAAACAAAAACATAAACCAACAACCATATTGGCAAACAGTGTGCAGACTTCTGCTGGGGTAATATCTACAAAGAAGCCCCACACCTACGGGAAGGTTCCCAGGATGATGTCACTTACGTGTATCAAGAAAGAATTTTCTCCTTCACTGCTCAGATGAAAGGTTTTAATGATTGCCTCCCATCTGCTCCACAACATTTCATTGCTGAGTTCCTCAGGACTTCACACCATTTGAGTTTGATGGTGCACACAAATAATGCAGAGACCTTTCTTTCCTGTGGGAAATTAAGAAAATAATTCATTCTTTCACTCAGTAACTCAACTGAATCCAATTTGGTTCATTCTTTTAGAAAATGTGTTTAGCTAATTCTGTCAAATTAAAATATGAAAGGAAAAGCATCAATAATGCTGACCGTCTTGACATCATAATTCTTAATTCTTTCAAACTGTTTTTCCTCCACTGACTATTTTATTTTGCAGAGGGGGAAACTAGCATAAATTCTTAGAAGGATTAAGTCACGTTTGCAATTTCTGCATATTACTAAAGACTAGCATGTATATAGCTTATAAGTACATCTCAGCCACAGAATTTTCCTGTTGACTTGTCTTTTTGCTTTAGTTTATGAACTTTTATTTTAATTTTCGGGTTTGTTTGTTTGTTTGTTTGTTTTAGTTTCTATTTGCCAGATGCATTATTTGCACAGAAAAAGGCATAACAACAGGACAGGAGTGTCATCTGCACTCTGTGTTCTTAAGAGACAAAGAACAAATATTATTTGGAAATTTCTATGGCACAGGGCCCTCCCAGCAGCTGCTGATCTCATTTCTGTCCCTCACATGCAGTTGTTAACACAGGAACACATAAGGGAACAGCCGAGGACTGGAGAGGCCAAGACCAAAGTGAATATTGATTCCCTTCTTCCTCAGTATGACTGACTGCTTAGAAAACATTGATCACTACTGCAGCCTTGAGAGAAGGCTGGATGAATTCATGGACGAGGAAACCCACTGAGAGCTGCTAAATACACAAAATGAGTCTGGCTCAGGATGTGTCTGGGCCACAAATGGCTGCAAAGTACTTGGAGGAAAGGGGAGATGCTGCTTGCACTTCTCTGGTCTCATGCTCCCCCTTTCAACATCAGCTTTTGAGTGTTGGCATTAGCTGTTCTTATTTCATTATGCTTTTATTTACTCTTGGAAGGAGGTGAGGACTGGAAGCCACCCAGTATGCTGGCTGAAGGACGATGAGAGACCTGTCTTTCCCCAGGGTTGGCTGCAGCAGAATATTGACCGGTGTTGCAGCTGCACAGCAAGCATGCTTTGTAACCAAACCAAATTTCCCAAAGTGCCTAAATGGCTTGAAAATGCAGGTTCTGTTGGCCAAGCTCAAGAGACTTGCACATATTGAGAAACTGCTTCCAGTTAGCTTTCTCGTTTCTTTTTTTTTTTCCCTTCTCCTTTTGTCTCTCTCCAATGCAATATTTTTGGATTTTCAATTATGCAGAAATATACCACTAAGCTCAGCTTCTCCTTATTTAAGCAGACAAGGAACAGTAAGCTTCAAACTTCAGCAGAACTGCACAATATCTTGAAATATTTTAACTCAAAAAATGAGTTACGTGTTGCATTTAGAGGCAAGTATCACCCTTAAAAAAAGTTACCTGCCTGCCAAAACTTGGCAAAACAAGAAAAGCAAGTTCAGCTCAGTACACAGAGGAGTTACTCGCTGCCTGACTCTCCTCCCAGATTCTGGGAATGTCTGGCATGTCAGTAATACATGATGAGCAACAGCTAGAGAGCACTTCATTGCTTGTAAAAATGAAACAAGCTCTTTATTGAAAATGAGGATGACACTGTAGCCATGTGCTCAGCTATCATGCAGAGCCCAGGTGCCTGGCAGAGGCCAGCTTTAAGCAGTATCAGTGTAACAGGCACCTCTACAATCCCAAAGAGAGGGGTCCTGCTGCCTTGTGCCAGAGCATCCTATGGATACCTTTCCTTACATCTTTGTTACACAAATAGCAAACATTAACATGAAAAAAGCATTAAAAAAGTATAACTATTGTTCATAGTCCACTTAGGAGAGCCTTGTGCTGTTTCAAACTCCAGTTCTTCCTTGACTCATCAGCAACTCTCTTGTTTCACATTGATAAATCTTTCAGTTTTGGCTTTGGCCTACCAGTAGTGTAGATTCTGTTCTCTTCTGGTTGGACTGCTGCTGGCTATCCCTTCATGAGGAAAAGTACTGATTTTTTGAGTGATCTGGTGTTACAAGTGCTGTACAATTTCAGATAGGGGGCCTGAAATAGCAGAGTCTCTTGTCCATTCAAGACTTTCCCAGATGAATCTCTTTGTAACTTTCTCTTGGGCTTTAGAGTGGCATCAGCTGTTTGGTTTTTTTTTTCTTTTTTTTCATATGACAAGGTTTGTAACATCTGGCCAATACCATGGGTTATAACAGTGAATAACATGTTTATTATAAATATGTCCAGGGTTTCTTCAGACTTTTCAGTCTCTAATGTTTTTCAGGTTTCTTGTGTCCTGTATCTGTCTATACCACCTTAGAAATTAGAGTCCTGGTGATTTGGGCATTGAGGATTCCCATGGGGCTGGTGAAGAGGCTGGTAAGAGGCTGCTCAGTCCCTCCGGGGCCGGGAGCATCACATTCTGTTAGGACTGAAACTGGAGAGGTTTTAGAAGGGTCAGACAGACATGCGTATGATCTGGCTTTCCTCTTTGCATCATGAAAGTTTGTGCACAGCTAGCAATTACAGAAGTGTCCCTGAAACTCACAGCACGATTCTGACCTGTTGTCACACACTATTTTATGCAGTGTTTCATGTCCAACATGACTGTAATCTGTCTTCTGTCTTAGCTCCAGCTGTGACTCCTGCTATTTTAACTCCTCTCCCAGGAACTTCTGTTAGGCAGGTTTTCCCTTCTATTAGTCAAACTCAAATCCAATTTCACTAACCCATATCAGAAAATGAAACCTCACTCCCTTTGTACCCATGGGTCCCCAAAACTGGAAAGCTACTCTGAGGAATCCAGTCTCTGTGGAGCTGGGGCAACAAGCTGTGGTGGCTGTACACACTCTTGTTATTAAAAGCAAACAGATCTGTCCATTTTGTTGCCTTTTTTTCAGGGATCAGGCTGGGTTGTCTTCCTGCCAGCTTGCTGGTTTCCCCGTCTGACCGTGTTTGCTGTGGGCACTCATGCTTGGCCAGAGGATATGCTCCATGTCTCTGCTTAGTCAAGCCTGTCTCCCATGTGTTCAGCATATGTTGAGTAAATGATGCCAGGTCTTTGCTGGAACTACTGGATGGCTATTTAAGAAAAATGCTTTGAGTTAGGACAGGCACATCCTGCAGTGGTCATTGTGGGCAGTGTTAGTAACAGTTGTGTGAGCTTCCCTTCTGGGCTCTAAAGGTTTTGCAAACATATCTGTGTGGTGGCCTGCACAGCATGCCCTGCTTGGTGTATTGCCAGAGACATTGCTGGGCAGTATCCTCTCCTTACCTGAGAGCTTTGGAGTCCCAGTGACATGTGTTATCGTTGTCTGAGCACTCAGCAGTGACGTCTTTGTGATACTGGCTAATTTCTCCAGGGCTGGATCCATTTCTCTCAATAACTTCACTTGCAGGCAGGAATCCCGCAAGCAACACTTTTTTTAATTAGGGGCTCTGTAATGTCTCCAAAGATATGCACAGATCAGAGATCTTATATCTGAGACATAAGGCTCTGTTGCCCCTTATTTTATTCTCTTTTTTTTTTAATCCAAATTACTGTATCCCTTTACAGTCTTATTCTGTCCAGGTCAAGTCTTCAAATAACTTTCTCAATGGTTCACTCACTCCAAGTATTATTTTTAAAATAGTTTCTCTCAGGTCACTTCTTGTCCTCCTTGCTCAGTGAGACAGTAAAAAAAATTAATTCCATGTTTTATCACTGTCTTTCACAGCCAACTCCATGTATCAGTTCAGTTCTTCCCTCTGATGAATCCATGCTCACATGGAGATTTCAAGCTGGCTTTTTTGAGCTTTCAGTGACCTGAGTCCCTTCTGGCTCCTTGTCTTCTCTGTTTCCAGGCTGTCTTTCTTCACCTGGACAATGGGGCAGTTCATTAGTAAGGCTGCTGCTGCAGTGATGCACGTACCACACGGACAGATGACATAAGCTCTGTCCCACCTCTTATAAAGGCACAATTTATCTCTAGCTGCAGGTCAGCCTCTTGCTGTATTTTTCCTGATGCCATGTCTGAAGGCTTCCTGCACAGACATAGATCCCATGCCTGGCCTGGAACTAAGCATACAGAAATACTTGAGTAAAAGAACTCAAAAGCAATTTATACCATCCCTTATGGACTACCACTGCTACTGGTGTTAATAAGAGACAAGTCCTGTTAGGGCCTGTAACAAACATCCCTCAGGTAGCTGTGGCAAATGAGAACCTTTTAAAGGTGGGCTATGTCCTAATATCATCTGTTGGAAAGGACGTTATGATCCATATATTTCATGTTATTGCCCTGAAAGATTAAATGAGGAAGCACACTACTAATTGAAGTGCTTATGGAAATTAAATCCATGTTTAAATGAATTTAAAATTTTTAATGCAAAATTCAGTAGCTAGAAATTTTACACCAAGTTCTACTTAATTAAAATTAATAAGGTTTCAAAGAGTTTTATTTGGGATACACCAGGAAAGAATTTGGCCTTAAATGTGTAATTAAAATACAATTACAATGGAAGGAAGTCATTATTGAGGTTGTACCTCAAAAGCATACCTAATGGGCTATCGGGAGAAAAGGTTTATGCATTTGGTACACCAGCTATATAAGACATAAAAGGATGTAGTCACTGAGAGAAAGAGATATTACCAAGATCATTTAAGTAGATGGTAACAGTCCTTTTATGTTCAAATCTTTCTGGCTATATTCAGCAGGGGATCTGCTTCATCTTAAATTGGGATGTGCAAGGCACCTCTACAAGATTTCCTTCTGACACCTTTAGTTGTTTCCCAGCCCTTTCACAGGTCTGTGAGAGGGAAGCATCTTTCAGCCAGTGTCAGCTATCTCTGGATGAGGGAAACATGAGCACCTAAAGAGATCAGTTGTCCGACTTGGAGAAACATTTGACAAAGGTACATTCAAAGTGAAGGGCCTAATTCAATCCAGGCTGAAACCAGAGGGCTCTCTCCTCTTGGTCCCTGCACCAGTCTGCATGAAGATTTGAGCACAGCACCCAGTGTTAGAGTTACTCACAGCTCTGCATTTGAGGGTTTTGTTTTTATATTATTCCTATGGCAGACCTGTTAAAAAGACTTTAAGAAATATGACATTCCACGGGATACACAAAACAGAATTGGGAAGTAAGGTGGAAGTGTGATCATAAAACTGAAGCCATTTTGTACTCACTGGAGTGAGAACTGTCATTCAATCCAGCCAAGTGCTGGGTCCTGCATTTGTGTTACAACAATGCCAGGCAACACTACAGGCTTGGGGAAGAGTAGCGGGAAAGCTGCTCAGCAGAAAAGTACCTGGGGGTGTTGGTTGACAATTGGTCAAATATGAGCCAGCAGTGTGCCCAGGTGGCCAAGAAGGCCAATGGCATCCTGGCCTGCATCAGAAAAAGCATGGCCAGCAGGAGATGGGGAGTGATCGTGCCCCTGTACTCAGCACTGATGAGGCTGCACCTCAGGTACTGTGTTCAGTTCTGGGTCCCTCACCACAAGAAAGACAATGAGATGCTGGAGAAAGTTCAGAGAAAGGCAACCAAGCTGATGAAGGATCTGGAGAACAAGTCCCATGAGGAGAGGCTGAAGGAATTGGGATTGTTTGGTTTGTAGGAGAGGAGGCTGAGTGGAAACCATATTGCTCTCAACAACTACCCGAAAGGCAGTTGTAGTGAGGTGGGGGTCAGTCTCTCCTCCCATGTAGCAAATGATAGGATGAGAGGAAACAGCCTCAAGTTCCACCAGGGGAAAGTTTAGATTAGATATTAGGAAAAGTTTCTTCCCCAAAAGGATTGTAAAGCACTGGAACAGGCTGCCCAAGGAAGTGGTGGAATCACCATCCGTGGAGGCGAAGACAAGTAGATATGGTGTTTAGGGACATGGTCAGTGGTGACCTGGCAGTGCTGGGTTAACTGCTGGACTTGAGGATCTTGAAGGTGATTAGAATGATTCTATGATTTGTTTGTTTGTTTGCTTTTTGGGTGGGGTTTTGTCTTTTTTTTTGGTAATGTTGATTCAGCATTGGTAAATTTGATTCAAAAGTCAATGTTGAGGTTCCTGTTTACTGTACTGAGGTCTGGGATAGGTTCATGGAAATAAAGATATTATCTTTTATAGTAAACCATATAGGTAGTCAAAGACAGAAAGTTCACAATCCCATTGGGATCAGCTGTTCTTCAAAGGTTCAGAGTCATGGGTTGGTTTGAACTATTGGGAGCATATGGAGGTAACCTTGAATTCAAATTTCATCACAAGGATTCACTTGTAAGCTTTTGATTTAACATTGTCTCTTCACATAACTTTCTGAGGTTTTTAACTGTGATTTTTACAGGTGCAGTCAGTCTTGTAAAAGAAGTGTGGGAAAGGAAATGTAAATCTGCCAGTGCAGTGTCTTTGATACAGTACAAAAAACAGTGTAAGTAGCCTTATGTTTTAATGAATAGAAATATGTCCCTGGCAAGGAAGTGAATTTAGCACTTAGTGAAACACACTCTGCTGAATTGGTGACATAATCAAACTTTTATTGTTAAAGAGAAATTGCGGTCTCACCCTTCATATTGAAGATTTAGTTCAATAAAATAAAACTCTATGACAGTAATTTCTCTTTACCCTTAGATTCCCTACAGCAATGCTTGTTAAATGGATAAGAAACACACAGAGCTTGACCTAGCCTTTCTCACACCAAAGTCAGATGTCTTCGCTAATACTCAGCAAGGATGTTTTAAAGCAACTTTTTTCATTTTTTAATGCAATTGTCAGTGCTGTGGTACTCCATCATCTAACATGGTTTCCACATCAAACTTCTCAAAGAAGCCTGCAAAGGGCTGTTCCACATACAACATTAGCAGCACTTGTCAGTAGGGCAGGACTGAGTAAGTCAGCCTGCTGTGGCTATAATAGTGCAAGCACTTCCTTCCCTTAAACAGTTTCTTTCTTTTCCCCCAGGATCTTGCAGAAACTCACACCTAAAAAAGGGGAGTTTATATCTTCCTCCAGTTATTTAAAATACAAATTCAAGCAGATGAACAATGTAATATTGCTAAAGTGTCCGTTTGTTAACTTGTCAGACTCTGAAGAATTTGCTAATTTAGTCCTGACTGGGTAGATGGCAGAACAGTATTCAGCTATGGAAACTAGAGCTGGAAAAACCCCACCTCTCAAAACCACAAAATTCTCAAGGATTGACATGGAGTGATATTAACCAACAAGGTCATATAAATGGAGTTGAAAACATGCTCCCAGTCACAGAGGTCTATGGGAAGTCACACATTTGACTCATGGTGTGTTTTGCCTTTTTGTACCCATAAAAAATATTTTTTACAATGGGGTGGACAGTGAAATCTAGCAGAGTAGCCAATGGCTTGAAGTATACAGCTGGGACAGGTAAGTGGCATTGCTCATGTCCACACACTGTCGGCGTCAACATACAGTGTGTGACTTATCCCCTGCAAGCCACCACCACTGCTCCTCTCCAGCCAGAGGCACTGGCTGTGCAGGTGCTGTCAGAGAGCTTCATGATGGCTGCATCCCATCGCGTGTGGACAGAGGCCATTCAATCCTTTTTGCTTGTATGTTATACCAAATCCAGAACAATATAGGTATTCACTGACTGACAGCTTATGCCAGGCAACTCACGGGATTGTACAGATTCTTGACATATTTTGTATCCTGTACACAGCTCAAAAGCTGTATCTTCTGTCTAGGCTTTTAATTTGCAAGCCGTGTAACTAAAATGCATGAGGGGTTTATGTCCAATTTCAGGATTTGCCATCAGTTTTGCATAGGAATATGGAGTAATGTCTACTTCCTTTTTTCTTTTACTCATTAAAGGCAAAACACAAATCTGTGCATTTTAAAGCAGCTCTCTGAAATTGCATAGCGATATAATCACAATCTATTGGACTAAAAATTAAATCTAAAATTAGACATAAAAATCACAACATTACCAGTCCTGGATTTAAGGCTTATATTGCTGTGAATTTCTAGGAAAATATTTAAGAATCAATTTAAATGCTAATGAACTGGTTTGCCATAAAACTAGATAGCAGTCATACTCAATAGCCACATCAGAGTCACAGTGTCGGCTTTTCCTTCGTCGGACTTCACTTGTGACATTATGTACACAAACTCTCAAGTGTTGCTGTGTATCACAGACCTGTGTACCACACTTATGCAAAAAGGGATTTCCCTGAAACCCAGCAAAAACCAACTTCTCAAAAGCTGAAATCATCCATGCGGACTTTGGAAATCTGATCGCAGGGCCAGAGACGAACCTGTGGAAACCCAAGGAAGAGTCAAAGGCAGGAATACTTGTCTCTTCCCACCCTGTACCTGCTGGCTTGCTGTGTTTACCAGCTTTGCCTATGGGTTGTCCCCTATAGTTTGGAGACCTTGAAACAGTCCTACTAAGATCTCTCTGATAGATTTGTGCAACCCCTTTGGATTTTGCTTCTACGGCGACCACAGGCACGTAGCACTCTGATCTTTTCCGGGGCTGAAGTCTGTTAGAGACTATTTCCATTTAAATCAAGACCAGTTGCATTCTTGCCTCTGAAAGGCACCAGACCATGAGGTAGAGATGTTGATGAGGTGGCTCCTTTGCCCAGCACACAACCAGTGACTTTATTATACATGTGATATAGGGGGCCAGCAATAGCACTTTCCCACACACTTTCTGAAGCAGCCATGGGCAGGGCTGTACAAGCAAATGTCCCTGGGTCAGCCAGCCACACAAACCTGGAGCACCTGTTCCATTCAGCCAGTCACTACCAACTCATGCCTGAGATGACCTAAAATCTGGTCTGTCATGGGGTTGTGTCCTGTGGAGGGGCTCTCTGATGTCAGAAGTCTTGGTGTAGATTCCTGGCTGTCTTCTATCTGGCTGTTCACCTCTGTTCAATTTGCAGGCTTTTCCATTTGTTTATATCCATCCTAGAAGACTAAGCCATGGCCATGGGCACACTGTCAACTGCACAGCCCAACAGTGATGGTGATCCCTTGCCCCATTTTGTCCTGTGCTGACCAGCACTGTCCCAGAATTTCCTGGACATGATGTAGAAGTCAGGACCAGGATCATTCCCAATACACAGTGTGTGGAAAAATGAGCTGAATGACATGGGCAATAGTTGTTCTGTGCCAGGGAAAAGCTCCAGAGACATTTAATTCTTTGCTATTTGTAGAATTCAAAGACACTTCCATTCGATCAAACTTGTGTGGAAACTACCTAGAAAATCCCAAAGTCATTTGGGGGAGCTGGCAGGGAAGAAAAGAAGGAGTGAAGAAACAAACACATTTTCCAGTAACATTTTTTGCTAATTAACTGGGCTGGAAAACAAAGGAACATGGAAACACCATGGCATGTGCAGTGAGCGGAAGAAAGCTTCTCTCCCTGCACATGTGAATTGGGTCAAAACAGGGCAACCGCAGGCAACCACAAGCATATTATAATCTGCAAAACATGTATACAAGGGAAGGGAACATCCAGGAATGGCAAGCTGAAGGAGAGTGAAAAAGTTGGCCGATTAGATGCTGTTGATGGAGGAAAGCTGTTCATTGTGTCCCTGCATAACAGAGATATCAAAGACTCAAACCCTTGTTAGCCTGGTGAGAATATAACCTGCAAGACAGAGAAGATAGGAAAGTTCTGGAGAACCAGACAATTTAGAAGACCAGCAGGTGGGCAATGCACAATGCCATCTTGTTTATACTCTATTCCTGTTGAGATTGTGCCTGAGAGAGCTGTATCATGGATGTGGCTTCCCTGTGCTGTGTCAAGCACCCAAGTGCAGTAGGGAAATGTGGTCCCTGACAGAGGGCACTCATGCCAGGGACTGGAGACACCTCTCCTGCCCTTCTGTGGGCCGAGGGAGGGATGGGGCATCACGGACATCCCTCTCTCAATGTCTTGATAAGCTCAACAGCCTCAGACGGGACCAAGGTACCTGCCTGCACCACTTCCAAACAATTGGAGGCTCAGTTTCATCACATTGATTGTTAGTGGGTTTGGAATTTAAATATTAAAGGACAGTCTCAGAATTAAACAGGCAGAAACCCTAGTCCTTTTTCATTAAGAAAGCATCTGGGGTTTTTTTTGCCCTCTCCCCTGAACAAGGTTTGAAAAGACAAGTTATCCTCATAAAATCTTATAAACGCCCACAAGACAATTTTGCTTTGAAGTATCAATGTGACAGGGCAAAAGCAGAACAATTTGATACTAATGATTTCAGTCACCATCCTAATGCTTCATGTTTTAAAGATCGTTCTGCAATAAAGACATCATGGTTTTACAGTCACATTAGAATAATAAACCATAGCACTTACACAGTCCTTTTCCTCTAAAGCATGAAATCATTTGGAGCAATAATAGTTTTCCTCATTTTAGAGTTGGAGAAACTGAGGCCCAAGGACATGACCTTTACAGTGCAGTCTGGGAGAACCTCACCTGCCTTCTAGTTCTGGTGCTGCCCTTTGGGTCATGCTCTCCCTCACCTTCTAGTCCAGACGAGATGAGTGATGACAACTCTCTGCAAAAGAGAGCAGATGTAGATTGATGTTCTTGCTTCCTTCCTTGTAGCTTCAGGCACTTCACTAAGACATCCTCGAATAGAAGTGTTGAAACTCCCATTAGGAAAAAATAAAACAAAAGTAGAAAGAAGTGACAAGATCTGTTCATAGTAGACAAGATGAATACAATTCACTAGATCTGCTGATGGTCTCTGGAGGGAGGCAGGATGGCCACAGAATCACCTTTCTACATCAATTTTGCTGGCACATTCTCTGTCCTTTGCAGTAAAGAAGTAGCTGTGTTGTCCCCACCTTGGGTGTCTGTGTCTCACCCTGGTCCAACAAGAGGCATCATCGCTGCTATTATGGTCACCATCAGATGGGGACCACACAGACATGCAGCTAGTGACTGAGCATCCCTTCAAGTTCAGGGAGTGCAAAGATGGGAAGCTGCTGATTTCTCATTAAGATTCACCAGCCTCCAACCTGGCTCAATTCATTATTCATCTGGAAATTTTCTTCCCTAACTTTCTTCTTTTCTTTTGCTGTCACCCACTAAGCAAAGGTAGGCGTTTCCCTCCATCAACATCTCTGCTAATATGCAGCTCTCAGGTTGTGACAAAAGAGAAAGAAATGGTTTTAAACCAGGTCCCGGAGCACTCATCAATATTTACAGGCATCTGACAATGACTTATCTGAGACCATCTACATTTAAAACACAGAAATGCAAATGAGGTGCCGTTTGAATTGTGAGTAGTAAGGATGGGATATTCTTACATACAGTTTCACTAGTAGAAGGCAGTTCCTCCTCCAGAAATATTTCCCTTCAGTGCTGTCCTGGCATGTCACTGAAACATGTAGTTGGGATGTCAGTCTGCAAAGGCAATACAAAAGACAGAGTGGGTTTCCTAGCTCAGAAACAGGTGTACATCACTTAAAATTTTGGCAGAGGAAAGAGGAGAGGGAAAAACTCTTTGCAGCAGTCACTCACCATCAGAGCCACGGCCGCTCTCTTTCATGGCAGTTACCCAGCGAGGTGTAAGTGCTGAGCTGATTTAAAAGACTGATTCAGGTAAAATATTTAAGGATTATTCACGTGATTAAATATGCAGAGTTTGAAACAAACATATCAGCCTCCACCCTGCTTCTCCAGAACACAAGCCCATGTGTTGCACGCTGGGTGTAGGGTGGGATGGAGTGTGGAAATAGAAGAAAAATCCCTAAACTGAAGCAGTCACCAGACTTCAGAGGAAAGAAAGCTCATATCAATGGGCATGTGATTCCTGAGATGAGGTTTCATTGCAGGGTGCATGCTGAGGAGGAAGAGCATGACCTGCCTCCCCACCGCCCTGGGCGAGGACCCACGGTTGCTCTCCCTGCAATGGCCACAGTTGCTCATCACAACAGCCTGGACCTGAGACACTTGTTGAAATCTGTCCAGAGCATCAGATGGCACATCAGAGAGCAGAAAACAATTTCAGCCACGGGTTGGCTTCTGTTAGCAATGCTCATTGCCAGTTTAAGTGTGTCAGTCTCCCAAACTGACTTTACTGTCTCCCAGGGAATTTCTTTCACTTTTTTTTTTTTTTTTTTTTTTACCACTGTGATCTCTGTGCTAGGCTTCATTTACAGAACTGGATGGTCGAAAGATATAGAACATGATTTCCTCAAGTTCTATGAATATGATTCTTCATCTTTATTTGTCTTTGCACTACTGAGGTGCACACCCAGGGCTGCTCTGGGAGTAGAGGCTACCCTCAGGAATAAGGAAAAGTCCCGTGAGTGTAGAGATAATTTCACTACGCCCTGGATGTGTGAGATGTGGGAGGACAGCCCCACTCTTTTTTGTAGCTTGTTTATGTTGTTGTATATGAAAAGTTACATCCAAGTGATTAAAGTGTTTGCCAGGAATAGACAGGTTGTTATGAATGGTGTTGCTTTTGAATTCTATTTATAATTAGCCTTCTTCTCTGTGCACTTTTTCCTTCTTTTTTTCCTCTTTATTTTTAGGGCCTGTATCTAGTACATTTCTTTCCCTTATGTGAAAGACTAAATAGACCATTGCTTGATTTCCATGTTAATTAAGCACGTGGCTTCTCTCAATAACTGCCACATCCTCGCTTACTTAATATGTACTTTTATACCCTTAGCAATGAGCTGGTAACATTATCAGAGAAAAATACATAGACCAAGAAACCATGGGGATTAGATATCAAGGAGGACACTATAGGGACCGTGTTAATTGAGGTGATCAGCAAGATTAAGATAAGTCTTGCTGCTTCCTCATATTGGTCTTAATGACACAATGCAAAGCCCCAAGTACTTTACCTGCTGTACAATGTGGTTAAGTTGCTTTTTTCCCTAGGGTGTGTAATCTCATCTTCTAGATAAAACACTTAGCAGAGTGAAACCAGCTGTTGTTAAAAGCTGTATTTTTAAGATATGGCACCTGTGTACGGCAAATAAAAGTTGTCACTTGGTGCATATGTGCATAGATACAGAGAGGGAGAGAAATGTGTGGGTGTTTGTGGTGTGTGTGTGGTGTGTGTGACTGCCCAAGCTGACCTGAGCTAGGTTGATGCTGCTCCAGCTTCAAGAGAGAGGTTTCCCCAGGCAATCTCCAGAGGTGTCTCTAAATAATATTTACCTGATCTTCTGACAGAATCCATGGCAGTGGGGGTGCCATAATTTAACATTATAATTAAAAAAAAAATGATTCCTGCTTTAAGAATATTGGCGCTTTTTTAGGCTTTTTTCTGCAATTAAAATTAAGATACCTCTGCAGCAAATGATTTTGCATAAATAGGCTTTGAATAATGGAGCTGTTGTGAAGAAAAAAAACCAACACAGGCACTACCCAAACCTTTTTCAAATTATTTCTTGACAGAGTTCTTCAAACAGAGATAAACATTGTTAGTGTAATAATTTGACACATGACCTTGCACTTGAAGTGCCAAGCAAAGTGAAAAATAACACACTCAAACAAGAAGAAGTGCTGATTTTGATTCCCAAAATAATATTTTTATAGCTGGAACTATTTCTGCTACGGGTTAGCATGCACATACAGAGAGAATGTTTAGATTTTCCTTCAGCAGTGTATGCCTTTTCCCTTTCAAGAAGATAACCGAGAGGCTATTTGTGCTCGCTAAAAACACTTTTGCACATCTGGGAGCAATTCAGCTTGAAAGAATTCAGTAGGAAGGATAAGTCCTGCAGTCGAGGCAGAGGATTAAGAAGGCGAGTTCAGTCCAGCTCTGCCCTGCCTGACCTCTGAGCCAGCCTCTTCCTCACTCCGAGCTTCCCATTCCTGCAGGGTTAGGGGGGGAATCTCCATTGGCCAAAGACCCTCTCCCACCTCCTGCATCACCAGAGCCCTTGTTTTTCACCGGTTTATAGACTGCCACGAGGAGTTTGAGAAACAAGCAGGAGGAACTTCACTGATTACTTATTTTCAAGTAATCAGTGATGGGAAGAAAAGTGATATAACCAGGCTACTGTTACCACCTGGAAGACTTTTTTAACATTGCCAAGTGTTGAAAGCCCTGGATAAAACCCTGGGAGGGTTTAAAAGGCTGGGATGTAGGAAGAGGGGAGGTGGGACATTCTCCGCCATTACTGGTTTGGGGACGGCAGACGCCTCAGTGCTAGCAAAACTCTGCCTCTTTTTCAGGGAACTGCTTCATAAACTGCACCCGCCTATGAAATCAAAACAGCATCCTTCAGAGGTGAGACACTTTGCAGCCCCAGTTTGGGTGCAGACTGATGTCCTCCTTCAGTACTGGGCTGTGGGCCAAGGATAACTGTGCCGAAGCAGAAAGCATAGGCTGCCTAGGGACAGCTGCCATTACTGTCCTGACAAGCTGTGTAACTCCAAGTGCCACATACACTCAGTACTTAAAGACACTACTTTCCTAAACTGAGAAAAGCGACAAGTGAAACTGAGTGTAAAAAATTATTAAGAAGCTGTACATATTAAATGGCCAGAAAGCCATTACTTCACAGTGAAGGAGCTGAATAATATTGGTGAAAGCCCATTCTCTTCCAGCGGAAGGGTGAAGGCAGGAATAACGAATTAAAAAGCAATATGCAACATATGGGAAAAAGGGGGAGGTAATAAAAATCCCTATAAAAAAGAGTTTATGAAGTGTAGAAAATTGATAAAGGATACTAAAGACATCAGAAAAAAAATCCATGGCTGGTCAGGCTTTGTTTAAGAAGATGCTTTTCTTGAAAACTTATGACTAATAGCAAAAAAACTATCAATGCCATAGCCTCATTACTAGCTGGAGACAGCCAAGTCGTTAATAATGTTGAAGAAAAACCCCAAACTGTTCAACAATTATTTCTGCCCTCTGTTTGGAATAATCTATTTTCTGACATATTTCTAATTAAGAAAGATATTGAACAACTTGCACTAGGGTTAACCATTTATGAAATCTGAAGGCTCACAGAAGTGGCCCCCAAGAGCCAATGCAGGATAGTTTTAGCTTGTGTATGTCAATTTTTAATAAGTCATGAAATAATGGAGAAATTCTCAAAGGTCAGCATCAATTTTGTGTAAAAATTCCAAGACCATTGAAACAACACAGGTAAATATAGTCTAATTTACTTGATAACAATCCCAGGCAAAGTAATGGAGGAACTGATAGAAGTTTAAATTAATAAAGAATTAGAATATAGGAGTATAGTTATGTATTAGGTTTACATTGCAAGGTTTTAGTAGTAGAGAGACTAAAGGGGTGGCTGCTATGAAAAGCTGCTGGCAGTTTCTCCTGTGTCAAATAGAACCAATGCCAGCCAGCTCCAAGATGGACCTATCACTAGACAAAGCTGAGCCCATCAGCAATGGTGATTGTGCCCCTGTGATAACATATTTAAGAAAGGGAAAAAAACCCTGCACAACAGCAATTGTAGGTGGAGAGAAGAGTGAGAATATGTGAAAGAAACAGCTCTACAGACACCAAGGCCATTGAAGAAGGTGAGGGAGGAGGTGCTCCAGGTGTCGGAACAGACGTTCCCCTGCAGCCCCTGGTGAAGACGGTGGTGAGGCAGGATGTCCCCCTGCAGCCCATGGAAGGTAGAGATAGAGCAGATATCCACCTGTACCGCATGGANATGTCCCCCTGCAGCCCATGGAAGTTAGAGATAGAGCAGATATCCACCTGTACCCCATGGAGGGCTCTATGCCAGAGCAGGTGGATGCTCAAAAAAGGCTGTGATCCTGTGGGAAGCCCATGTTGGAGCAGGCTACTGGCAGGACCTGTGGCACCATAAAAAGAGAGTGCATGCTGGAGCAGGTTTGCCGACAGGACTTGTGACCCTGTGGGGAACCCCTGCTGGAGTAGTCTGTTCCTGAGGGACCACACTCCATGGAGAAAGGACCCATGCTGAGCAGTTCATGAAGAAATGCAGCTCATGGGAAGAACTTATGTTGGAGAAGTTCTTGGTGGAGTGTCTCCTGTAGGAGGGACCCCACACTGGAGCCAGGGAAGAGTGTGAGGAGTCCTCTCCCCGAGGAGGAAGGCGGGGCAGAGATGACACATGATGAACTGACCACAACCCCCAACCCTCTTCACCATTGGCAGGGGAGAAGATAGAGATATCAAGAGTAAATTTAAGTCTGGGAAGAAAGGAGGGGTGGCAAGGAGATTTTATTCCTCATTATCCTACTCTCATTCAATTGGTAGTAAATTAAATTAATTTCCCCAAACCGAGTCTGTGTTGCCTGTGACTGTAATTTCTGTGTGATNTCCCCCTGCAGCCCATGGAAGTTAGAGATAGAGCAGATATCCACCTGTACCCCATGGAGGGCTCTATGCCAGAGCAGGTGGATGCTCAAAAAAGGCTGTGATCCTGTGGGAAGCCCATGTTGGAGCAGGCTACTGGCAGGACCTGTGGCACCATAAAAAGAGAGTGCATGCTGGAGCAGGTTTGCCGACAGGACTTGTGACCCTGTGGGGAACCCCTGCTGGAGTAGTCTGTTCCTGAGGGACCACACTCCATGGAGAAAGGACCCATGCTGAGCAGTTCATGAAGAAATGCAGCTCATGGGAAGAACTTATGTTGGAGAAGTTCTTGGTGGAGTGTCTCCTGTAGGAGGGACCCCACACTGGAGCCAGGGAAGAGTGTGAGGAGTCCTCTCCCCGAGGAGGAAGGCGGGGCAGAGATGACACATGATGAACTGACCACAACCCCCAACCCTCTTCACCATTGGCAGGGGAGAAGATAGAGATATCAAGAGTCAATTTAAGTCTGGGAAGAAAGGAGGGGTGGCAAGGAGATTTTATTCCTCATTATCCTACTCTCATTCAATTGGTAGTAAATTAAATTAATTTCCCCAAACCGAGTCTGTGTTGCCTGTGACTGTAATTTCTGTGTGATCTCCCTGTCCATATCTTGACCCATGAGGCTTTTGTGATATTTTCTGACCACTGTCCAGGTGAGGAGGGGAATGAAAGAATGGCTTTGGTGGGCACCTGGCATCCAGCCAAGGTCANTTGTGACCCTGTGGGGAACCCCTGCTGGAGTAGTCTGTTCCTGAGGGACCACACTCCATGGAGAAAGGACCCATGCTGAGCAGTTCATGAAGAAATGCAGCTCATGGGAAGAACTTATGTTGGAGAAGTTCTTGGTGGAGTGTCTCCTGTAGGAGGGACCCCACACTGGAGCCAGGGAAGAGTGTGAGGAGTCCTCTCCCCGAGGAGGAAGGCGGGGCAGAGATGACACATGATGAACTGACCACAACCCCCAACCCTCTTCACCATTGGCAGGGGAGAAGATAGAGATATCAAGAGTAAATTTAAGTCTGGGAAGAAAGGAGGGGTGGCAAGGAGATTTTATTCCTCATTATCCTACTCTCATTCAATTGGTAGTAAATTAAATTAATTTCCCCAAACCGAGTCTGTGTTGCCTGTGACTGTAATTTCTGTGTGATCTCCCTGTCCATATCTTGACCCATGAGGCTTTTGTGATATTTTCTGACCACTGTCCAGGTGAGGAGGGGAATGAAAGAATGGCTTTGGTGGGCACCTGGCATCCAGCCAAGGTCAACCCACCTGAAATTAATATGACCTTATGAGATTTCAGACAACCCCTGAGGTGAGAAACACAGTTGCTAGAGGGTAACCAGCCAGAACCGATCTGTTTAATGCACAAGACTCAACTGTGCAGGACACCCAAGACCAAGGCACAAAAGTGCTGCTTCCCCTTGGTTGCCAAGAGAGATGCTGAAATTCCCCTTTCCAACTGTCCCTTAACCCTGCAAGGGGTGGGTAGGCCCCACAGCTGGGGTCACACAGTGATGTGAGGCACAAAGAAAAAGCCACGAGAGCCAAGGACAAGGAATCTGAAATGTCCTAGGCAGGGCAGGAGGTGAACAAGCCTCGTGGCAAGGGTGGTTCTGATGGCCAGGGCAGTGAATGCAAGGGGACTGGAGCTATAATGAAATGAGGACACTGAGATAAGGACAGAGGGTGAGTAGGGCAGGAGGCAGGGGTGAAAGAAAGACCAGCAGAAAAGCAGTGGGACAGGAAGCTTAGGGCTGGAATGAGGAACTTCTTATTTCATCAATAAGATAACGTTATTGGAAGAGCTAAATCCCGAGTGAGGGACAAGACAAGGTCCTGTGGAAAAAAGCTGGCTATTGTGCCATGGCCCACTGCACTGTCATGTGCATGCAGCTCATGCAAAAGGCAAGCATTTGACACTGAACTCTGATTTTTGCAAGCATAAGGATGGTTCATATGGCTTTTCTGCTTTGATTTGTTGTTTTTTAATACAGAAAAGTCATTCAGATGAAGAAAGGTGATTACAGAGCAGCCTACAAAGAAAGAAATAAAGCAGTGTCATGCCACAGGGTAGACTGCTTCAGGAAGTGAGGGGAGCAACTGGGCTGTGTTCAGCTGGCAATGAAATAAAGGATAAAAAATAGAGAAGGAAAGGTGAATGTGATACAGACTTTAGATGCTTCATCAAATGTCCTTAACCAGCTTTCATTAAATGGTGAGTGTGTGACTAAACTACCCTCCTAAAGGAGTGCTCCAGTAGATTAGAAAGAGAATACAATGAAGGGGCTCTTGGAGCTGTTGAATTCCTTCCTTTTATTGAACAAGTGAATTTCAGATTTTGCTTATCAAAGGATCATGTTCCTTTGGAGCTGTTTGATGATGAGCCATATTCTGCCCTGATTTCCATCCCAGGCATCCCCACCAAGTTCAATGGCATCTCATGGAGAGTAAAGCAGGACAGATGTTAGCTTGATGTTTTTAACAGTGTTGTGGCTGCTAATGAAGCATGGTCTGATCTGGTACATGTTCAGAGACTGTTACCAGTGTCTGCAGCAGAATAGACCTTTAATGTGACAATGCAATTGATCCATCAGTATGTCATGTATAGAGGAAAGCAGAAGATCTATTTTCTTTTGCTTGATTTTGTTGCCTTTGAGGAGTCACTCGGGTAAAATGTGCAATAAATGGTTTGGGCATTTTTGGCAATGAAATGGTTTCCTTTTTCCCTGCTCCTTCCCCACCTAAATGTAATGGAGCTGTCTAGCTTGTTAGATAGCATGAGCAATTTTTTTAGACTCTCATTATAAAATAAAGAATGGAAATTTTGCTTTTTAAGGAAGAGTTGCAAAACTGGAAATGTTCCATATTTGGGACATAAATGCAAGCTGTTATGCAGATCAAAGTATCTGTTTGGAACTGAATTACTCAACATCATCTATCCATCTATGCCTCTTCAGCACCTGCAGATTAGCAATGTAATCGTGTGGAGGTTGCTATAGCTACATTTCTAGAGCAGGTGGAATTCTTTTTCTCTTGGAGCATTATGTTCATTCTTTGCAAATAAACCATATAAGAGTATATTTAAAATGTCACCCTAGTAGCATCAGCCCCTCTCTCTACCTGACAATGTCACACCAGTTCTGTTCTTACCCTATTAGCCTTGATTGTTTTCTCTAGAAACAATGCCACTTCCATTTGAGCATCATGCCTTCCCCATAAATACATGTGAATGGCCACCAAGGCCTTGCCAATCCAGAGCCAAGATGGTCATAAAGCAAGTGACTGAGTTTAAACTGAGGTGGACTACTCAAGTTTTATCTAGCACATATGTACTCTTCCCTTGGGGTTGATGGCATGTAAGACTGTAAGCTGGAGCTAGACACAGCACATAGCAAAGCTACCAGCCATTGGCAACAACACTTTCCAGGGTCTGACCGAATGTTCAGACTGTGGTCAGGCAGCAAAAGTGCTGGCTGTGATGGTTTTCAGCTGGTTGTTTATCCAAGTCTCTTCCCAAACAAGGGCTTTGCTCACTTTTTTTTCATCAAATACTTCAGCCTTCTTGTTTGTGCTCCCTACTGTTTACTATAGCAAAGGGCTGCCCAAATGACCTCTTCTTCTTGCTGGCTGTCTCCAGTGACTGGCATATGCCGTAACCCTTAACCTTCTGTCAGTCAAGCCCACAACATGCCAACCTGTGTGAAAACTCAATAGCAATCCCTGTACAAAAAGCTGATAGCTTAAAAGAAGAGCCCTGACAAGTAGAAAAAAAAAAAAGAAGCTAGGAAGAGAAAGTACCAAGGAGTAGATTAAAAAAATAAATAAATCAGGATGCTTTGACTTGTCTAATTTTGTCATTCTCCTCCTTTGTCTCGTGCTCTAGCTCTGCATTAAGTGCAAGCTTTTCATTCCCCAGTGAAGGTAGGTAAAGAGTGGTTTCTTACTAAAAGTTGTCAACAGCAACAACAACAGAAGATGTTTTCCCTTCCTGGCAAATTTTTATTTCTACACTAGAAAGCTGAATATCAGAAAATGCTCCAAACATAGCAAAACTTAAATAGAAAACTCCAGTTTTCCCTAGAAATAAGATGCTTTTGAAAAGGTATTTAGTAAAAAAAGCAGGCATTCTTGCCAAGTAGTAAAATGACCAACTTCATCCTCAACACCACTCTGTTTTCATTTATTCCTTTTCCCTCCAGTTTGTTTCTGTCCCTTAACCCATGTCACTGATACACTGACTCTAATTCTTTCCAGATTCCTGAAACACTCCTTGGAGCTTGCTGACTTTTGTTTGCCCTAAAAAGCAGTGATAAAAAATGTATTTCCATAAATCCAGGCAGATAAAAATATCTTGTGTTGTTTTGAGACAAATCCATCATCAGGCCACTTGGTGCATTACATACCATGACTGTATTTCTCTCTGTGTCTTCAAACTGTACCTTTCAGGCAGCTTCCTCTGTATGTTCTCCAGACTGCTGGTACTGACGACAATAACGAAGAGGCCACCCACTGTGAGAGAGGCTGTTTAGTGACTGGTCTTTCCACTTATTTCAGGAATGGCTGTTGAAAAAGTCAAGCCGGACAAAGTCGGCGCAGAGGAAATCCCATCAGCCTTGCCTTTCTTTTCTTCTGATGCAGTCTTGGTGATAGCTGGCAATCTAAATGTTGCCAAAAGCAGAAATGTTCATTCTGGCTTTGAAAAGGGTAAGGGTTTAACCAACAGAAGTGAAGCCAGCTACCATGCTGTGTGCCGAGAGGAATGGCTCCTTGTACTGAGGTACCAAATTCCCGTCAGCACCAAACCATACTGGAGTGGGAATTAAGCCTTGGTAAAGGTACATCTTTGGGAAGGTGAGCCCAACAGACAGCTATGAAAATGGATTAATTTGTCTTTCCAAGCTTCAAGTCCAGAATTAGGGAATTTTTATTCTCTTTGATATGTTTCTTCTCTAAGGCCTATTATAATTTGTAAACTGTTAATTATGTACTACACCAAATTAAGAGCAACATTTGTTCATGAGTTAGCTGCCAGGAACTTGAGTTTGCTTTTTGTGGCCTGCCTGGCAAAAAAAAATTACATACACAACTTTGCTATATGCATACATGCATCACCAAAGTTTACAAAAGCAACTGGCAACACGGGAGATGCTGGTTCACCATCCTGAGAGATTCCTGCAGTGGGCTTCTTTCCCTGAAAGCAAGCCTTCCTTAAGACATCCCCAGTCAAGCAAATATACCCCATATCATTAATCACTTTTGAAGCAAGCTATCTTAACCATCAAAAATGAAGAACACGGCCTTAATAATTGCCAGTGTGCCCCTATTACCCATGGCACCTGCAGAGCTTCTTCTGAAGGAGAAAAACTTGCTTGGAAATCTCCTGAATGATTTTGTTACAGAGCATAAAAGAAAGTCAGTCTGTTTGAAGTGATAGCAATCAGTACTTAGGCTGAGGCATAATCTTCTTTCTTACCTAAAATAAATGCAAAGGGAAGAGAAAGGACTACACAACATAGAATCTTTTTTTCAGGGGTGGGGGAAGGAAGCTTGTCTCCATCCCACAGTACAGCACTGTGCTTACATCCCCCTAACTAGGCTTGCCCATGGGCACAGCCCCTGCCATGCTGTGCCCTGGGAGTCCCTCAGTGGGAGCAGGATCCTGCGCTAAACCTGGTACATCCGCCGCCAGCTGCAGAGGGGAGCCTTGGGCACTCTGGCCAACACTTCGCAGCCAGTGCCAATTCACCCTGCAGTTCAGAGGCCAAAGAGCTGTGGTGGGTTGTCCACAATTCACAGCACAGCTTCCTCTCTGTTACCATTGCTATGGAAATTGTTTCCTGAGAAGCCCCAATTTTCCTTCATCAGTCAATTAGGGGCAGGCTTTGCACTGGGTTGTTTATTTCCCCAGAACTGCTCTGCTTGATATTATTTTCTTCATGCCAAATTAACCACAGCTGGACCTGTCTTGAATTGCTAAGGGTGGTCTTATATAAATTTAAGAAAAAAAAAAAAAAAGACATAGTAAGCATGGGAGGCAGGAACAAACTGATATTTAGAAGGGGAAGGAGTGGAAATAGCAGGCACCTCTGACAGCTGCCCAGGGAATAGGGTGTCCTCCGATTGCCCACCTGGTCAGGTCACAGCATCTTCCAGGGTCAGGCAGACTTACAGAATGGTGCAAAATCCATAGCTCCTTGGTGTATTAGTGGTGACACTCCTTGTTATGCTGAGCTATATAACCAGGCAGGAGCTTTCTGGAGAAGTCCAGTAATGAGTCTCTCTCTTATCCTTATACCACAATCTCAGCGAAGCCAAGACTCCTGTGGGCAACACAGGGACATGTCCTCTCAGGGAATAAGAAAAAGAAAAAAATAGAAAAAAAAAGAAGAAAAAAAAACAACTCACATCATGTGCTCCTTCAGTTCAAACAAAATTATTTTACATTTTCCCCCACCTATGCTTTGTTGCCGCAACAGTCTCCCATAACACATTAACAGATTAAAAATAACCTTCTGCCACCATTCATCTACTTTGGCCAATTTAAAACCAGACAAACTACCCTAGGCACTGCAAAGTAGAGGAAGCAAAGTGTGCACATGTGCACGCATACTGGCTCTGACCTGAAGGGAACAATTTTAATAGCAAGGGGTTATTTTTACTTCCAAGATGTCTGATTTTGCACCCCCCTTTTCTACTGCTTATTTTCTCTTCTGCTAAGACAATTGGCCAAAGGTCCAGAAAAGTAATAATTACAGTTATTATGTGACAGGAACAATGATTCATGAACAACAGGACGCAAAAAAATCCCATCAATGCATTTATCTTTCCTGGCGATCAGGTCCTAGTGATTAGAGCTGAGTGAGCAGCAGGGAGAGCTATGCATGGAAAAGCAGAGCTGTGTTCTGAATTGGCCCTCAGTGCAGATGTTTCCTGAAGAGTTGTGTGAAAAGGGCTATTAACTGCCAACTTGCACCCCTCACCTTCATATGGAGTATTTTTAGAGGACCTTTGACTCCCAGGCATCATCAAGGGAGTGAGCACAGCACCATGTGCAGAAGCTGGTACAGCCCTAAAGCAAATGCAACCTGTGTGCTTGCAAGGAAAGACAAGGAATCAGGAATACAGGGGTTTGGAAATACATCTTCATATCATGGCTGTTCTTGCAAAACTAAAGTAACTGCAATGTCTGTACAAGCTGGAGAATGTTGGACCGAAGGAAAAAATCCATGGGAAAGAGGAGCCAGCCATTGTGCCCTCCACTCACCCAACGCTGAAGGGCACCTGAGGTCCAGCTGTGAAGATGGCAGAGGAGGAAAACTGGACAAGAGCAACCCCAGCACTACCCTGACACTCATCATGCAGCTATAGAAATTGCCACCCCAGCTGATAATCACTGCTGGTTTTCTCCTATTGTACATCTCAGTATTCACAGAAAATGTTTTGTGTAGCAACTTAAGATGCAAATCCCTTTAGTGAGAATTTGTACCAGATTATTTTCAAACATTTAATAATTTTCTTCAAGGGTTGTTTGTGCTGGTTATTCAACAGTGTTAACCAGGTTCAATCAATTTAGCAACTGGGATAGATGACAAGTTATAGAAATTTCTGGGTAACCTGAGCTGACACAAAATCTGTTTCGCCATTGTGTTCCCTTGAACACATGCAAAAATCAATAGCTCAGAGAGCCCTTCAGTGCCTCCGTCCCCACATGAACACTTTTTTTCCCCAGCTGATGATTATTTACCTGCCAAAGCAGCCAGATGCTTTCCTGTGGATTGCTGCCAATGTTGCATCATCAAAGGTGAACTATGTCGAGACACCAGAGTACAGGTTGAGACTGAGCTTATTCAGAAACCATGGTTTGTTTCCCCAGATCTCCACACACATCTGTACTTAAGTCACCCATGCACATAATGCTAAAAGAGCAGCTGTTGTAGGGAGAACCATCTTCTCAAACTGAAGCATCCTGTCTGCTTTCCCCAGCCCACATCTTCTGACTGCCTGCCTGTCTGCCTCCCTCCCTCTGTGAGATGCACCACATTTCAGGGCAGACCAAAAAAATCCTATTCATCTGGACTGATCCAAGAACTGAACTTGGTCAAAAAGGCATCTCTGCCAAACCTGTAAAGTGAGGAGGTTTTGGAGGATTGTTTTCTCCTCTGATTTGATATAGAGTTGTTCATTGCACGTGTGAAAACATAATATCTAGTTAGACTTTATTCTCTTGTGCTGCTGCATGGCTGCATCTCTGGCATAAATCAGGGACCCTAAGCTGATCTAATGCCTGTCTAATTTAATACTCAGAGTTTTTAATAATATATTTAGGATTGTTGTTGGTTTTTCCCTTCATCTGAATTTGAAAACAGTTTCTGGCAGTGGAGTATTGAACAAAAACTTTGAGATTGATGGATTTTGTTGGTTCTGTGTGTAAGTAAAGGACATTTCAGCTCTGACAATTGTACTTTAAATCTGCTACTTAGTTGGTAATTTTCTTTAAGATTTAAATACTCTACAGGATGGAATTAAAATTGTACTTTGCAAATTTAGTGCACATTGGTACTTGTAAATTCTCTGGTGGTACACTAGGTTGGGGAAAATGCTCATTAATATGTTATTTTCTTACTATCAATAATTCTTAAGGCCTGTTCCATAAATACTTTGAGTAAAATGCTTAGTAGCAATTTTGGCAGAGCACTTAACATCATTACGGTGTCAAGAGAAAACAGTTATAGCCTTCGCTTTTTTAGTTTGTTCTGCCAAATCATTGAGCAAAAAATATCAGCATCAAGACGGGAGCAGTCAAGTCCCATTTCCCACTCTGCTGTTCTGAACCAGTAACACCCATATTGCCAGCATATAAGGACCAATTATTTTCCATTCTTTTAAAATTAAACCTTGCCCTTTGTATAACCATGGCATTTCTCAGCTTTCAGCATTACTGAGCAACAGCTAGAGTTCACAGCAACACCACTTTGAACAGGCCTGCTAGTAGGCAGAAGGAGAGGAAGGAGCTCCCTACTTGGTACCTCAGGAGGGAAGTGGACATTGTGGGTGGGGGAATGCAGAAGACATGCTCATCATCCTACCGCTTTCCTGATTAGATAAATCCTTTATCTTCACTGGAGTCAGCAGAAACCTGGTCTTGGTGCCCACATGGATCACACTGCAGTCTTGGGATTTAATTTTCCCAGATAAACCAGGCACTCTTTCTCCGGCAAGCAGCCTTGATTCAGGAAACTTTTTCCACTGATTGGATGTCAGCTGACTGGTACTGGAGTCCTGGGGTACTGAGAGTTGGATGATAAAAAGCCTGATCCATGGCCGTCCACAATCTCATGCCGCTTCCTCTCTGAAATAATGCTCCAGCACTGACATCCACTTACCTAATCACAGGCTTTTTGTCTGTTTTCTTTAAGCTGTTGTGGGTTTTGTTTCCAGTAGGCGTATTACTTGGTTAATGATCTATCTGTTAACACTTGCTCATATTCAAAATGGGATCTTCTTGGATTATCAAAATGCATAAAATGCTTAAAACGAACTTTTTTTGCTCAGCTCAACTCTGGTTTAAATAACACAATACATTTCTCCCTCCTCCAACAACAAAAAAGCATTTTCTAGCTTGTCCAAACTTGACTGTTACTTGTGATTCATATTGTCACATTGTGCAGCATTCCAAGAAAACAAAACATGGACAGGCTCCATCACGAAGGGTTTTGTAATATATTTGTCATTTGTCTTGTGTTTAGATTAAGGGCTAAATTTTGTGAGGGAAAATTAATTTGTAGACCCCATCTCTCTGAATCACACTAGCTATTCAAAAGAGAAAGGCTGCTTTTCTTTCAACCTATGATAAAAGCACTTTCCTGGATGCAAGTTGAAAAATATTTACATCAGTATAAGTAAGCAGTGTATAAATAAAGAACACAGGTAATAAAATGTTATCATTGAAGTTGAAATTAAAATTGAATCCTGACAAGCCCTAAACATAGATCATAACAGAAAAATCCAATACACTTCTTTTTTGGAGGTGCTGTAATTATAGACCAAGTAAAGGAAGCAGACATAATTTGTGATGATTTCAGTAACATTTCTGATGTAATGCCATTAAAAGAATGACTACTTGTACATGACATTTACACATACATCTATATCTCTCTATTGAGAAGTGCCACCCACAGCGCCTGCCTTTTAACCCAAGTGATGCCACGGGGTGTGTGACCACAGGCTGTATGACCACAGGCCTGTCTCTGAAGATGGAGCACTGGTAGCCACTGAGTCCTGCCAGAGCTGTCCTTAACTCTGACTCCCGGCAGCCCAATCCCCCTGCCCAGGGGACCTCCCAATGTAAGACCCAAAGATAAATGAGGAAGAAGTTTCCAAACCTGGGGAGAAGCCCCAGGTAACCAACAGCTAGGTTACAGCTTGCAGACCCCGATGACAGCAGCTTGTGGAATGTGGCCACCCCTTGGTGGTGTTGCACCTGCTGCCCGTGCACCCCCATTGCAGTCTGACCTGCCACAGATAAGAAATGCCTCTCTCCCTCCATGGCCTGTCCCGAGGCCTCAGTACAAGCCCCACTTGCCAGCCCTGTCTCTGGGCCAGGGGAGCTGGCCTCCACTCCTTTCTTTCAGGCAGTTTATCCACACTGTAACTAACTGATTGCTGGGTGGTGGTTTTGCAGAAAGAGATAAATTAAGAAGCCCTAGGGTAGAGGGATATGTTGTCTGTGCCTAAACCCAAGCCTTTCATCTCGAAGAAAGTTACTTCATTGTGAGGTCTTGGGCTGCATGCTGTGCCCTCCACTGGCTGAGCAGAAAAAGATTAGCATATACTGGGGGAACAGACCAGTGCAGAAAAGTGCAGGTGGGCTCAGAAATGCCCTCAGAACTGTTCACACCAAAGTGGAAAACATTCCCTTTAAGTTAAGAGGAGTGGAGTCTCTTGTTGCCTCTTTGGAAATCAAGGCTTGAGGCCAAAAGCAATTTCTTGTACTTCAATAGCTGAAAATAAAGCTTTAAAAAATAAGAACATGTCAGGGAATTAAATGAGAACCACAAATTTAGCAGGGCTAGTGATTGCCCAGGAGAATACTGAGGAGAAATGTATAGAAAAGAGGGTTTTTGAGACACAGTTAAGTGAATTACTGGTCCCATCCGTAACATCTGTTACAGTCCTGACTGCTGGGTATTTACTTTCAAAGAAATCAGCTTCCACTACTGTCTTCTGAGGAACCTTAAATCAGGTGTGCACATGCAATTGCTGAAAGTGAATCTGTTAGAGCAATCTCATGTAATCATGGAGTCCTGTTTGGGCTCCCCTCCTGAACCTTTTTTTTTCCTCAGGGATAATTCAAACCAATGCTTCTCAAACCCATTGGGAATGAGCAACAGAGGTACAAGGCAAACTTACTAAGAAGGTTAACAAAACTTCAAAATACTTGCCACGAGCTGGCAATGTCATCTGGGAGTCAGCCATACACAGGGAATGTCAAACTGTGTTATCTTTGGATCTCCATTAAAAAGTCAGGATTATTTTAGTGCCAAACAGTAGACAGCCTGATGCCATTTCAGACGCACCAGCAGCCTGATAGACAACATGTGCCCAGAGCTTCTTGCACCTTCATGTAGCAGCAAGGACTTGCTTTGGCAGGGTTTAGTGCACAGTGCATGACAAGATAATTTGTAAAGTGAGTACAGCTGAGGAATGGGCACAAGATCCTCTTTTGGTCCTTTGAACTCAGCCCATTGACTTGGGTGTCAGAGCAAAAGTAGTCCTTTATTTAGGCATGACTTTTTATTATAGATGGATTCTGCCCAACTTGTCCTTTCTTTTTGATCCGTGCAAGTTTCTGTAGGAAAAGACACAAACACATCAAAGGCTATTGACAACATCAAGAAATAATCATGCTAATGCTTCTGTTTTTCAGACATGTTTTGGGAGTTTTGTTTGGTTTTGTTATTGTTGGCTTGGATTTTGTGGGTTTTTTAATACAGTTTTGCTCTAGAGAGTGCTGTTAACTGAGGCTCTGCAGCATGTGCTTGCTTCTGTCTCTGCTCTGCACAGCAAGGACACGTGGAAGCCCATTGAGCTGTGGCTCCTGATTAACTTCAGGCAAATCTTTCAGACTTCTCCTGAAAGGGGATGAACTGTTATTCAGAGCCAATGATTTCTGTACTGTCTCTTCTGTGAACCAGGTAGAAAAAAAAGGCAGGTATTACCTTCTCACAGCCTTTGTCAGAATTACTCAGAACACCTTTGCCCCTGAAGGCCGTGTAGCTAAGATGAAAGTGCTCACATAAAAGTTCAGGTCTGACAGAGATTGCCAACTTTTTTTTAAAGACACGAAGTTTTGTTTCTATACTTTCTTTTTATTCAAGTTTGGGCAAGGGGGAAAATTTTAAATACATGTTTTATATTTCATAAGATTGAATTTTTCTGGCTTTTTAAAAAATCCTACTTTAAACTTTCAATTATTTGTCCAAACACTTTTATTCCCCTCTATACTCTGGATATTTGATCTCTATGAGGCAACAATGTGTTAAACCTTGCTAGCACTGAAAGCAATAAAATAAAAAATGTGTAAGTGAAGAGGGCTAGTAAATTCCCATTGCAGAATTATCTGTCAGGTTCTGAGTCATGGGAAGATGTCAATAAAATAAAATGGACCTGGAGAGAAGTAACAAATATCAACACATATATTTAGAAAATATTAATATAGGAAAAGACCTTGGGCTTATAGTGGCTTATGAAGAGTGTAAGAGCTTTCATAGCAAGGAGAGCAATCACTATCCTAGGGTGTAGAGAATGAAGAGAGATCTGTCATCTAACAAAAGAGGAGCGATGAGTGAAGCATTATGCAGCCTGGGTAAAGCTGGAGCCAGAGCACAGCACACTTTTTTAGGCCTAAATTTCTAAAAAGGAGACTGAAAAGTGGCAGAGAACTTACGGAGGAGCAGTGGGAACAGCGAAGGAAAATGCAGGTGATGGGTGTGATAAAATTCACAGGGCAGGAGGGAGCTCCTGGTTGTGCCAGGATGAGCACCAATATCTGTATGCTGTTAGGATGGACCTTCCCTGCAGCAGAGATGGTAAAAGGGTCTTGAATAATCAGAGTAACAATCTTGTTCAGATATAAGAGAAATGACTTAATAATAAGGGCTATTACACAGGCAATAGAACAAGCTGTCTGGTGAGCAACTGAACACAAGTTGCTATCAGTAAAAGGTTTCCAAGGCGAGACTGGAAAATGTAGCAGTGGGATTACTGTAGAAGAGGCCTATCAGCACTGTTTGAGAATGGCTGATCTAAAAGGTCCTTCGCTGTCCTTTTCATCTGCAATTCTGGGACCTCATAGGCTGCAAAAAACAATACCACATGCAACAGAAGTGATACTCCCACTTTATTAATTAAACCCATCTGCCACATGCCATAAGCCTACACAGAGACTGGGACAAAAGGTCCAGCCCTACAAGTCTCACCCCAGCTGTCCCATCTGCTTTACAAGCACAGATTCAGAAGCTGGAGACAGAGGGTTTGGAGTCATCTGCAGAGGTGGCTTTTACCAGAAGCGTTTTCAAAGGAAGCTGGCACGGCTCCTGTGTATTTTGAAGCATTTGTTTCTGGAATTTGCAATGCTTGTACCAGTTAAATACTAAATTATCATAAATGTAATTTACATGTTTCCCAAATAAGGAGATGCAAATGGAGAAGAGGGTTTCTGAATGTTCATATTTCCAAATTAAAGGAATGTAAATGAGCCTGCTGTTCAATTCAGTGTGTAATGTGTTATTTCACGGTTGTCTCCTTGATATTACAGGCCCCTTTTACATGAAGCAATGTCACATCCCACCCAAATCACCATGAGATAAAGATGTTCCTCTTTAATGTAATAAAGGACAACAACAATATTCCAACAGAGAAAACAGCACGCATATTGATTTGGTACAAATGCACCCCCTCTTGCTGGAAATACTCCACCATGTACCATCCACCACAACATGCAGTGATTGCATAGCACCTTTTCTCAAAAAGCTCTTCATGGTAAGGCTCCCACTGAGTCCTCCTCCCTTCCTCCAGCACCCCACACCTTACTGTGCAAGCAGCTGCTTCAGCTTTCCAGGGAGCGGTTTGTCTCCCAATGGCACTGGCGTGGTGCTCAGGAGTACAGCTCAGCCTGCTTCTTGCCAGATGATTTCTGCTCTGCTTGTTTTCTTCATGTCCTTATAGGCAAGCAGAGGGAAATTATAGCATGGCTCAAATTAGGTGCTGGTGACAGCTGTTCTCTCCCACCCTGGTTATCTTTAAAAGAAAAGCAGGCGCTGTGTATAGCAAGGTTAAAAGACAAGTGGGAGGAGAGCAAAGGAATGATTTGTTAGACTTTAAGTCACTCATAGCTCAGTCTGGACAACCATAAAACATCTTTACTTCTACCAATAGGTGAAATTTATAGTGCTGGTCACTGAAAAGTGAAATGGTCCACAGGGTGACAGGAAGTCTTGAGAGTTTCCTATTCATTTAAAGGGAAATGTGTTGCTCCTTGCTCTTCCCTCCCCAGCTTTACTTTCCATCAGACAGCCCTGAAAGTCTATTTCAATAACAGCCCTTTGGTAGTGCAGCGAAGCAGAGAAGACAGTGGTTTGGGGAGCTCACCTCGGGGAGCTGCTGCTTGTGCTAAAGCCAGTGCTGCAGGGCTGCTTCTGGCCCCGACACAGCCTCAGGGTTTGACCAGCTGCCTGAGAATAGTTAAGGCAGCCTCTGGCCATTTCCTCACCTCTCTGAGCTACTGGACCTCTCAGTGTGCCCATGGTAGCAGGGTATCACAGCTGTCCCCCCTTTCCGCAGTGTGCCATGGCCACCTCTCTGCAGGGGCCTGAGTGGGAGAGAAGCCTCACACGTGTCCTTTGCGTTACAGCAACTGACTCCCTCCTGCTACTCACACTGTCTCTTGGGTAGAAATTTCCCCTCGGGAGACACCATCCTCTTCCTGTCCCTCATCTGAGCAAGGAGAACTCAGCAGGGTAAAGAGAACTCAGATGGGCAAAGATGCCCATGTCCTCCTCAAAGGGAGGAGCACTGCCCCCTCGTGACCTCCAGGACTCTGCCAGCGTTTTGGGGAAGAGGGAGATTTCCTCTCCCAGGAGTATAAGAAACAGCCAAAAGCATAATGGTCTCACCTCAGGAAGCACGGGAAAGTCCTGTGGTATTTCCTTCAGCTCCTGTCACTGTAGCACTGTAGGTAAGTTGTAAGGAGTATTTCTTAGCAAATAGATGGCTTCCTGGCAACTTCCAGCTAGACAGTAGCCTCCTACTGTTGCCAGGAGCTTTCAAATTGAGCTGGGGAGAAGTGGCTCAGTTTGAGGGGGCTGTCCCTCTCCCATGTCTCAGGCAGAAGGAGCCAGCTCAGGATGAAGCGATCCTGTTAGTCTAGGTCCCCTTTGCTTTCTGACATTTGCTTTGGCTGTGTGAGTACCTTTACACAAACACAGCACCTGCATGCAATTTTTCCAGCTTCCTTTGGTCACATCAACAGCTAAATGACAGGGACTGCAAGGGGCACAGCCTGCAGGGAGGCAAAAGTGCACAACACAATGCAAATCAAATTCTAATCCGGTAACCCTGATGTAAATGCAGCCTCATGACACCTATATTCATGTAGCCAGATTCACGGCATTATCTCTCAAAACACTCACTATTTTAGTTTATAGTCAAGGGTAAGGCAACATGCTGAGAGCACAAGATGCTGAGCACTTCTATCTTATGCCCAGATCTGCCACTGTTTTCATGTTAGCTTATGATGTCTTGTCTTTCCTGTCTGAGAAGACACTGACTTGAGGGTTGGCTGGTTGGTAAAATAATTTCTTCTGACTGCAAAACAGTGATATGACAAAACAAAGCTTTCCTAAGAATGTATCTGTCAGAACAGTCCCTGGGTGGCAGGGAAGTTTCACTGGTCCAGAGGGAGATGTCCCATTTCATCAGGGAGAGTGCTTTACCTCAGCTGTAGAGGAATAAGTCGAAAACAACTGCTCGGTGCTCCATGCAAGGCAACAGGGAGTTGACAAATGTTGTCATTCACAAACAAGAAGCATCTGCCTTCTGCAATGTCAGTGGAATAGACAAAGGGGCAGAATGTCCTCTTGCAGAAGATAACAGACCCAGCCCAAACATGCATGAGTCAAAAGAGGAATTTGGAAGTGCAGCTTCCAACCTCCAGCCAACTGCTTGTCCACAAATCCATGGAGCCTGTCTCATCCCCATCAGTGTGAACACCTCCCCATACAGGAGCAAAATGACTAGAAGCAACGCAGTAGTTAGGACTCTTTTAAATACAAGGCCTACTCTGAGCTTGAAGGCAAATCCTTCTCAGCTTGGACATGCTTAACATATGTTGTGCTAAATGTCTCTCATATTTTTATTAGCATTTTTGACAGACTTGATTTGCTTCTACTTTAGAGTGGAAATGTAAGACCCTTGGATTTTTTTAATGAACCCTTATCTGTCTAGACTTCATTCTGATCAGCATAAAATGCTTTGCGAGCTATTGATGAAGAGCACTATTATAAGTAGTATTATTCTTTGGGCATCCTGGAAGATTTAAGATTTAGTCTGTGTGCTCCAAATTGCTGTTAGTTTTCAAATTCAAAACACCAAATATTTCAGAGAGAACAAAGGCAGTTCTCTTCAGCTAGAACTAATTTTACAGTTTTAACTTCCAAAATTTATCCATATTTTAGCATAAGTCTCATTTGCAGTTATTTCTTGAAGTTTTCTGCTTGAAAAAGCAGTCTTAGCTTTAGGAGATAGTATATCTTGTCAGCCTTCATAATGCAAAAAACAGTTAAAGCTATTACTTGGCTTAAATGCCTGGGAAGAAAATTTCTCCCCAAAGAAGTTTTGCAAAACTTAAAAGAAAAATGGGAACTGAAGTTCAGAATGGAAATAATTTTGCAGCCTGATTTGCAATGGAGGTGAACAATATGTGCTGGAACACAAATTCCTTATTTCTGCTGATGCAGTGCTGGAAGGCAGACGTTATTCACCAGAAAAGACAAACATCATGAGCTCCAGCCAGTCAGAAAATAAAAAAGCTGGTTTCTGAATGGAGGTTCGCTTTCATAAACAGTACTATCATGGCTAAGTTATTCTGTAGCGCCAATTGACTGAGGCACTCAATTACTGCATTTGCTATGGCAGCACGAATGCCATCGGACAATCAGGTTAAAGTGAGCAATTGCGAGTCTAACCCATGAGCTGCCATTAGCAGCAGCGCGTTCCCACTGCAGCAGAGCCACCTTGAGAGTTTTCCTCCCACTCCTATGAAGCAGGAGCAGGCCAAAACAGATTGAATCTGCTGCCCACCATTCTTCTGCCAAAATAGAAATAGAGGTATCAGAACTGAAGAGTGTCCCAGGATCAATGCCTTGTGCTTTGAAAATAAACATTCTGGCTTTCCTTCTGTATTTACTGCATTTACCATTTATACAGCAGCAGGAGACTGTTATCCTGTGACAATGTTCTGCTCTGCTGACATTACCTCTTAATTGTATCTTCATTAAAACCAAATTAGAAAGCGGTCAGGAAAGTTAAGCCAACTGAATTGCTCATTTGGCTGAATATCCTGACACCTTTTTTTTAGAAAAGTGATGCTGGCTCATGTAACAAAATGCTTAATGATCTACCTCACTCCTGGGAAGTGTTGATTTCCACTTTAAATGGTGAACTTGCTGCTCAGTCACACTGCATCCATACTGAAAGGACCCTGCTTAGTTAAATACGAGCCTGGCGATATAGCAGCTTTTGCTCGTACCTGCAAGGTGATGATGTTAGATTGGATTTGCAACTGCTGTCTCTTGACATTGTCTCTTCATTAAAGCTGAAGGCAGAAATAATCTGTGCCTGATGAGTACAGAAAGAACGAGGAAATTGCAATCCCCAGCAACAGATAAATTGCATTCCCCAACAGCAGAGTCAGTACCTCCCCTTCACTCTCCCCTCACCTGCCCTATGCTACCAGGGGAGGACAGTTACAGAAGGATGCCAAGACAGACATCAACTCAGTCAGCCAGCCGTTGGAAACATCCCCTCCTCCTGAAGTGCCTCTGTCAGGGCTTCCTGCTGGCCAGCTGCAGTGCTGCTCCCTGCACTCCAGCCACGGGACAAAGTGCAACACACTGCTGAGACTGTACAGAGACATTTGACCCAGGCATACCTGGGCTGCCTGCACACTGGAGCAGACAAGAGGTAGTGTGGCAAGCTTCTGGGCATCCCCATGTCCTCTGTCCATGATGACAACCTCTCTTGTACTTCATGCACTGTGGGAGTCGAGTGAGAGAGACCCACACTTCATATCCAGGACTGGAGAGATTTGTGCCACCACCATCAGAGCAGAGCTCAAACCTCCAGTCCTTCAGCTTTAACAGCTTGCTCTTCTCCTCCAGGCTGCAGCATCCTCTAACATTTCTTCATAGACTACAACAGTCAGGCTCCTTGGGAACAAGCTGCAGGATCCAAACCTATCAGTTCGGGTATTACCTGTCAAGCACACCCACAAGCCATCTCACTATCATCAGCCAGACAAACCTCCCTCCACCAGGAAGACAGAGATAACCTCCATGAACCTACAGACACAGGCAAAGTGCCACAATTGCCACTGTTCTGTGGCATGGGGACACATTCCCTATTACTCAGTGTTCTTGGCATCACAGTTAAATAATTTTTAGGGAACAATCAATTAATAGTTAAGTATAATTAGGGAAAAATACTTAGAGAGGAATGTGTTTTTTTTGAGGAACTATTCTCCATAAAGCTATGTAGGAGAGAAAAAGAATTATTTCACTTTGAGCAGACAACAGAGATGAGACTACTTCAGGTCTTCAAGTGAAGAGAGTTTGCAGAGACTCAGTGAAGAAAGCCAGAGGCAAAGTCTACCTATGAACGTGGACAACTCAACATCGTTCATGCTTAGCAGCTTTGACAGACAGAAGCACACAGGAAAGTGGGAATATTAGAGTCATGGATTCCTCAGTTCCAGGGATCTGATATGTACTTGCAGCTGCAGTTTAAATAAGAGAAAAAATAGATTTTTGGTCTGAAAATTGAAAGAAGGAAGAAGTAGTTAAACACACATCTAGCTCCTTTTTGTACAGAGTAGGGGAATTTGTAATGGTATTACATGGATGCTACAAGGCAGAAAAAGAAACTTTTCCTTTTCAGAAACAGCATCCATCTCACAGTTACACCTTTGAAAGGCAATTTAATATGGAATTTCCAAAGAGGATCAACTCTGGCACTAAATGTTGACAGTCAGTGAATATACCACATACTTACAAAGTCTGACATAAAGAGAAATCTCTGCAGTTTGGAGCACTTAGTCCAATCCCTCTTGTCCCTCCACCTCTCAGATGCATAGCTGCAAGGAAATTACTTCACCTGTCATTAAGTGAGGTAGGGAAGTCATCCTTAAGAGATGATGATCTGCCCAGGATGCACTGGATGGATGTGTTGCATCTGGCGTGGGAAAAATAATCAGAAGAAAAATGAGCAAAGGAGAATGATACAAACCTACCAATCAAGGAGCAATAATGAATCTCTCGGGTTTGGGTACACTAGTGTAGAGGAGAAATATTCTGTGTTTAGTCAGGCTGTTGTTTCTCTAAGGGCTGTACTTTATGTTTAGTAGCTGTATTCTGTAGGTAATCTATGATGCTGCATTGTCAGTTCAAAATAAATGTAAATTAGAAGGACAAAATGGAGAGAGACAGAGAGTGAGAAGATTCAGCAGAAATAAAGCTGATGCCATCATTTCCCATTCTAAAATAGAGCAAGTAAGATGAGGATGTGGATGGTTTAGTGATCATTGTAATCAGCACAACTGAATGCTTACAGATGACTAATCTTTCAGTTCTAGGGAGGTAAATTGAGACTTACATATTTCATCTTTATCCTAGCATTACAGGTAATGTAAGACAAATGGTCTGTGAATTCCTAATACCAATGAGATTTGTGGATTATAAAAGAGCACATAATATAGACAAGGGTTAAAGCTATGGAAACACAGGTTTGGATTCAGATGAAATTTTAAACAAGCCTTGAGGTGAGTTTTCTTTCATTTTAATTATGCCTCAGCTCCATTCAGGCCCATCTGTATTTTAATCAAAAGTAATCATAGTGGCTTCATGGGTAAATGGAAAATGGATCTTGATAGATGCTCATTATACCTTATTTTGTTAACAGCTGAAGAGCCAACATGAGGAATGAACTTAATACAGCAAGAAAAATGGTTCTGAGAAAGAGGAATGAAGAACAAGATAAAAGATAATTAAAGGAACTAAAACTGTGCTAAACATCCTAATGAAAACATACAAAGGAACAATGGGACAAGGGACATATGAGTATCAATACATGTGAATAAATAGCACAGAGGAAGAGGAGGAAAGCATGGGATGATCTAAAGTTATCCTAGGAAAAGAGAGGCAAGACAGGACACAATGACAAGATGCCTGGACAGAATATGTTTCTCCTGTTCAACAAGAACAAGGATGCAGGGAGCAGAAAGACATGGGGCAGGGTACAGGCTCTGGGAGTGTGACCCAAGAACAAAGGGGTAGGTGGCAGCTTTCAAGTCGGGGTGAGGCAGGTTGGAGGTAGGTCCATGCACTGGGCAGCAACTTGCAGAGTCCTCTGGCTGAAATAAAAAACACCACTGTGATTTTACTCTCACTCCACACTGACATTACAACCCTCTGACTAGAAGTTACCAGGTTCATTCTGGTGAAAGGAAAACATTCAACTCTGTGCACAGTAGAAGGACTTCACAGGAAAATACACCAAAGATTTTTTTTCCACACTTTTCCTGCCAAAAAAACCATACAAGTGCCAAATACAGCTCTGCTAACATGTGACAGGAGCATGCCTTTGAGGAATATGATAGTCCCTGCTGTGCACTAACAGCCCCACTCATTGTGCATCTCTCTAAGTCTTCTAGGTGGCCCTTGCACAAGGCCACATCAAGGAGAATCACAAATGTGTGCTGTTATTTACAGTCGATACCTCAATAAGACAAATTTAGTCTTAACCAAAGACAATTCCCAGCATATGTAAGATTACAAGAAAAGGTGACCCTTCTCCGGCCCTTACCAGATTCTGTCTGCCATGGTTTGCTGGCAATGGATGGTTGGCTGGGCTTTGGCATTAGTGAGCCCCATCAGTGCAGAAAACACGTTGTCTCTGAGCACAAAAATTCTCTTTCAAAGAGTGAAGATGTCAGGTGCTGCAACAACCACAGCAAGAGGGGACACAACACTAATGCTCTTCCAGGCACACGAAGGCCAGCTGGGAAGGGGAGGCAGGGAGCTGCTCTCCTTTAGACCAGGTGAAGCTCCATAGCCCATGCTTAGAGGAGGAGGATGCCACCAGATGTTAGGTCGTGCATTGCTGCTTTACAGCAGTGAAGAACCATCCTGGCTGTTAAGAACCTGAAAGAGAAGATCAAAATAGCAGTGGGGGAAGCAGGACTAATCCACAGGTGAGGTCAAGAGTATGGGGACAGAGCTGGGGCATAAGTAAACAGGCTACCATATGTTTGTCTTACAGCTGTTGTGCTCACCATGAGATACTGGAGGAAAACAGGCAAGAAATTGTAGAGGAAAACAAGTTGAGTGAGAGAGCTGTATGCTGAACTTCCAGTTTTATGGGGAGCACTTCAGGAGCAGAGACAAAATCCACAGAAGAGAAGGAATGCAGAGAAGTGGCAAAGCGGTGAAAATTGCAAGTAGTAATTACAGGTAAGACAAACTGAAACAATGAAGTGGACATGAAAAATGTTGCAAAATTATGTTAATGACTCCAGCTTCTGAGTTGAAAAGGAAATAGAGTCTATATGCAGTTGGTAAGTAAATAAACTGGCATTATTAGCGCATCTTTATCACAGGAGGGCTCAACAAACCCCTTTTTTCTTTTTTACTTCTGTTGTCTTTCCTCAAATCGTAAGAATGCCACTAAGTCTTAGCCCTCAGGAAAAATAATTAGGTTGCACATGCCTAAATTTTAGCTGTTGTTAGCACTGATATCCCTAAAGTCAAAGAAATTATTCTAGCATCCAGTTCTTGATGCTGAGCAGCTTCCTTCGTACACTCTCTTCTGCTTTCACATGAGGTGTTTGAAATATCACAGTTTTAAATCAAAACCATTAGTATATTAGTACCTTTACAATGATAAATGTCCACGTTAACCTCTTTCCTGAGGAAGGCATTACAGCCATGAATTTTTCATGTCAAAGCTAATATAGTCACCCATGGATTACACTACACNAAAAAAAAAAAAAAAGATTAAAGGAAAGCTATTTTTAGCTTTTTAAAAACAAAGTTACATTAAAAAGCATGGTGAAGCTGGAGTGATGGGACACCATCACAAACAATTCTCCACACAGTGGGTGACTGAGATAACCACTGTTACTATTTATTTTATTTATCTACACTGAGCATTTCACCTTCAAAAAGCTTAATGGGGAGAGCAGTGGCAGGACCATGACCATAGTCCTTGGTGGGTGGTACATACCACAGCCGTATCAGTCTGCCACTAGGATCTCTTCTGCTTTAAGGCCCAGCAGACTGGCCCACAAAGTTCAAGGAGCTGAAGGCTGGGGCAGAAAAGAGACTCTCCTTAGTATTGTCCTTGCTTCAACTACGTGAATGAGCCGTGTTTCACTGGGGATGGAAACTCGGGGCTCAGAGCAGCTCCATGGGGAAATTCTCTGAGCCTTGCTCCGTATCACCTTTGCTTAACTCAGTGAGCAGAGAGAAGCCTAGCCAACGGCAAAGCAGACCCAATGGTGACAACAGATAAAAGGTAAAGGACATACAATACTTAGGTTTTGGCTTATAACTTTAAGAGAACCTGATGAAACAGCATCCCACAACCTGCCTGTGAACACAAACAGCTTGAATTTCCCCTTCTTAGCTGTACATTGCTCTTCTTACAAAGCCAGCTTGCCAGAAGTTTGGGCAAGGTTGACTGAACAACTCCTTTTTGCCTGTCATCTAACATAGACTGATTTAAGAGTAAAAAGTTAGAATTTTCCTATATGCCACTTCTAGGCATTCTTTCTCCTCTTCCCCTGCTGTCTCTATCTCTTCGAACCACAATTCTTCCCTTGACATGCCCATCCAGCACTTCCATTTTTCAAGCCTCCTGCACCCTGGCCTCACACTTTGGCCCTTCACTGTATCATGAGAATACAGTTCCTACTGGTTCCTTGTAGGCTCATTGGTGAAAGAAACACTGCATTATTTGGAGGTAGGACACAAAAAACCCAACCAAATAATAAGTGCAAATTTCCCCCCTTGACGCTGTTCTGTAGAGCTTGAAGGAATTCAGCATTCAGACACAGGATGAGTCTTTCCTCTGTGATAGGCAGAGGCTTCTGACTGTTCACCAGTATGCCTGAAAATTAATCCATTGCTTTACATTTTAGTAAATATGATGTATTTTTAGCCTTGATAGAATGTAGCATCACTGCTTGCAGACAGAAGGTGCTGTCATACTCCTGCAAGCCTTTATATTCCTACGGAATTAATTACACCATCAAATCGAATTTGACTCTCTGATTTGCACCCATAAGCCAGCAACTAGACATAACTCAAGTGAAGGGACAAAAGCCCAAATATAGCTTGAGCCAACAAACAGAAACCTGCATTTTTGAAACTACATATCACAGGCAACAGCACTATATTCCCTTTGGAGAAGGAAATCGTCCCGAGGAAGAATTTATCTAGTGACTGACAGGAAGCAGTGGGCTATGAGCCCAGAAGATAATATTTTGGCTGCATCATTTCTTCTCCTCAGAAACTCTCTTCTAAAGAGCTCTGTGCTGCACAGCACTTACCAAGGCAACCAGTAATGAGGTTGCATTTTGATCTTGTTTATACTTCGTGGAGGTTTTCCCTATATATAAACCTACTTTTATGCACTACAAAAGTTGAGTAGTCTCTGATCATTCAGCAAAGAGGTTTTACTTTTAATACAGAGTCTTCCTGTGGTGCCCACACCATGTCTGGTCAGGACCGAACCTGACACTGTATCTGGTTCCCCCAGAACATTTGTGCTTTAAACATCACCTCACCACTGTGTTTGTTAAACCTACAGCATTACAGAGCTTTCATTTGTAATTACAGGTGGGAGAACTGAGGCTTGCTCTGATAGCAGAGGTGGATATCCTCACAACTGCTCATTTTGAAATATTTTTATTGGAGGTCCAGATGTTATGACCGTGCTTATGTCACTAGGAGCCAGAAGAAAGGAACCAAGCAGAGAAGGGAACTCAGTCCAGGACTTCTGACAGCAAAACATGCACTGCCATCATGCTGACCCTGCCTTTAATGAGAAACAAGACTGGGTATTGCTGTTCTGATGCAAGGCAGTAGTGTCAGATGGACATAACCTTCTCTTTGCTGATGAATGGTTGTTGACCAGGAAATGGCAACTCTGCACTAAAAAAAAAATAATTTTTAAGTTATAACTGTCTCCCAGGTTTCTAACCAAAATGTTACAGAGATTTAAGGAAAACAGAGAGGTAGAAGTAAGCAGATATTCCTTGACTGACTCTAGGCTCATGAGAAAGGCATCGCAAGCACAGCCACACTGAAATCTGGGCATGTGTTTCCAAGGGTTACACACCTACCCAACCATGCTTTCATTTCCCTCTTCAAGGTGAGGCCTGAGACAGTATATGGGTTGCTGCACTCTGTCCCATGACCCAAGAGAAATTAGGCTGAAGATGCCTGAAGGAGATATTTCATTTCTTTCTGTCAAAGTGCTTAATTATTACTGCTGTGTTAATAAAATCCATTAAGGTCATCTGAACAAATCTTCCTTTAATTTCATAAATCACTTAACAAATGTGTGAACTCAACTGTGCTATTCCTTAGTTAAAACACTGATGTAACAGCTGACTAATATGCAGGCGAATAACACTGCTGGTTAATGTAGTTTAAATCCAAAAGGCATGTGGGTAAAGTAGTCATCTGAGGATCAGTCATTAGAACAAAAGATGCCCATCAGGTGTTGTGAATTTATGAGAGCATGGGAGTGGATTAAGAGAGGGATTTAGCCCCTTCAGAACATCTCCCATTAGCAGAAAGTAAAGCCTCTGGGAGTGGGCAGCATGGCAGCATATAAATGGACTGATCTGAAAGTTCTGCTTCCTCTTAGCTGTCATTGTTTCCTCCAGCTTTACCTTGGCAGCAAGTCAGCAGCAAGCACATCCCAACAGATGTTACTGAGCGCAGCTGTCTGTATTTGTGTGTGAGCATTTATCATGTGTCTTCTTCAGTCTGCTCCAGATGAACTGCCATTTTAGGATAGGGATTAGAAGAGGAGGAACATTTTCCAACATGTAGGCTTCCAGTATGCTAGGACTACTTTTTCCCCTGTCAGTGTATTGATTCTTTGTGCTGCTTCCAGCTACATCTCAAGGAGAGCTGTCCCAGCATAGAACAACTTTACCTGTAGGCTGTGGCAGGTAGCACCTGTTTCTGGGTTGGGTTCAGCAGGATGGGATTTACATGAACTTTGGCCCATAGTGTTTACAAAAAGGAAGAGAAAAGAGTAGTCGGATAATCTTCATCTATCCCTTGATTTCTTTCCTTTCCCCCCTCCCCAGCTGATAGAAAGCTCTATGATGGTATGATGGATCACAGAAAATATAAGCATTGGATGGATCGTCATACTGAGACAGGTGTCTGGTCTGGACACCAGCTTCTCCTCACAGGACACAGCATTATCTCAAAGATAAATTCCACTGTCCCAACATGCAATAGATGGTTCACTGTGTTCCGCTGACAAAAGGCAAAAATGTTACTTTTAAGTCACCCAGAACCGTGCCAAATCAAGGGGAGATGAGATAACACCATCCCCATGTATACAGAGGTACAGTGGACAAGCACATTCAGTGATTTTTCCAAATCCCACTTCAGGATGATGTGAATGAGCCAAGGGAGCTGTGCCCAGGTACATGAGCATAACGTTGCACGCTCAGCTCACAACCAGACAGCTGGTTTCCTGAGAAAGGTTGCTAAATTAGTCAGAACGGAGTTGATAAGAAAGAAGACATCTTAGCAGTTGGCTAGGGTAGGAAGGCAGACCCCTTGGTGCCTCACAGCAAGTGACAAGATGGTTCTTGGTTGTCATTAAAGAGAGCAATATACTCTGAGAAAGGCTCAGACCTCTCCTACACCTTTCTGCAGCCAAGAAACTGCCCTCATAAAATTATTATTGTACACCTGCATAGAAGTGATTTGGGATGTTATTAAGAGGCTGACTTAATCATCAGGATTTAGGGCATGGCTAGGATTTCTCCAAGGTGATAAGTCAGAGTATACCAATTAGAAAGAATCATGTGCAGCACCAACTTGATTTAAAAATCATCTTAAGTGAATCAGAAAGCAGATGTGCCTTTAGTTGATAACAGCAAGGAAATTAAGTCTCTAAGACCTCAGCTAGGAAGGCAGGGTGGAGGCGAAACAGAATTAATTAGCAGCAACACCTTGTGGCAAATCTCTAGGGCAAAAACTCTTCTTTCAAAAGTACATTCAGTTGCCAGGAATTGAAAGTAAAGTCTGGGGGAAGCCCGTGGGGGACTCAAATTCTCCTATAAGCCAGGGCACACTTTGTTACAGTAAACTTACATCTATACAAGGATGGGAGAATAATCTTCCCAAAACACACACACATGTGGAGAGGAACATCTCCAGAAAACTCATGAAGGAGAAAGAGGATGAAGCTGGATGGAGTGAACCAGAGGTTGGCTGAGGCTGCCAACAAGAGCAGGGTGGTGCCATTAAGGAGTGGCAAGCAGACAGTCAAGGAAGTCAAGTCAGTGTCCTCAATCAATGAGGTGCTATGGCACTGAATCATCTCTAGCTCTAGGTGGCCCTGCTCTGGCAGGGGGGGTTGGACTAGATGATCTTTCGAGGTCCCTTCCAACCCCTAGGATTCTGTGATTCTGTGATTCTGTGAAGTCAAGTCAGTGTCCTCAATCAATGAGGTGCTATGGCACTGAATCATCTCTAGGGCTCATGCTGGAAGCAGGAGACAAGGTCAGACACAGAACTAGGGACAAAGCTACATACAACCTACCGGTAATGCAGAACCAAGGTTCAGCCAGAAGAGAGGACTGGAGGCAATGTTACTTACAATTAAAGGTCCAGGGCCCATGCAGAAAGCTCAGTCAGGACAGCAAAGGACAGGGCTGGGCACAGACACACCTCTGTCATAGCTCAAGCCAGGACATGGTTCCCAGGCATGAGCTTAAATGGGGATTCTGGGCCCATGGACAGAAGATGTGGGTGGGAGTTCCTGGTGAGACTGACAGGGATCATGAAGTTCCATTGGAGTCATAGCAGTGGAAGACTCTTTACTGCAGGGGATGGACTGCTGACCTGACCTGCTGTCTAAGGAGTTGTGCTGATTGCTGGGGGCTCAGATCCAGGATATCATGAAGTGACTGTTGAGGCTCATCCGGCCCTGAGAGAAGACTAGGGAAAATGCAGCATCCACTGCTGAATGGAACAGTTCCCGGTGACAAAGAATATAGAAGAGGTCAAGATGCTCAATGTCTTCTTCATGTTGGCCTTTAAGGGGAAGACTTGCCTTCAAGAAACCCAGGCCCCTGAAACCAGTAGGAAAGGCTGGAGTGAGGTCTCTGGAGGAGGAACAGGTTAGGGAGCACAAAAAAAAAAATCCAACATGCATAAGTCTTTGGGACTGGGTGTGTTGCATCCATGAGGGCTGAGGGAGCCTGTTCATGTTGTGAGGCCACTCTTGATTGAAAAGTCACGGTGAGCAGAAGTTCCTGAGGACTGGAAGACAGTAAATGTCTCTCCTATCTTCAAGCAGGGCAAGAAGAGTGCTCTGGGAAACCACAGGATAGTAAGCCTCACTTAGAACCTCTGGGACGGTAATGACCAGTCTAAGGTAATCTAAAGTAATCAGCATGGATTTACAAGAGGTACATCATGCTCAGCTAACCTAACAGCCTCCTACAATGACAGGACATGACAAGACTTAAAGGAAGAGCCCTATATTATGTCCCTCTTGTCTTTTAGCAGAGCTCTTGACATTGTCTCCCAAACAGTCTCATTTGTACATTGATGAATTAGAGTGAACTGTGAGTTGGACTGAAAACTGGTTTATTTGCTCAACCGGTTGTAATCAATAGCACAAATTCCATCTGGAAGCCAGTCACTAGCAGTGTACCCCAGGGATTAACAGCAGGGCTAGTACCATTTTACATCTACATTAATGATCCAGATGACCAGACGGAATACATACTCAGCAAATTTGGGAGGAGTAGCTACTACACCAGATGGATGTGCTGCCACTCAGAAGGATCTTGACAGGCTGGAGAAAAGGGCTGAGAGCACTCTCATTATGTTGAACAAAGACAAGTACAAATTCCTACACCTGAGGAGGAATAATCTTGTGCACCAGTATAGACTGTGGTCCACCCAACCAGCAAGCAGCTTTGAGGAGGAAAACATTGTGGTCCTGGTAGACAACAAATTGACCATGAGCCAGCAATGCAAATTCACAGCAAAGAAGGCCAACAGCATCCTGGGCTGCATTAGAAAGAGCACTGATTGCAGATCAGGGGGTGTTATCCTTCCCCTTTCTTCAGCACTGGTGAGGTGAGTGCTTGGACCAGGTCTGGGCTCCCCAGTACAAAAAATATGTAGACATACTAGACTGGGTCAAACAAATGGCTACAAAAATGGTAAAGGGCTCCAAGTTTCTGACATAGAGAGGGAGGTTGAGACATCTGGGACTGTTCAGTCTGGAGAAGAGATGGCTCAGGGATATCTTATCTCTGTGTATAGGTACCTGATGGGAGGCAGTAAACAAGATGGATCCAGGCTCTTAGTGATGTCTGGTGATAGTAGAAGGGGCAACGAGCACAAATTGAAATACAGAAAAAAGATACAAAATTTTACTGTGAGGCTGGTCAAACACCCAGACAAGTTTTCCAGAGACATTCTGAAGTCTTCATTCTTGGAGATACTCAAAACCTGACTGGACACAATCTTGAGCAACCTGCTCTAGTAGATGCTGCCCTGTAAGATGTGGTTTTGAGCAGGTGAGGTTGAACTAAACAGTCTCTGGGGCCCTCTTCCAACCTCAGCCGTGCTGTTTCTCTATCCTCAGGACCTTGACAGAGGGAAGGCTGACACAGCACTGCAAAGAGAGAGGCTTAAGGGAAAGAAAAGATGCTTGTTTTCAGCAGCATGCTTCTAAGTGGCACTCCCAGCTGGGTTATTACACCGGTGGCCTAATTAAACCATATCCTTTCCAACTTGTTTTTCTTCTTTCCTGGTTATGAATGACAATTTTCTCATCTGAGTAGTACCATTCCAGTTCTAAATCTGCTTCTAAATCCCTCCAAATGCTACATACACTTTTCCCTGTTGCCAGAGATGGCTACATGAAAATGTGATTTTAATTAGCAGAGAATACCTTCTAGGCTCCTCACCTCCCTAGGGCCTGTCCTGCATCTCTAAGGGCATCTGTCTATACATAATTTACAACCATGCAGTTTCAGAGACCTCCAGTGGGGATCATGCTTCTAACAAAACAGGGTGTTCCCAAAACCTTTGATGTCAGATTATAAGGCTCCAGAGAAAGGATCAAGCTTCAGGTGAGAGCTTTAGGGCCTGCCTTTCAAATCAGGGGTGCCAACTTTGCAAAAACAAAACACTTGTCTGGAAGGGTCCCATTCCTATGAGGTTGGATCCTCATTCACTGCTTGTCACTGTGACTGTCCTGAAGGCAACAGAGCAGTGGAGACACACACGAATCTGCTTGTTTCCCTGGATAATTTATGTTTCAGTGTCAATGACTGCACCCACTTTTACAGATTTCAGTTCTATCTGCAAGCTGAAGGATAAAAAGATGCCGCTTTGTAAAATGCAGCTTGGGACTTCACCAGCAGCCCAAAGCCAAGATAAGTGAAAAATGGTGCAAAATATAGTAACTACATAAAAAGAAGCCCAGACTTGACTGCCAGTATGTCCCCAAACATCAGGTGCTCTTTCAGGACATGGCATCCTTTTCATCCCACCACAGGGCAATTGTGGTCTGTAGGGAACAAGCAATAGAGAACTCACAGTCAAAGCAGCAATTTCTCATCTGTGTGATGGTGGTGATACTGTGTGTCCAGTCACAGCTCTGGCTCAGGAGGAGCTATGATGAACTTCCCCACAAAGTTTCGTGATTTTTTTTTTTTCCTGACTTACTCTAGGTAGAAGTGACAAGGCTTCCAGCCACACAACATCTCCTCTGATGTAATCAATTTCCTCCTTTTTTTGTGAGTGGAGTACTCAAGTAGCATTTGCCAGCAAACATGAAAACTCCAGGAGCCTTTTGCTTTGCAGACATTGTTTCTTCAGTTCATTATCTATTTATAGTTCTTGCCTTTGATCGATGTTTGTATTTAACCTTGCGTTGCTTAATTTGTAGGTCAGTCTGCATTTACCATGGTTAATTTATTAGGACAGATTCTTCTCAGTCAGTTTGTTGGGGGATGAAAGTGTATTTAGGAACTGTAATTCATTCCAAAACAGATCTCATCTAGTAACCTTAGTAACCGAGTTATATAGTGGAACAAGCAATTTTTTTTCAGTGTGAATAATAGGAAAATAATGATAAACCAACACATTTAGGGTTGAACTCGCCAGTAAAAAATCACATACAAGCAGCAGCCTTATTTCAGAACAAAATCCTAGCCAAATCATTTCCAGAACCTCTGCAAATTGTCCCAGAGCAAAGCTTTCCTCCTGTGTATACACTAATCTCATTTCTCTATTACTGGATCTTGTAATGCAGAATCCAAACATATTTTATAAAACCTTGAGTCACAAGCTTCATTAAATAGTAATGCACACTGCTTTGATCAAAAGGATCACGCAGATTGTCATTTCTATCAAATATCACTTTCTATGACAAAGAAGAGGTGAACATTTAAAAAAAAAATAAAAAAATGCCAGAAAACTTCCTGTCATATCAAGAGTATCCTCAAGGTCTGGATAAGCACCAGTTCTCTGCCTAGCACCGCATGAAAACTGCTACTAGGAAAACCCTCATCTGTCCAGGAGGAACTCAGACTGCTGACCTGAGGTGTGATGTCTTCCACACCCAAGTGTCTCTGACACCTGGGTTGAATCTTTTGCAAATACTCCTTCCTTGAGGTTAACATCTGATCTATGTCCAAGTAGAATCCCTTTGGGGAAACTAGACCTTTAACATAATCAATAGATGGCTGATCTGAGATGTGATTTCAGAATATGCTTAGCTCATGCTGCATGCTCAGACATCACTCTTCAAACCAGGTCATGAGAGAGGAACGGGAACTCCTCTTACAATACGCAGGTGGCCAAGGCCCCTCTTCCCCTCATTCCTGCCCTAGGAAGCAGAAGATCTCAGATGAAAGGGAGTGAGCCCACACATGCCACCTCTCACCTCAAGTCTACACCTCCTAATTTGTGTGGATTCGGTCCCTTCCAGAGAGGGGAATTAAACCTCACTTTCTTGGGGAAACAGATCTAGCCATCACCCCAAAACATCTATTCATGTTCAGGAAAAACCAAAGAAACAGTTGGACCTTCAGATGGAGGTGCCACCCTACTGCCCAAGCACACCCCTAGGCTCCGTTATCTTTTTGGTTAATGTAGTCCATCCACTCAACATTCTGGCCTAGGAGTCCCCGCCAGAGGCACAGGACTTCCCTTGCACACAGGTGTCTAACACAGGGCTCCAGGTCCGGGATCTCTCATCTCAGCATTGTATGTTGCAACCTTGGATGTCAGCAGACACTTCGGTACCTTTTCAAGGTGCTCTGTTAAATCAGCACTGTTAAGTTTCATCACAGGCCCTTTCATACTGCTACCTCTGTGCTGAAACGGTTCGCTATTCACTTCCATGGCCCTCACAAGGAACGAACAATTATTTGGGCCAAGAACAGCAAAATGCCATGGAAACTGAAGTGGAACATAATATGTTCACACAGGGCAGGAGTCATTGACTTTCTCTGCACAGAAAGCACCATCAGCTCTTGAATAACAACAGGCAGTCAGGACTTCATCTCCTGCCTCATCAGAAAAATAGACCCTCCAGCAGCATCAGCATCCTAATACCATGCTCATCCAGGCAGACTGAAAAGCTTGTGAAGGCAGCATGGGGAGAGGCTCTAATCTGCTTTTGATAGTATATGTACTCCACAATAAGTTCAAGATTACCCCCTGTGTGAAGATTGAGTCACCTGTGACTCCTGTAGCAAAATATCCATCTGGGATACTGGCTTTTCCCTTTGAGCACATTTCCATGACATCCCAGAAGACAACCCTGCTTTAGAGAGATACTCAACCCCACTTACCTTCTCTGAGACATGTTAACAAGTTTCACCAGGTGTATCCTGTATGAGTCACAACTACAGCACAAGGTCTCTGCTGGTCAGGGAGGTTCAGTGGCTCTGATGGAGGACTGAGCTGGACCTCCCTGTAGAGCCACCTTGTGCTTCTGTCACATCCTGTTTTTCTACACCTGTTAAAGCCAGCATGAGAGCATTAATAGTGCCCCAAGCACCGTCTCCAGCAAAGAATATCATCAACCTCTGCCAGGCCATTTTTGCTGCTGCAAATTTACAAAATGGCCTTTTAATTCTTTTTTTATCACTATTTTCACTTTCTATCACTCTGCTTATCTGCTCAGTTTTCTTCATGCTCTTCTCCTGGTACAAGATGAGCATCAGGTTTGAAATCTGAAGCAGGCAGCAGACTCTGTGTCTTATCTTCATAAATATCAGGTAGCAGGTGAGCAGGTAAGAGTAGCCTTGGAGCTAACTCAGCTTTTCTAGATGGTTGGTGGCAGAAGTACTCAGAAGCACATCTACTCTTTCTTATGTGCCATATGATGACAGACAGAAATTGCAGGAGCTGAGGGCATTCAGCACCTGGAAAATTTTGATTCTTCGAGATTCAAAGCCAACTATATATATCTTCCTTTGCACAAAAGGAGAGTCCAAGAGCCTCTCTCGGAGAAGCTCCCGTAGGAGAAATGAGGGTGATTGGGGTAATTTTCCACTGTTGGTTGTCAGCCTCAAAGCTTTTCTAAGAGATTTTCCTTTTTTGTTTGTTTTTTTTTTTTTTTTTCTTCCCTTTAAATATGGGACTAAATTGTATTTCGCCACACAAATGTCAGAAAAGCCTTACATCAGAAAAGCCACTTGAAGTATAGCTTTCCCATGATATCAAGTCTGTGAATTAAAGTTTGCTTTTGGCAAGCTCACAGAGAGTCTTGGCCCCTATCTGCTAAATACATTAGGCTTCCAAAGAATTTCACACGCTGTTCCAGATAAGCACACAGTAAGTAGGTGAGGCAAATAGACTTATGACTTCTGTTTTTTCCCAGCCAAGTTTTTCATCTCAAAAGTTAACAGCACAAAATCACTTGGACATTTTTGTTACCGGTGACTTCTAGACTGTGCTGCTTTTCAGCACCACGCCAACAAATTACTGAAGAAGGACAGAGCAGCACTGTTGTGGCCACAGCACCACAGAAAGTAGTAATGCCCTCACACTATATGTGGCACACCTTTGGTGGATGGGGCACTGAAGACCTTTGGGGTTTTACTGCTGTTTACAAAGCTCACGAAGTCAGGCAGGGATATCCGTGTTTGTTGAGTTGCTACAACTGGGAAGTCAGAGAGGTGAGAATCAAGGAGAAGGGGTCATTTCTAAATGCAAGTTGACCACGGCTGCTGGTGCCTTTGTTCCAGCTTCTAGCAAAGGGTGCTAATGACAGAGAAAGATACTGCAGCTCAGAAATTTTATTCTTCAATTCATTCAATCCTGATCAGCCCTAAGAGCACGGAGGTTACATTTATATTAGTTTAATATTTATGAGCCATGAAACAAGATATTTCTAGTGAATAAAAGGTGAACTTCCATGTGAGCATGTAAAACTGAACTCTGTTTGGCCATGATATTTTGAAGATAAAGTGTTGAACTTGAACCTAGAAAAGGAATTTGTGCAGATTCTCCTGACCAGAAAGGTGATAAATGCTTGCCCAAGTGAATTAAATTACCGTCTTTAACCTCTCAGTGCTGCTACTGACACTGACATCACCACTTTGCTGCAAACAGTCCACCCCCTTTGTCAAGAAATTCCAGCTTCTGTCATCAAGGGGTTCATTAGTTTGAAATGAGGAGCTTTAACCTGGTTTGGACTTCTTCATAACCCTGACCTCATTGTTCACTGTGAAGCAATCCCATTATTTTAAGTGCTTCCCTCTTGTCAAATTTCCTTCCTCGTTACTGTGATGTGCTGGTTTTCAGATGTGTCCTTCATGTAGGAAGCCAAATAGCTTCTGTTAATTTAAACACATATTATGGTCTCCCCACCCCTCTCCTTGCACATCTCCTAGGAAAATAAAAATCGAAGAACAGCAAAACCTGTTCTCTCTGGCATACAGATCTCTCCCCCATTGCAAGTTGCACTAACCCCCAGTGAGAGAGGCTGTGACTTTTCCTGCTGTTTGCTGGCAGAGGCGGGGAAGACCAGTTCCTTCTGCCTGAAATCTCAGTACCGCTGTGGCCAAGGGCTCGGGCAACCCTGTGCAGCGCAGCAGTGCCTGCCAGAGGGGTAGCTGCTGCAGATCAGAAGTGTATTTCCATCACTGAGGTCAGCTTCCCAAGAGGAATTGGTGACAAAATACGTCTTATAAGAATGGCTGCATGTTTTTCCTGGCATGTAGATAAGCTTAAGGCTGCCATCCTCTATTCCCCATGAACACAGGCTCAAATAGGTGTGGATCTCCCACTAAACTGTCAGTAACTGTCAGCCTGTACCTCTGTGCCCAGCTAGCGTGGCAATTGCACTGGAGTATTTGTACTCATATTCTATAATAATACTTCAGCACCACTTTATCCATTTTAACCCATTTGCAAGCCTCAGGCTCTGGACAACAAGTAGGTGGTAAGTGGAGCTTGCAAATTAAAACTTACATGCTGAAGGCTTTTACCATTAAAGTAAAAGTTCCACCAAAGTTCCCTTAGTTCATACCATTCTTTCATTAACACCAACTCCACTGTCAGCAGGTAAGTCTGGTGGTATAATTTGCCTGTTAAGAAGTCTTTCAAAGGCTTCAAGTCACTGGCATTATCAGTTTCCATTGTTAGACAACAAGTTCAGAGACTGCAAATATCTGAAAGTGTTCTGTCCAAGGAAGATAAATGTCCATTTTAAAAACAACTGTTTGGTGACAGAGAACTAGAAAAGACTTTAAAGAAAGAAGAAATTAAATCTGTTTGTCCTGGGATAAATAGGCTGCTCTTAATGGGATTTTCTGATAACACAGGAGAGGCAGTTGTGTCCAACCACAACCCCTGGAGGCAAGAACTATATTCTCATCTCAACTCAGCTATTGATCTGCTGGCTGGCCTGGGGCTTGCTGACATCTCTTACTCCTGCTTCTCTCAGTTGATGAAAGGACCAAGAACCAGAACAAGCCAAATGTATTTGAACAGCAAGGACAGTCATTCAGGTGGCCCATCTTTAAAACACAGATCAAAACCTTTGCTTTTTCAGCTTCTTTCTGGCCTATGTTCTCTGGGAGACTGTTTTCACTGCAAATCTTATCCAAATGAGCTTATGATGGCGAGTAAAAAGGTGATGCCATTCTCTTTCTCATCTCAGTCATATTTTTGAGAAAAATAGAACACACGCAGTAGCTTTGAAACAATGAAAAACCGGGGTCAGCTTGAATGTATGATGCAAAAACTTTCTGAAGCTTTGCATTTTAAATCTTCCATTTTCTGACCCACTCCATGGGAATAGAACATATCCCACGAGAATATTCTGATGCATAGCTAGGGTATCACTGCGACATTCAATCATTTTACAGGGGATGAAGTTGGGCCATGTTCTGTTAGGGGACTTCAGAGATCTCAATTACCATGTAAGTACAAAATGCTACTGAAATGTCAAACACGTGTTGCCAAGCCTGGCAGGGTGGGGTGATTCTCAAGCACAGGGCAGAACACTTCTGGGGTGCCAAAGTAATGTCTGGTGCTTTGGGGCATATAAAAAGCACAAAACAAAACCTAGTTCAAATAAATAAGATCATCTTTCTTATGAAAGAGAAAGCGATATTTAGTATTTCTCCCTCGAGGCTTATAAACAGCTGCCACTCAGGCAGAATAGATAATACAACTTTCAGAGTAATCCATGAAATTAGGAATTGAAATACAAACCTTTCCAAATATTGTTTTTCCTTCTGGGTACCTTCACTGCTCAGTGTGGTGGCTCTACCACAAAAGGGGACTGTCAGCTCCCTGCAAGACGTATTCACAAACAGCAGAGGAAGAGCCTGCCCAAGAGGAGGATGTAGTGGGGTGTATTAGATAAAAGATAGAGATGTGCATACAGAAATCACCAAGGATCAGTTTATGAATATGTTCTGGTGTTACGAATGTCTCCTCAGGCATTAATGGCATCCCTTACTAAAACTTGGTAGATTTTATCTTTGTTGGCATGGATCAAATTCAGTTACTGAGCAAATTCAGAGGCTTGAAAACCCATGCAGGTCTTTGCTAACCACTGTTTTTAATCAGGAACTTCATGAACGCACCTGAACAGAAGCCTGTAGCTGTGGTAAATGTGCATGTCTCATTCTCCTCCTAAGCTGGGTATGGAACCTTCACACCAGACCAACAGACCCTTCCAGTTCTGGCCCGCTCTCTGGTTGTCCTGCTTTCCTAATTGCTCCAGCCCTCCTGGTGTATGGAGAAACCCCTCCGCTCGCCCAGGCTGGAAGCACGAGTGCTTCAATGATGGGCAACATCAGAGGTGGGCACAGGGAGCAGTGCACGCCCTCAAACTGTAAAGAAACATTTTCCAAGGTCTTCCGAAGCTTTTAGAGTTTGGGTGAGATCAATGAGGGGAGATAACAAAGTTTATGGTTTTAGTGGCCAACCTGCTTATGTGACTGGAGAAGCATCACAACAGGGATGGACGGCAGTGCTGTGATGCACATGTTATTATTCAGGCATCTGAATTATGTCTCTCTTCTCTGTCCCAGAGAAAGGCACAAGCACAGAAAAGCAGAAAAGAGCTAATTAACTTTCTCAGTTGGCCAGGGAACCAAACTGATAGGTTTCAGAGAGATTTTTCAGCCTCCAGGCGGAGACTGTGGGCGAGAAGGATAAAAAGTGGTGAAGTAAGCACCATAAGCAAACTAACTTGCTGGTGTACTGTGGAAAATTGATAACGCGTAGTGTCACTGCAGCATTCAGCTAAATCACTTCCCAACACGCACTAGAGCAAGTAAGCAGAAAGAGGTTGAGTCTCCATTTTCTCGGCCAGAGGATGCAGTTTCTTCCTAGGTCAAACGTGGAGAACTGGACTAAAGCAAGGTGAGAGGGAATTCAGTTAATTCAGGAGCCTTCCTGTAGTATCAGAGCAGCCATCTGATTTCCTTAACTTTCTGCACCTTTCTGTCTAGTCTGAAATAGACCTCGATTGATGGAGCTTTGGTCATACAGATATTTAGGGGGGTTTGAGCTCGCCTTTGCAAAGCCTGCATTTGTGTAGGAGCCAGAATATTTGTATCTCGGAAATACCATTCCTTACAGTCATCCTTTATCTCACAATCAAAACCAGCCATCACCCATTCAGTGACCTGAGACCACACACTGAACCTTACGTGACCAGTCACTGTCTGGGCAGCATGAATAGTGAATCATTGAAGTCTGCAGAAAATAATCTGAGGAATATTTAGTTGGACTTTCCAGCAAGGAGACATGGCTAGAGACTACAAATTACTTCCTAAGAATAGATCTGTGCATAACTCATGAACAAAAAAAAAATGTGAATAATTCATCATTATTTGCATCATAGTTAAACAAACCTGATGCAGTCATGTGGAGAAAGGGAAACCTCTCATTTTTTTCTTGCAAATTAAGCAAATGAAATCCAAGAATTATGAAGACATTATAAATGCAGAAGTCAGGGTGGCATGGAATATAGGAGAAATATTTAAGACTAGAATTGTACTTTACATATAAAATTCCAGAGCTTGATTATTTTTCTTTCCTCTATTTTTTATAGCAAACTTGGCTCAGGACTTTTCATAACCTGCAGCTTTGTATTGGCAGCCAGCAGAGAATCCCTGCAGCAATCTTCTGAGGACTTCCTCAGAATATGTTCCTCTAAATAAGTTGGGAATTTGCTTATAAATATGAATTAGCAAGGCCTGAGTCCTGTGGAGGTCTTAAAAAATGTTTTCATCTGACTCTAGGCAATATCCCTTAACCTGTGCATTCAAGTGCAATGCACATCATCTTGACTACACACTAAGAGATGTCCCCGAGCCTTGGTGCTCCCACATGTGCACCCAGTGCAGTGGCACTGCTGGGGATGGTAGCAGCCTCACAAGTGCCAGTCGAAGGAGAGAGGCATGCTTACCTTTACTCCATAGGTTTACCTTAGCTGTTCTGAAGAGGAAACATAAAAAGGAATAGAATGATCAACTCTGCTATGCCAGTTGGTCATTATCTTCTGTACTATGCTGTGCACTGTTGGTGCAGCATCTTGCTGTGTGCGGGTGCTGCACCAGCCACTCCTGCAGGACACTATGCCTTCAGGAGTGCAGATTTTGGATACCCTGGCAAGGGGGAGGTGTTTAAAACTGCTGGAGAATGTTGTCAAGTGATCCTCAGCCCAAAACTTATTTTGCTTGTTTGTTTGTGGGATTTTTTTCCATGAACAACCTTGAATAATTACTGATTAGATGAACAATCACATCGTTCTATCTCAAAGATAGATTATATGGACCCAAAGGCTGAATGCTCAACTTTCAGTGACCTCTGCTTGTCTAAATTTCCAGTTGTCACAGGAATGGGGACAGATCATATGCATTTAAAAAGGAGGTAAGGGAATGTTAACTCAGCAAGTTTCTTTTTCTTGGCTTAAACCAGACATGGAACATCACTATAGCATAGTTTGTCTTTCCTATTTGATGCATGATTTCTTCATGCTAAAGTCGTCTGGGGCACATTCCTTAGAAACAGAGTTTTAGAGACAAAGAGCGCTCTGCTGGGCATATCTGAAACTGCCAAGCCTAGAAACAAAATAATTGGGACTTTTTACTCATTGGTTTTGCTGGCAAACCCATGCTAGAAATCATCATGCTGTTTGAACAAAACCACACGATTTGTCCCAGGCTGGGAGGACTGGGTTTCTGCTGAGTTGTACAAGTTTTGATTGTTGAAGGAGGATCCCAAACAAAGACAGATGATTTGGGTAGATTAAAAAAATACTAAATTTCAAGCATGTGAAGCCTCTATTAGCTGATGTTTCAAGCAACTACAATTACATGCCAATATGTCTCCTGCTCTTGGTAACACTCATTCATTACTCTTCTGATGTGTCCAAATTCCAAGATAAAATTGTAAACTCAGTATTTAGAAAGACCTAAAAACTTTAATGCATTATAAAAGGAAGATTAGCTCAGAATGGCATGTCATCTCAAAACTGGGGCTTTATACAGCTTGAGATTCAGAACTATATTAGACTTGAGATTATCTCACACTGGACCAACACATTGTCACAGAATCTACTTTAAACATTCCAAAGTGTCATTATCACTGTTATTATTGCTCATTAACTAGACTAATAGGAGCTTCAAGCTCCTGCCAAGGTTATAGAGACAGTACAAGAGGAACTTTACAGTTCTCATATAGCTATACAGCTCAAAACCCCTGAAACCTTGCAAAACTATCTTTAAAAGATGATAGACCATTTTCTCCAAATTAAGCTTAGAGAGTTTCTTGCTTTGTTTAAAAAGAACAAAGAATTGTATTTTAGAAGAATTGCAATCAAATCAAGACTGAAAATAAAAGTAGCTGTATAACCTGCTGTGAGAAAGAAGGTCTAAGAAATTATTTTCTGAACCGTGATGCAACAGAAAAAAAATATGCAGAAGGTAAAAAGGAATGTTTTCATTAAATAATAGGACTAGAGCAAAGCCTGAACCACCAGAACTCTCCTGCTTTTCTTTATTTTTGTACACTGTCTCAGCCTTAGCCTTGCAAAACTTCTGCATTTAGTATGGAGTTGTCATCTTTCAGCCAGCCCATAGCTATAAGGAAAATTGAGAAGGTAGGCACAGGTGTGATAAAATAAAATATGACACACTTGTGTGTTTTACAGACAGAGGGTCAAAATGACTCCGCAACAGTAAATGCATCCCCCCTCAGCTGCGGATTTAGTTGTCCAGGGATTCTCAGATGTGTGACAGTGTCTAAAGGGAAAACAGCCAATAACCAGCTCAGCACTGGCACTTCAAGCAGGTAAAACACATCCACCTCCTCAGCTGCTGTGACCTACAGGAGGGTGCATTGCCCAATCAGGTGCAGTTCAGCCATAAGCAATCTCCCTGGGGCCCTCAGAACTGTACTAAGAAACAACCATTCTGGCTAAGACTGGGCCAAAGGCTTCAGTCATGCAATTCCCATGCCTGACTGGACTGCCAAGCTCATGTGCCACAAAAAAGATGGGGATGGGGAGCTGCCTGCCCTAGCCATTCATACCCAGAAGTACTGCCAGGTCTTTAAACTCAAGAGGTACTACATAGGAAGAAAGCGTGGTGTTGGGAAGAGGAGTTGAAGGGTATTCCTGGCAGGTGAAGCATGTCATGGAGTTAGGAACTGTCTCAGAAGCTGGAAAGGGGTGGGGGGTTGATAGTATCAGGAAAGAGCATCAAGATGTCTTGTTTCCACTTCACCTTCTCTTAAAATCACAGCATTGAAATTCATCCACAAACTCTATACTAAACCCAGTGGTGCCAGAGGACACATTTTTAGCAAAGCAGTAATCTGTATTTAAAATGTATGAGGAAACCCACCACACAGGCAAAAATGTTCAAACAGTTAACTGCCCTCATTGCTGGAAATTTATTTCTTACCTCTGATCCAAATTCATACTGCTTCAACCAATGCTGCGTTTTGCTTAATGATTCTGTCTGCTGAATTTAAGAGCCCTTTATTATCAGCAGTCCTTTCCTCAAATATTTATCAACAAACCTTGTTCAAGTCACCTCTTAACCTTTGCTTTGATAACAGTTCTTGGAGGATAATGTCTTTCACATTTGTACTGTCCTTTTTTGCACTATGTTTTTTAAATTTCTTTGCAACTCTTCATCATTCCTTCAGCATCAAGGACACTAGAACTAGGAATGAGTACCAGGGCTGTCTTCCGCAGCCCTGCACACAAAGGCAAACCTCAGCCTCCATGACAATGGTGTGCATCACAAAGCACACTTTATTTACACAAAGCCAGTGTTCACTTGTTCTCCAAGTCCCATTAGGTTTTGGGGACCTTCCCTTCCCTTGGTCATCCTCCACAGCACCTCATATATTTTAAGTAGGTGTTCCTAATGAATGAGCAGGTTTGGGTTTTTTTCAATCCTATCTGATGGCTGAGTATGAGGCAACATGGCAAATATTAAAAGTCTATTCTTGAGCACATGAGACAGCAGGGAATAAAGAACAAAGTCAGAGTGGATGGATTTCCTGGAAGCAGAAGATGCTGCCACTGACTGCAGCAAGTCACCTACTGTGTTAATGTGATGGACTTTGATTATTTTTTTAGGGTATAGGGGGAATTTCTTCCATACATAAAAATCTTTTCAATCATGCAAGAAGGAAGAATCCAAGCTGATCCACTTTTTCCAGAGTAATACAGATGCCCATCTAATGCGAATGGAGTCCTGCTCACAAAACGATTGAAGAGCAGAGACTGGGCAGTATGGCCAGGGACTGTCACTGTGACCTCTTTGTCAAGCTCCTGAAGCATACAGCTTCCTCTTTTGAGTTGTGATAAAATGTGAACAATGTGAGATGAAACATCAGCGAGTATGAAAAGGTTTGACTGGGGACATGAACTGCTTCTGTCAGGGCAAGATGCACAACATCCTTTAAACAGAAATATAATGAGGGAAAGACAAGGCTTCTGGAGCAGTATGGTAATAGGGGCTACCCAGAAATATCAATGGTGTATAAATTAAATGTGGTGAGGGTTTTTTTTCCTTTTTCCTTTTTATTTCTTTTTGTTTTAATTAAGTACCTTGTTCCCAACTACACCATCTGTGGTATCATGCTTGGTCTTTATAAGGTTCTCTCAAAAAAAGGATAATTATACATTTAGCAACAAGATAGTACTTTTAATATTTCCTGTAATACATTTCTAAAGTCTTACCCATATGTTTTCAGAAGACTGTATCTGATATAATCAGTGGGAAGCCAGGAACGTGGTAATAAAGATGTGTGCTAGAAAAGCTAATGAAAGGATCTTAGAGAGAAGAAAGAAAATAATGGTGCTTTTCCCCCAGTCCCCTTTCCTTCACTGCATCTAAGACAAGTAGTTGGTAACATGTTCATATCCAAGTATCTGGTCACTGTAGCAAAAAAAGCAGCCTCCACCATGAGGAAAATGAGCAAAATAGAAGCATATGAACATGAGACAACATCAGAAAAGAGAACAAACCATTTCCCTCCTTAAAATCATAGCTTTGAGATAGCAATGGCTACAGATGAGAAACAGGTTGTGTGAGCTGCCCAATACAGAATCACAGAATTTCTGAGTCTGGAATAGACCTCCAAGATCATCAAGCCCAGCCTATGACCCAACACCACGACCTCAGCTAGACCATGGTACTAAGCGCTACATCCAATCTTTCCATAAAACACCTCCAGGGATGGTGACTCCACCACCTCCCTGGGCAGTCCATTCCAGTGTCTAATACATTACATTGGCTAACACATTCTAGTGTCTAATACATTACACTGCGTTGCATTACACTACATTGCATTACATTACATTACACTGAGGACAAGACAATGACCCACTCTACAACCTGCACAGGCTCATTTGAGAGACAGTGACACAAGGAGCAGGAGAGGAAAAAAAATCCCCTAAAGCTGGGTAGAGTTTGTGGCAATTATCTATTCAGAAATACTTCAAGCGTGACAAGAATTGTGGCCAAAGTACATCTGGCACACTGCCATCATTTATTAAAGTGAGGGCATTTTGAGAGCTGGGAAGCATAAAACTGAGCTTCTGGGAAAAAGAAAAGATGAAGAAATGAAGGAGTTGGAGAGAGCAGCTGTAGAAGGTAAGACATTTCAAAGAAGTTAAAGACGGAAAAGTCTTTCTAGGTCATGTAAGTCAGTGCCCCTAGGAGTGCATGACAGAGAGGCAACAACAAAAGAGTTCTGGGCTCAAACATCACACACCAGCTGAGGTCACAGCAACAAATTACAGACAAAATGGGCAGTCACCTCCAGGGAGGGTCTCTTCTGTGACCTCAGGGGAACAGGCAACACAGGGCTTGCTTAGTCTTGGCACCTGCCTATTATGTCTGTCCTGGAAAGACAGAAGTATCTTGAAAACTCAGTCTTAAGTGTCTGTCCTAAAGCTATTCCTTTTCCATCACTGATAAATAAAAGTGAAAATGTCCAGGTGCGAGAGGACACCAGGTCAGTGTAGATAGGTAGGACAGAATTTTGTGATGGATTAGATCCTTCTGGCCCAGCTATGTTTCTCATTATTTGAGGAACAGGTCAGTGATGGCACAAGCTACTTCACTCAGAGGTAACAGAGCCCAGAAACCATCAGCAGCAAACAGAAAAGAAATTGGAGAAAACAGGAGGAAAGAGAAATTACAAGGACAGGAGAAGCAAAACTGAGTTTGTGCTTACCCAAGCAATATTGGGGAATAAGATTGGCTTTCACAAATGTTTTGTAGGGAAAAGGAAAACCAGACAGAGTACTTTCATTAATAAGCGAGAGGAAGATGAAACACCAGTATTTCTTCAAAGGCCAAATTAGTCCCTTACTATCTTTTTTTTTCTTTTTTTTTTTTTTTTTTTTTTCCTTAAATTAAAAAAAAAAAATGAAAAAAAGGATACAGGAAATAACAAAAATCCTACACAAATAGCCATTAATGTAGAGCAGGTTAAAGGAATTGTTGGAAATTTTAAATATCCACCATACAGATCAATCAGCTGGTCTGGTTGCCCTCATCCTAAGGTGATGAGGGAATTAGCTAGCTAATTTACTGAACCATTGGCAATTATTTTTGAAAGTCATGGAGAACTATGAAAGTCCCAAGGGCTAGGAATAAAGCAAATATAATATTGATTTATACAGAAGGAAGAATGATCTTGGCAATTACTGCCCAGCACTTTTATTTTCAATCTCCAGTAAAATAATAGACCAAGCAGTGCAAAAAGAGCTATTAGGAAACTTCAAGCGGGCATTGGAAACACGAGCAACAAGTGACATGGGATAAAGAAAGAATCCATTCTGGAGGGAGTTATTGATGTTTTATGCATATAAGACTAGAATCAAAAGGTAAGGGATAAAAGTAATGAAATCAAAACAGAAGCCTCCTTTCAGCAGAGCACTTAAGCGCATGCTTAAATCTTTCTAAGTAAGTTTTGAGCAACCACTGGATGAAATGACAGGCTTGTTTGCATTCTTAAAGTTCAGCAACGAGCATAAACGATTTGCTTAATCAGACTTACATGAAGAGCAACAGCAGAAGGGACACTGATAAGGAGCCCTATGCAGAATGGCAGGAAAGAGTGCAAAGGAGCAAAATGTTCACAAAGAGTAATACCTTCATTAGGGATGCAAAAGAGATTGCTCTCAGGTACAGAAGGGAAAAGGCAGAAACACAACAGTACATCTGTATCTAAAGAGTTACAGGCGAGAAGTAACATAGGTAACTTGATGTAAAACAAAACCTACATTCTACGAACACATCCAGGGGGAAATAACCCAAAGTAGTATCAACCAAGAAGAAGAAGAAACCCAGAACAAACAATGGCAGGTATTTAGGAAGAACAAAACTGGTCAGCAAATTGTTCACTGCTTATAAATGATGGATAAAAATCACTGTAAAGCCAGCAGATCATAGTGAAGAGGGGTGATGGACTTTGCTTCGTGCTCAGTGTTGGGGGAGGCCCGACATTGAGAACCCTCATTAGGTACCACTGGGGGGTTGGGCTCGAAGATGTCCAAGGTCCCTTCCAACCCTGACACCCTGTGATACCAGATGACCTAATTAGAAAAACTCGAGCAGGTTCAAAAGAGCAAAAGGCAAAAATGATTAAGGTGTTAAGGTACTATGTTGGAGGAGAGATTCTGCCATTAAAGTTCCACTTTACAACTTGGCTGTGTTATGATAATACTTCATTTCTGCCATCCTGTGTTTGTCCTACACAGAGAAAATTGCAGAGGGGATCTGGGGCTGGTCACATAGTCACTTTTTCTGATGCCTGTAGCTCCACAGCCTGTAGCTGGCACAGACACAACTCTGATGAAAAATATGAGTTTACTACAGCCCAAATGCCTCCTTTGTAAATGGAAAAGGTCAAACAGTGAGGTTCTTTTGTACTCTTCATAAAAGCAAAACTTTGACTTTGGAGTTTAGAGAAAAGGGGAGTGACACAGATTTAAGCCATGCATTTGTGCTTCTAAATCTGGGGGACTCCAACATTTTCTATGTAAAGACAGAGCTACCTTTAAGATTGTCCCACAGACAAAATAATCTCCACAGTCCTACCCGAGACAGATGCTAAATTCATGTCAGACATGTCCCCAGTATCAGGGCTCAGGGTGGGCATTCCTCTGGATTACTAAGTGTAAATTCTGCAATTATTTTCTTTGTGTTACTGATGGTAATAGAATTTTTTCCCCTTAAATTATTTCCTTCTTTTCTTATCAACTCTCACTCAGTTCATCCCAATTATTTATCCCTGCTATTTTTAATGCTTAACATGTCTTTAAAGAATGCTTACTCCAGTCTTGAAAATGAGCAACCAAGTAATTTTTGCAGTTTATTGAAGAAAATTATATGTAGGTAAAGGTGAGAAAATAGTGACAGAAGAACATAGAAATGAGGGAACATATATGACTGGGAAAATCTGATATATTAACCACTGATATAACTGCTTAGCAGGAGGTCATGGAGGTGGTCAGCTATCATTCTAGACCCCTGATTTAAATAAGATACAGGTCAAAGTTGACAGAAATCTTAATATCCATTAATGACATCTGTGTTGTCAGCTCAGCTCCGCTTACTAGCATGTAATTGTCTAAAAGTGGGCTCACACACACACACAGAGCAGCAGACTGCCTAGCTGCCAACAACTAAACAAGTCAAAATGGGTATGAAATATCCTTTTGATGGCTAAACATCAGCTCCCTGTTCAGGACGGAGACCTGCACCTGAATGATGTAGAGAAAGAGCACCTCAGCTGCATTCACTCTCCAGCACTTCCCTTTGGAAGAGGATTTACTGGGGAAACTAAAAAAAGACACAAAAGCACCTCCTTTCACCTAACCACTGCTGCATGGCCGTATCCTGACATTGAGCTGGAAAGCAGCTGTGCTGCTGCAGAGTCTTCTCTCCTTATCACATCTGCCAGCCCCACTGCAATCTTTCAGTAGTAATATCAATCCCCCATCTTTTCTAAATATCTAATTGCATATCCTCACGTAATAATAAGAGACACAATAGCAACGTGGAGTTATGGCGGCTGCAAAATTTTGTTTCCAAGATCTTGTTTTCATTTTTTTTCCACAAATAGCTGTATCTTGAACCAAAACTTCCCAAGACTGCTTTATGCCTGAGGGAGAATTTTGGTTTGTGTTTTTTGAAAGCTTGATCAAATGCTGTACAGCCAGGTTTTTAGAACAAGAAGATGAAAAGAAAAAGGATGTGGCTTTTTTAATAGCAAAAATAGTTTCAACTTTATTTGAGCTTTCTTTATAGTTTCAGCAGCAAAGAGATCAACTGCAAAAATGTTTGACAGGATGGTAGCTTTTATAGAAGATATTATGAGGTTTTGAAAGTCACATTTAGTGACGCAGGGAATTTTGTGCACACGCTCTTCTGTCTCAGTGCTGGCACCTCTAATGATACCACTTTCAAACAATGTTCTCCGAGAGGGCTGCTGTCTCAATCTTTCTGACTTTGCTTTTTTTTTTAATTTTGAAATGTTTCATTTTAGATTCAGACAGCTTTTGTGAGTGAAAACAATGCTCATATAACCTATTACTATTCAAAACAAAGGAGTGAGATGGGGAAGAAGTCCAAAACTATAATCTCACAAAATATATTCAAATTCTTCAACACTTGTAAGGTAACATTATCCCAGTGGGTTAGCTACTTACTTTTGGCACTTTTTGGCTTATTCTCTACCTAGATTAAACACTAACTTCTGACCAGATACAGTTCTGTCCTTTTTAGGACAAAAAAGTAATCAGGCAATGGTTAATAAAACCAAGCAATAGGTTATTTTCCATCAGCTCAGCTGCAGTATTTCTTCACCCAAAATGCCTGACACAGCAGCCATCACATTTCTAAGAAACCTCCAAAGAGTTGCAGCAGTTTTTTTCTCAAAATTAAAATCCAAAGAAATGAAATTTTATTTTAGGAGCAAAGAGATGGGGGAAGTATTGCCAGAAGGATTAAAAGTAAAAAACCTCACTGAAAGTCTGGGTAATAAATTCAGTCTTTCAGCTTTGGCCATTCATCAGTGACAGTTTTCAAATACACATATATTTTAATATTTTAATGATATTGCTACCAGCCTGTGAGGTATTACTGATTTTGCCACAGTCTGCCATTCCTGAGGAAGCAGTCAAGGGTGCCAGTGACAAGCTTCAGCAACTACACAAGGAAAGTTTCCAGCTCACCAAGGTGAATTAGAAGACTGACAGCCCTGGGTTTAATACTGCCCTTGGAAAAGTGCACTTCTAATAGCAATATAACACTCTGGAACACCTTCTGTGTCCTAGCCTGGAAATCCCTAGGCCACCTTACTTCGTTGTGCCTTTCTGAGCTGGCTGCTCTCTTCCCTCAGACATCCTGAGGCAAGCATGCCAGCTCCCCCAGAATGACTCTACCTGAGAATCTTGCTCAGCCCAGTGGTCTCTGAAGCACAAATGAACCAGCAGTGCTGAAATGAAAGATGAGAATTTTTTAATTGCATTCGATGAACAATTATGATTTTGAATCCTTTTAATATCTTCAGCAATTTTTCATTAGTGTTGCTGAGAGGAATGCTTAAAAAAAAAAAAGTAGTTCACAGATTCTTTTGGGCTTCATTCTGATTTTAGGGTTGAGCTAAATGTTAAATCATGAAGGGCTAAAAATATTTCCTACCAGAGTTTCTTTAAATTTAGAATGATGAATAACAATGTCATTTCCTTTCTCTTTACTCTGTACTTTACTTTGTTTGGCGTAGCAACACCTGCTATGTGAGATGAGGCTGAGGAAACAAGGCTTGCTCAGCCTTGGAAAGAGAAAATAAAGCTTTGAGGGACCTACGACAGCTTACTGGTACTTATGAAGAATTTATTGGGAAGATGGTGCCAGACTCTTTATGAGATGCATGATTGTTGAATAGGACAGTGGTCATAAACTGAAATAGGGGATGTCTAGAGAAGGTATAAGGAAAAACCTTCCCACCATGATGACGGTAAGATTTTGGAACAGATTACCCAAAAAGGTTGTGCAGGCTCCATCCTTTTGGGCTTCACTCTGATTTCAGAGTTGAGGTAAATGCGAAAACCTTGGAGGTTTCCAGCGCCTTACTGAATAAAGGCCTGAGAATCCAGGCCTGAGTTCAGTACTGACCCTGCTTGGATCCAGAGGCAAGACCTTCTTTAAGTCCCTCCCCTCCCAGACTATGGTTTTGATCCTAGGCATCACACACTACTAATGGATAGACATTGTGGCCACTGCATGTGGTCACTGTATACAGTGGTTATCCTGGTGGAGCCTAAGGACTACCCGGGAGCAGGGAAGTCCTCCTTCCTTTTTTGTATGCTGTACACTTGACAAATATTTTCAAATTTCAAAATACATTGCATTCAAGCCCTAGGGCTCCTATAGAGATCCTGTGTGAGTCTGGATCACTAATGGGGCCAGTTCTGTTTAACATCTATATCGATGAGCTGGATGGGGGGATTGAGGACACCCTCAGTAAGTTTGCAGACAACACCAGGCTGGGTGGGAGTGTCGATCTGCTCGAGAGTAGTGAGGTTCTCTAGAGGGATCCAGACAGACTGGATAAATGGGCCAAGGTCAATGGTATGAATTTCAATATGGCCAAGTGCCAGGTTCTGCACTTTGGCCACAACCACTCCCAACAATGCTACAAGCTTGGGGAAGAGTGGTTGGAAAGCTGCTCAGAAGAGGAGGACCTGTCAACATGATTGACAGCTGTCTGGACATGAGCCAGAAGTGTGCCCTGGTGGCCAAGAAGGCCAAGATCATCCTGGCTTGTATCAGCACTAGTGTGGCCAGTAGGACCAGGGAAGTGATTCTACTCTTGTACTCAGCAGTGCTGAGGCCTCATCTTAAGTACTGTGTTCAGTTTTGAGCCCTCACTACAAGAAGGACACTGAGGCACTAGAGTGTGTCCAAAGAAGAGTAACAAAGCTGGTGAAGGGCCTGGAGCATGTGTCTTATGGGAAGCATCTGAGAGAGTTGGGGTTGTTCAGCTTGGAGAAAAGGAGGCTCAGGGGAGACCTTATGACTCTCAACTACCAGATTGGAAGCTGTAGAGAGGTGGGGATCAGTCTGTTTTCCCAAGTAACAAGAGACAGAACAAGAGGAAATGGCCTTCAGATGCACCATGGGAAGTTTAGATTAGATACAAGGAAGAATTGCTTTACCAAATGGGTTATCAGGCACCAGAACAGCTTGCCCAGGGAAGTGGTTGAGTTCCCATCCCTGGAGGTATTAGATTAGATGATCTGAAAGGTCTTTTCCAATCTAGGAAATCCTGTGATTCTGTGAATGACTTTGGTCCTCAGATTCTGTTCCATAAAGCAGGAACATCCACAGAAAGAAGCAGAAAACTTTCAGGGAGTTTTTTGTTTTAATCCTGTGCCTTGCTACAGAAAGATGCTTTGTCCTCCTTTCCATTTAGACAGCCTGGTTTAGACAGCAGACTCTTACAGGTATGGTGTCCCACAAGGATATACAGCTGGGGATCATAGGCTTGACTGTTTCCCAAAATACTTTAATATGCTTTATTGCTCTGATTGGAAGCACAGGCCATTTAAAGATATTATTATGACAAGGAGTTGCTTATGAAGTGATACAGTTCTGCAAAAGGTGCTTCTCCAGCCATAACAATTCTACACTAAAATGTCTAATGATGCACCCAAATAATTTCTGCAGACACACACAGTACCACACCTGCCTGAGATAGCACACAGAAAAGCCAGAGATTTCCTCTGACTTGACTCATTCTACTCATGCCTGCTTTTGGAGAGTAAGGGGAGACTTACCAGAGACTTCTCTGTTTAAACTGGAGTGGTTATTTTCAGCGTGACTACTCTCTGCCATACTAGGCAGTGGAGGTTGTGGTGTTCAGGGCTTAGGGACCAAGCTCCTCCATATTCCCCCCAGTGGAGGGGACTTAAATGTTTAATTATCCTGGCCCTCTTATCGATCCAAACAACTGTTTCTCCACGTAACAACACACAGCTCCCCACTATGAAATTAATGAAAGTCCCAGGGCTGTGATGACAATCCTGGGGACCACAAAAATTGTCCCAAATTGTAGGCAGATCCATGCATATCCCAGCAGATTTGAAATGGACACTCCCTCCCATCAAGCTCCTACTTTATCTGCAAGCAGTGCCACTGCCTGATTGCCTGGACAGCCTGGGGCAGTGGTGCCAAGAAACCCACCAGACTCCTCTGACCAAACCCACCTACTGCAAACATGGCAACAGCAAGAAGGGCTTCAGTGTCAGCTCTGGCACAAGTTCCTGGCACTTGCTCCTGCAGCAGTCTCCCTGCTGGTGACCCAGTGCAGAGGTTGGTTTGGATTATCTTACTACAGAGTTTCAGGCTAGAGGGACCATGACACTGGCTGATGGAACCTCTCATGGATCATAAATACTGCTTTTGTGCAAAACAAAGAATGGACCTGGATTTGGTTAAAGGCATCTGCTAGAAAGGCACTCATGGCACAGAAACCTCTGCCTGGAGTCTGGACTTTGGCACCAGGAGCTGCACTGCTGCCTGCCTGGAACAGAAAACCATCTGCAGCATTTGAAGGAGGAAGGAATAATATCAACCTTCTATTTCCCTCTGCGGCAGAAAGGAGAGAAGCACCACAGCCTTGTGCTCATCCTGAGCCTGCAGTACTGGATGCCTCACAGTACTTCACTAAAGGACATGGAACTAGAAACAGCAATATGGATTTTTTTATCTTTTTCTGCATTCTTTTTTTTTTTTTCTTTTAATTTACCTCCTTTAGCAGACTCTTTCTGTGCAATTGGTTTAGATTAGAATGAATGCTTACAGCCCAGTTATATACTCTTGACAACAGGGTTTTATAATGAACAGACTTGACAGACCTCTAACTATTGACTCTCACATTAAAAAAAAAAGTGGACTGAGATTTCCAGCAGAATAATTATACACATGTACGATCAACATTTAATAAGTTTTTTGAAGAGAGCTAAAACCACTGAATCATAGCATGCAACTTTCATATCAAGGGTAACAATCACAGCATCAAGAATTTGTAGCCTCGCATAAAAACAAAAGGCCAAAATCTGTACTCTTTTTACAATCCATATGAGCCATCAATTTCCCTGAAGTGGCATGGGGTGTATGTCAGGGGGAATTTATCCTGCACAGTTTTATATTACTTTTACCCTTATATCACCTCCATGTTATGAGACTGCCAGTTGGCTTGGCTGCTCGCATGCAAACAAGCCTGCTCACAGAAAAGAATTATTCACCTCTGCGTGCTTCCTCTCCCAACCTCCAAAAATACCCCAAATGTTCTTGTAAAGCTTATAAAGGACACTTTAGTTGGCTGGGATTTTTGCTGGCCCCTGGATGTGCTGATGACAAGGGAGAGAGGGTGGGGGAGCAGGGGGTGTGCCCCCACATACTGAAACCCTCATGCACTTCTGCCACCTCCTGTTCACAGTGGACAGGAAGGCAAAGTACAGGAACAGTTCAGGAAAGGTCAGTTTCAAGTTACTTCAAACCCAGCTGAAATCCTGATCTGCCAGATGTCTTAAGATTATGCTTTTTCATAACACTCCATCTCAATTTCCACACCAAAGAGGTTCAGAGAAGCTTACGCCTCTGCCTGAATCTCTGAACTTTTTGAAGTTTTCCCTGTCATTTTCCCTATGTACTGCTGGTTTCTCTCGCACTGACTGAGTTCTCGCAGAACTACACAGGCCTGATAACCACGAAGGAAATTATAGGAAACGCAGCTCAAAAATAGAAGTAAATACAGTGTTTTCATAAGTTACAGACTGGCACATGGAGAAGCAAGGCCAGTGACTCCAGGGAAATCCCAGCACAGAATACCTCGTAAGTACAACTTTGAGCTTACATCATTAAACTCAGGCAACAACAGTGTTAACCCAACAGGGACATTTCCTTGTGTTATTTTATATGTCCACTCATGCTGAGCCATTCACTCGACCATTTAATCCAAGATGACAGAAGGAAGACCTGGAAGCAGAAAGTTGTGGGCCTGGAGGTCAGGAAGAGGTTTTCTATTTCTGTCGCTTGTCAGCAGCTGCCTGTTGCCCTGGGCAGGTCACCTCACCTCTTGCTGTCCTACAAGTACACAGAGGTGTCAGAGAACCTCTCTCGTTCACAGGTCATAGTGAGGCTTTGTTCACCAATATATGTGAAACATCTGAGACTTTGCATTGAAGATGATGTTTCTGTGCACTGCTGCTAGTGTCCCTTTTGGGAAAAATTAAGATGGGATAGTTTTTGGTACTCTTACTCATCTTGGAACTTGTGAAGCCCCATTCTACCCCCTGCAAATTTGTGACCATTGGATGGCTAGGATCACTGCCTTTTTCTTTGGGATTGTAGATGGCAGAGTAAACTGTTTGCACATGGGTGAAATTTTTAGTATTGTAAAACAATTAGGAAGTTAAGGACTGTTGCCTGCAAACTAGAGGCTCACTTCCCTATAGTGCCTTTTTTCTGGGGCCAGGAGCACAATGGCTACTTGTTATTAGTGATGGTGTGTTGCTGCCACAGTAATAGAAACAGACTGCTCCCTAAGGGAAACACCAAGCAGAAGTACTTTCACCATGAGGGAGGGCTAGACAAGTCAGGAAACAGAGTAAAAGCATTCATTCAAAATACAGACAAATACAGGTTGAAGTACCCATGTACAGCTGAAAGCATCACCTCACTGTGCCCAGTGTCACAACACAGCAATGCTACAGGTGGCACATCAGCAATGCTCATTTACCTGCAAGAGAGCAGCAGTTTTCCTTCCAGAAGAGCAGTGCTTGCCTTTCACTCACAGAGATCTCCCTCAGGCTTGCAAGACTTGGTAACTGCAGCTTGATCACTGTAGTATTTTCCCCAACAGGTATCTCCTGTGGGGACATGGCAACACAATCTTGGTATCTCCTGGGGTTCTTTATCTCCTCCATGTTCAGCATGAGCATGGCAAAGAGTTAGCTGTGGATTGTGATCAAAACATACAGGGCTGAAAGACAAGACAAATTTACTTCTGACTTCTCTATAGTCAGGACAGAGATGTTATATTGGTAACAGGGTTTTGTTTTGGTTCTTTTACTGTATTCCCCAAATTGATTCTCTGTAATTTCTCACTTTGTAGAAACAGGGCTGTGGGTTTCCTTCAGCTCTCTGCCAATATCTACATTAAACTTCTGGATACATAAAGAGATGTGGCCAAAGCACCAAAATAAGCACTGTTAACACTTGCTTTTGTTGTTTCTAATTCGGAGTGCTGTTACTGCTCAGTATCACAGAAGCATCCATAAGGTGCTGGATGCTGGAGAGCGAGAAGCAAGAGCACAGTTCCAGCCCCAGGTAAGTATGGTCTGGGACACTGTACAACAGCCAGTGAAGAGACTCAACTGGGCTTTGATGAATGGGTGTTTCTGGGACCTACTATCTGAAGCCTAGGATCAGATGTAGATTTCATGTCTCAAACTGTCCTTAGAAAATAATCTTCCTGGTGATATTTGGACCAAATAAACAGCAATAAATAGTTAGAATTCTGCAATCATTTTTCATAATGCCCATAAAATTTCATGAGATCTCAGAAGGGGCCTTGGATGATAAATTGTCATTTCCTTAAAAAAAGCTCCTGCAGGAAGTCATTGGTGGAGCAATGATGGAATCAAGAGATTCATGTCATCATTAGGGACATGGTTTAGTGGTGAGCTTGCAGTGTTGGGTCAAAGGTTGGGCTAGATGATCTTGAAGGTCTCTTCCAACCAAAGACATTCTGTGATTCTGACTTCCAAAGTGTCTGGGCTTCTGTTTCATGATGTTTCCAAATGAACAGCACTTGCTTTGCAGATACCAAACTCGAGATTTGCTACCTCATGCTGTTCTGGGAACTCACCAAGAACCACTCTTGAGTTTTATTCTTCCCTAACAACTTTATTAGTTTTAAATGTGTTACAGACCAGATTCTGGAGTGTTGCTGCCTTGCAATCACTCCACCTGTTAGTCATATGCAAGTCCACTTCTCCCCTAGTAGAAGCATGGGATCTGTGATGCTATGAGGAACAGGCAGCAGCAAAAGTTATTTTAATTACCAAAGGTGAAGAACATCTGGGGGACAGATCCAAAGTTTACTGATCTCTGTGGAAGTCTTTTTTCACTGACCTAAGCAGGTTTTTGATCAGATCTCCAGTTAAGGAAAATTATGTCGCTGCTGTTAAGCTAGTTTTTGCTGTCAGCTGACTGACTGCTGCATTTGCTTGTCTCAGAGTTGGCCCACTGACCAGCCCCGACAGAAATGCAGGCTCCTTGCCTGTTCTGTCCATACTGCCTTTTACATCCTCATTCAACTTGCCTTTTCCTGGTAGCCCAATGCTGATTTTGCTGACTCCTAGGAGAAGAGATGCATATTTTACAAGAGGAGCAATGAAGCCGAATGGCTGCTACTGAAAAAGAAATCCCTGGATCTCACAGCCCTGCAGAGCCACTGAAATGTACAATCAAGATGAGAGCGATGAAGAATATATAAAAATGGAAATAGCTTTAAAGGGCCCACCAGACTGAAATGGCTCATGAATCATGAGGGACCACCGCTGTAAGTGGCAGGGGTAGTTTCTCCACTCTGTAAGAGATCCCCATCCTCCCCAGGATGTCTGCAGGAGACCATTTATGTAAATTGTGATTTGAAAGTCTGTCACCTGATGTGACACCAGGGGGCAAAAGCAGCATTACTTCAATGCAGTCCCAGCATGAAAGTTAAAAAAGTATATGTCACTGAGAAGCCAATTGTACCTGCAGGGTAAGAAAAGGTCACAATGAATGCATGAAAACTAGGCATGCTGCATAAACTGATGATTGAAACCTCCTTTCCACTTGTATGTGAACACCTTGAGCATAAATGGCATCGGCACACAAAGAGAAGTCAGAATGAGGATTTTTATGATTAAAAAATTTTGGCTAGATTTTCTTTCATTTTCGTTTTCCCACAGTACACTGACTGTTTAGGAGTTAGGTGGGGCAGACAATCTTTCTCCTTCCTTTCTGAATTAAAATACTCAGACAAATATTTTTCAGGAGATATAAAATAACAGAGGCTGCTGGATTCTTCTTTCCTGATTTCAAATCCCAGAAGAATTTGTCGGCCTCTCCTCTGAATTTCAAACCAAATGTTACTTGGTGCCAGCAGCCAGATCAGTCTGTTGTGCAAATGCTCATGAGCACAGTGACAGACTGTTAATTTCATTAGGGGAGCTCCTATAGAAGTGCATCATACACTTTATGGTCTGACAAACAACGACTGTTTAAGCACAACCTGCAGTGCCTGCTCTTAGATTATCTCCAGGATGAAGAAAGATAGACATGGACTTAATGAAGAGAAAGTGAAGCATTCATTAGGACCATGCCAGCCTCCCCTCTGTGCCTAGGAAGATCATGGAACAGATCCTCCTAGAAGCTATGCCAAGCTCTTCATGGAGCACAGGGAGGTGATTTGAGACAGCCAGCATGGCTTCACCAAGGGCAAGTCATGCCTGACCGAACTAGTGGCCTTCTACAGTGGAGTGACTGTGAATAATGGAAGAGCTATGGATATGGTGTATCTGGACTTCTGTAAAGCCTTTGACATGGTCCCCTACATCTTTGTCTCTAAATTGAAGATATACAGATTTAATGGGTAGACTGTTCAGTGGGTAATGAACTGGTTGGATGGTCGCATCCAGAGGGTAGTCATTAACAGCTCAATGTCCCAGTGGAGACTGGTGACAAATGGTGTCCCTCAGGGGCCCATACTGGGACCGATGCTGTTCAGNAGCCAGCATGGCTTCACCAAGGGCAAGTCATGCCTGACCGAACTAGTGGCCTTCTACAGTGGAGTGACTGTGAATAATGGAAGAGCTATGGATATGGTGTATCTGGACTTCTGTAAAGCCTTTGACATGGTCCCCTACATCTTTGTCTCTAAATTGAAGATGTACAGATTTAATGGGTAGACTGTTCAGTGGGTAATGAACTGGTTGGATGGTCGCATCCAGAGGGTAGTCATTAACAGCTCAATGTCCCAGTGGAGACTGGTGACAAATGGTGTCCCTCAGGGGCCCATACTGGGACCGATGCTGTTCAGGATCTTCATCAATGACATAGTGGGATCAAGGGCACCCTCATCAAGTCTGCAGATGATACCAAGCTGAGTGCTGCAGTTGACATGCCTGAAGGACAGGTTGCCATCCAGAGGGACCTAGACAAGCTTGATAAGTGGACTTGTGTGAACCACATGAGGTTCAACAAGACCAAGTGGAAGGTCCTACACCTGAGTCAGGCCAATCCCATGTATCCATACAGGCTGGGAGATGATGGGATTGAGAGCAGCCCTG
>VWZY01003720.1:1366166-1439640 GCA_013399075.1 Chloroceryle aenea | reverse complement strand
TTGAGAGCAGCCCTGAAGAGAAGGACCTGGGGGTACTGGTAGATGAAAAGATGGACACAAGCTGACAATGTGGTCTCACAGCCCAGAAACCCAACTGTCTCCTGGGCTGCATCAAAAGAAGCATGGCCAGCAGGTCAAGGGAGGTGATGCTGCTGCTCTACTCCACTCTCATAAGATTTCATCAGCATCGTCTCTAGAGCCCTCAGCACAGGAAAGACATCGACCTGATGGAGTGAGTCCAGAGAAGGGCCATGAAAACAATGAGAGGGCTAGATCATCTCTCCCATGAAGGAAGGCAGAGAGATCTGGGGTTGTTCAGCCTGGAGAAGAGAAGGCACTGGGGAGATCTTATTGTGGCCTTTCAGTACTTAAAGAGGGCCTATGAGAAAGATGTGGAGGGGCCTTATGCAGATCTTGTAGTGATAAGGCAAGGGGTAATGGCTTTAGACTGGAAGTGGGTAGATTTATACTGCATATAAGGCAGAATTTTATTTACAGTAAGGGTGATGAAAAACTGGCACAGGTTGCCCAGAGAAGTGGTAGAAGCACCATGCCTGTAAACTTTCCAGGTCAAGTTGGATGGGGCTCTGAACAACCTGATCTAGTTAAAGATGTTCCTGCTCACTGCAGGAAGGTTGGAGTAGATGACCTTTAAAGGTTCTTTCCAACTCAAACCATTCTATGATTTTATGTTTCCATAAATCTATGTTTCTATAAATGAAATAGGAAATTATTTCATATAGAGCAACATATTGGGTGACATTGCTTTGTTATCTGATTTAATGTAGCACTGGTAGAGACTGTGTTTTAATTAAAGTTTTATATAGATTTTGTTAAAAAAGGTTTTATGGAACCAGACTCTGTTCATGCAGTTCTATCAAAACCAAGGGCTTATGTGGAATTGGCTAAAATTTTCCATAATTTCCTTTTAAAAGCAAGCTGTGGAAAAGCTACACTTAAAATATGCAGACATACCCTTTCCATCTTTTCAAATGATACTTCAGTCATTCTGTTATCCTGTTTTGAAATAATTTAACTTTTTAACAAATTTCATGTTGTATAATACAGTAGATTACAGAGAAGCATATTCATAGCATTTCAATTTGCCCTTTATATGTTTCACACATTATAGAGTGCAGTATAATGCAAAATGAGAGGCAAATTTATGAAGAAATGGTTCTAACTGATTTAAAAACACTTGTTTCTGTGCAGAATTTAAACATCTTTTAATATAGATTCTTACTTACAAGAGTGATGTTCTTCAGTAGGTCAGAGGTTCATCTTCCTCACAGCTTAGATTCAAATCAGATGAAAAATGAAGAACAGAAAGTCAGGAAGGCTATTTAAGAAGACAGGAGATAGAGGAATTTTTTTTACCTCGACATTAACAAAGCTAGAAAGAGACAGAAAAGGTTACTAGAGAGACAGTGTGAACATGCACATGGATATATACATGCACACACACTCCCATACACTACAGGATCATCTGCATTCAGTCTCTGTATAGTTGCTCCCTGGCTCCATTTTGGTAGCTGATGAAATGGCACACACTATGAGAAACTGCTTTCTATCCAAAGCTTGCAACTGCAATACAGAGAATATGAAAGGAGCATCATTTCCTGGTGGAAACAAGGCCCATAAAGTTGAGGTTCACATAATCAATAAAGTCCCTTAAATCCCATGAGAGCTTCATGCCTAAATGTCTTAATATTTGGTCCAAAACACCTCCAAGGACCCACAGAAAGCATACAGCTGAGGAACACACATAAACCAGACTTCTTGCCAATGTCCTAACTGAATGGTTTACCCACAAAAATCAGTCTCCTCCCAGCTTGTATGAAACTTTGCTGTTCCTGTGGCATTCACTGCCTTATGTTACCCTGCGATAGCAGGTTGTAACTGTATGCACAGTAGTCTAAGCTGCCCTCAAAAAACAAAATTATCAAAAATCATATAATGCTCACTACCACAATTTGCTTCAATAGCCATAATTGTAGGAACAAAAGAAATCCTCTTTCATTCCTTATTAAATGCTTTGACAGTATTAGAGGAATATCCTATTTATTCTGTTAATTCATTAATAAAGCAGAGGATTTTAGGGAACTGAAAAGCTTTGAAGAAATGCCTTTCAATCCCAAAGCAGAAGAGATTACTGGGAGTAAGCCTAAACTCTTTATTAGAAAAAAAAAAATTAATTTAAAATGATCAGAGTCAATGTCCACTCATAGGGGCTGCATCATTCATACAGCACAAGGCAACTGCTGAATAACCCATAGCTGTTAAGAAATAGATTTTGCTCAGTGTAAGGTCTTTATCAGAACTGGCAGAAGAGAAATGTGCAAATACCTGCAAAGCACATAGAGATGGTATGATATCAACGGGTCCTGAAATATTTCTCCTCTTAAAGTATGTGGCATATTATTTGAAGGTCAGCCCACTTTCAGCTAACAGCAAAAACTGTAATTGCTTTAACAGAAGAATTAAGCTCCAAGTGAGAGGTGAGTTTTCATTAATCACACTGAAATCACTAACTTTTCCTGAACCATTCTACCAGTATGTGAAGAGGTTTTTAGATATTTCTTAACTCAAAATCACTTAAATTGGCTTCCGAGCATTGATAGGACCATCACGAAGTCTCCTTTTACTAAAGCTTGCTGTTCTTTCTCATTGAATTAGTACCAAGGTGCATGGAGTCCTATCCAGACAAATTAAAACAGGGAAAGGTAGGAAGCCTTGGCCACTTCAAAGTCAAATGAAGCACCTGTACAGGCATCAGTGTGTCCAGGATGGCCTTTTCCCCAAGAAAGCTACAGCTCAAAGTTATATTTATCCATATTTCCATTAATGAATTAATTATTCATATTTCCATTAACATAATGGAAACAGAGCGCCATTCCCAAGGCAATGATTTTGCTCCTAAAGACAATATTAAATACATAGCTGAGTTTCCCTAGGATATGAGGCCTGGAGGTCAGATGCAAAGCCACTTCTTGGGCATGGTGTCAGCCACTTGTAATTTTTTTTTTTTTAGATCCCAGTGTTCCTGAGGAAGAAATGTACTGCTGAAGCAGTCACGTGGGTGAGGTCCTCACACTTTGCACTCAGGATACTCTGTGAAAGCTTGTTCCTGGCATTATGCTGGCTCTGGTCCTTGTCTCAGCCCTGCCGTGGGGCACCTCCTGCCCTTCCAGAAGGGGAGAGCCTTCTCTGGGCACAATCCCATGAATGCCGCAGGCAACCTGCGCTCAGAAAACCGACTGAGTTGTCTTCACCAGGAAAACATTTCTATTACAGAGAGTAGAGTCAAGCTGCACAGAAGGAGGATAACAAGTGACACAAAATTATTGTAGGCACAGGAGCAGTGGAGTGATGTTTGGGAGGGACACTGTAGCTTATCTCTATTCACCGGTGATTCATGCTAATGTTGTTAGCTGAGTGAGAATAGGCTACAGAAAGGAGTTTCAACCTATGTCAGTGTTGATGGGGAAAGAAGGAAAAATTATTCCAGCTTCTAGCAAAGCCCCAATTAAAATTACATTTTAAAGTAATGCTAAGTTAGCCATTTAATCAAAATTGTGTGTACACAGTTAAAATGCAATCCTGTTTCATGGAACCAAACTTAGGAAGCAAGATAAATCCTTAGAAACCTTCCTCATCAGCATTTTCACCTATTTATGAAAACATGAAGCTACAAGGCAGGGGACAGCATTTTCCAAACATCTCAGATCAGTGTCTGAGATGCCCAGACTCCTCCACTCCCAGCCAGTTTTCAGTGGTGCAGACTATGCTTTTCTGTGAACACATGTTGAAATCTGCATACATTCAGCAAATTATTCATGCTCATGATGAGTTTTCAGACAGAGAAGTTACAGGCCTTGTTGGATCAATGTCACATAGCTTCAAGGAAAGACTCTTTGGTGCTCAAGAAAACATATGAAACAGGCATTAAGGAATAAGTATTGCTCTACCCGTCAATCACAGCCATAATACATGAAGCATAGCAAACCATCTTTTATCTCTCACCTCCTCATCACAAAGATTTTGACTCTTTGGCTAGCAGCATGATGTCACCACATGTCTGCCACACAGTGACATGCCAAATGCTGCCAACCACCTTGCACAAAGCATGTTCCTCACTACTGCTGCCTTCACTGACACCCCTCTGCCTGCTAACCCCCACACAAGCCCCAGCAAGCAACGCACTACAGCACTGGTTCCCTGTTGAATTATAGAGGAAGCAAGTTTTCTTTCCTCTTCACAGTTATTTGCCAATATATATTTTAATTTAACATGCACCCCCCACCTCAGTGGGACATAGCCCTGTGTTGCTGGGGCAAACTGGAGAACAAGACTGACAGTGCTCCCTATCACCACGGCTAGTGGCACAGCAGGGCTTGCCCCTGATGTGGGTGACTTCTCCACTGTGGTGAGTGACAAGCTTTAAAGAAGTTCTCCAGTATAATGAAGGAAGTGAGCAAGCACAGTTTGTCCAAAAAAACAGCCCATGCTTCAAAGCGAAATGAAAAAGTCTTCTTCTTTAATGGACAGACATATAGAAAAATAGTCAAGACTGGCCTGGGTGAAGTCAATTTAAACATTGGTAAACACTACTCCGTGCCTTTCCAAAATAAGCACCTTTGACTCTATTCAGTAATTGTAACATGCAAAACTGAAATTCAAAATCTTTTCAGACCAAACATATTAAAATAAAACCTTTATCCACTTCTACTTACAGTAAAAAAAACACTGTGAGTGGGATTAGGGCAGAAGTTTTCCTTGAAATATTGACTTCTAGGATGTTGTTTGATGTTGGGATTCAAAATGTAATTGAGTAGTCACATAAAATAATCTAGAAGGCTGAGATCATCCAATCAGAGAATAAACACAGGCTATGTGTCTTATGAATGCAAATAAAATTCAAGGAAATTTGAATATCAAATGCACCCCATGATTTGTTTTTGAACACCTACCTGTAGCTTGAGACTCTCTTACATACTGGGTTTTCTTATATATAAAAATAGCTACGAAAACAGTAAATGTAAAAATTGAAATCATTTCAAGCACCTGTGGGTTTCAGATAATATTTTCATTTTTTCTGAAAGCAGTTCAAGAATATCAACATCCTACGGTACTATAAAACTCCCTTTCAAATTCTGTATCATGATTACACATTCTGTTAAATTTGATATTTTTTTTCCTGATCAGATAATTTAGGAAACTATTAGTAAAATATTTCAAACAGCAACTAAATTAGTCACAATCTATTAGCAGACAAACTGGTAAAGAGAAAATAGAAAAAAACCTTAATTGAATAAATTATTCATTGGCATTTATTCAGTCAACTTTGATTTAAATGGTTGTTAATCCTTGGAGGGCTCATGTAAAACAATCTTATAGTAGCCCTGGTCAAGAATTCCAATATATGAAGAGTGCTTTTTTCTTCTAAAAAGATGTACTCTCAGGTTTGCCATGATGAAAAAAAGATGCAAAGATGAAAAAAAAATAGTTTGGAGCCTTTGTTTTGTTGCTAGTTGTTTTCTCCAGTAAAAAAGTAATACTTTTTTCAATAATGTCAAAACATTACAGTCCAAAATACTAATATAAAACAATAATATAATGAAGGATCGTAGAAAACAGTTGTATAATAAATGTGTCACATTTTCCTAAAACCAAGAACTTATCAAAAGTGATAGCTGCTCTGTGAAAGATTTGGACTGGCTGAATTGCCTTCTGATCTTTCTGGACTGTGCTGAAAGCTCATGCTCTCTTTCCTTGTCCACACTGTATGCTAAGAAACCACTGTTCAACTGTAATATTAATTCATGAGTTATCTTTTCTAAACTTTTAACTATGATATTTTGTCAAGAAACCTCTCCAGTTCCACAGGCTCCCTAGAAAATGGTGTTGGCTTGGCTGGAGGGGCAAAGGAACGGTTAAGTATTTTGTTTCTGTAAGAGTTGCCTTACATCTAGACATGGAGATCTTAGTTGTGGGTCATTACCATGACAACGTCTTAGAGCAAAAAGACTAGGGTTAAGGCAGAAATAAAGAAAGATTCCAGAGACATGGATTTGAATACAGATCACATATTTTAAAGCCCAAAAACAAGTGCAAGAAAGAGCACAAAACTAAGTTTATATATCCACCCGGGGTTTTAATGACCTACAAAAGGGTTCTCTCTCTCTCTGCTTCCTGCTGTTAACAAGCTGTCCCAACACCTGTAGAGCCTCACCACATGGATTCAGCTCCTAAGCACAGCATCCTTCCTCAAGTACACTCCTGATCTGGGGATATATATTGCCTGTCCACATGAACTTTCCTTTGGCTGTAATCACTCAAACCTCCCACCTCTGACTTTCTTTAGTCTGCAACTTGAGCAATACAGAAGTTTTAACTCTCCTTCTAGAGGCTTATTGACTGCCCTCACCTAAAAATGAGCAATGCTCTTGTGTCTGCCCATGTGGAATCACCTGCTGTCAAAATGACAAAGGGCTCAACTAACTACAGACGTGCCAGCAGCTTGCAGGGAGGTTAAACACTGTCATTGACCCATGGAGGCTCAGCTCAGCTCCTTCAAACCAACATATCAAATAGATGTGGAAAAGTGAGGCTCGCAGGAGACCATATAGGAAAGTAATGCATGATGTTCATGACCAGGCTTTGGATGCTGAACATGGTGTGGGCAAACATCTGGTGTGGCTGGGTGGCATAGCTCCAGGTGAAAAGTTGCAGGGGACTGTGGCAGAAAACTGTCTCATCCCCTCCAGAAGAAAAATTAGGTTTCCTTCTACCCATAGAAAGGCCCAGCAGATAAACCTCAGTGGCTGCCAGGATCTCTCTTCAAAGCTGTACAGGCTGGGAAATAAAACTCCTTTTCCAAGGAAATGTCATTTCTCCCTCCTCCTCCGCTTCTGTGCCTGCTCACGAGGTCCAACAAAGATTGTGCAGGACAGCAATAAAAGATGGTTAGAGTGGGCGAGCCCTTACCTTCTGCATTCATAGGCTGGCACCAGCTGGGACTGAGGCATGAAATGCTGCCTGCTGGGCTGAGATCAGGATGGAGGCAGTGCCTAGTCCCAGCACAGACAGAAGGGCAGAGATGCTTAAGCTCTCGTGTGTGTGTTGTGTAATTAGGAGTCTGGTATTTGAAAGCTCACTCATGCCATTCAGTTAATTATAATAGCTAATTTATATCTTTTATTGTTCTATCAACTTGAAACTTCGATTTCAGTGAGAATAGAGCGACAGCTGATGCAAAATGTGCTCTTGTAAATAAACACGGGTTGTGGCAAATGGAGAAAGGACATTCAACAGCGACGATCGTTCTCAGTTAGGATACTGGGGGAAAAATTGCAGCACATTAAGAAAGCAATAACACTCAACAGGGTGTGCATTCATCAGTCGATATGTATGCACAGGGAGCATGCAGAAGCATGGAGTGCAGCCAGCCATGCAGGCTTAGGTAACAATTACTCTGATGCAGTGCGTCAGGCCCTGCTGATGGATCACACAAATCAGTGGTGAGAAGAAACAACCAGGAGCTCAGCTCTTGCAGATGCCAAGTGCCACTACAGATTTACCACACCAGCCTGGGCAAGTCACACACTGCCTCTGGGGTCCTGTTTTCCTTAAAGGTGAAAAGGACTATACTGACTGACTTTCCCAGGGAGAACCACTTGTTCTGTACCAAGAAAGAGTGGCAGTACTTCTGCTGCTCATCATCATAAAATAAGGATAAAATGTCCTTTCAGAGAATGGTAGGGGATCTCCACGTTAGCACAAGTGAGTCACTGTGCAGAGCTGGTCATAAGAAGGAATAGGATGCACCACTTCATTCGCTTTCGACACCGTCTCCCACAGCATCCTCCTGAGAAAGCTGGCTGCCCACAGCTTGGACAAGCGTACTCTGCACTGGGTTAAGAATTGGCTGGAGGGCCGGGCCCAGAGAGTGGTGCTGAATGGGGCTGCGTCCAGTTGGCGACCGGTCACCAGCGGTGTCCCCCAGGGATCAGTGCTGGGCCCAGTCCTGTTCAATATCTTCATCGATGACTTGGATGCGGGGATTGAGTCCATCATCAGCAAGTTTGCTGATGACACCAAGCTGGGGAGAAGTGTTGATCAGCTGGAGGGCAGGAGGATTCTGCAGAGAGACCTGGACAGACTGGAGAGATGGGCTGACTCCAATGGGATGAGCTTCAACAAGGCCAAGTGCCGGGTCCTGCACTTTGGCCACAGCAACCCCATGCAGCGCTACAGACTGGGGACAGAGTGGTTGGAGAGCAGCCAGGCAGAAAGGGACCTGGGAGTCTGGATANATTCTATGATTCTATGATAAGAGTGGTGTTAATGCCCAGAAGGGACCTTGCAAGACCAGAAGGGACCTTGCAAGACCAGAAGACAGAGAAAGCCATTGATAACTACTCAAGGCTCCCCTTGGGGCTGACCTTTCCTGAAGCTGCCCAGAACATCATGCCTCTCTTAGTCATCCCCAGAGGCTGGCTCCACAATCACCTGGAACCCAGGGATGTGGATTGCTCGGCTCCTCAGTTACAAACCACATTACAACTGTAAGGAAGACTTCTGAGACACAGTCAGTCCAGTCCCTGCCCAACATACTCAACTCTGACATCAGAATCAGAATTGATATTCAAAAATACTATCAGAATTGAAAAGAATTCATTTTGAGATTCTCTCTACATTGCATTTGCAAATGTGCTTGTTTAGAAACAACTACATTGTCTAGGTGCTGAGTTTTCTCTTATTTTCAAGCAACAAAAACCATTGTTCTTCCTAAAGTGAGAATAAAATTAGCAAGATGCATCTCAGGGAATTGGGCAAACAATCCACAAGCAGGCCTCAAATACTTCAGTTGATTATTTCTTACACTTGTGATGTATGTGCACGCTATACAAAAATTCACTTGCATCATACAGAGAAAAAGTAAAAAAGCAGCAGGTTCATGGACTGCTTTTCATTCATTTCCCATACACGTTTCATTGCTGACCATATGTATGCACAGCACATACACATAAAACTGTAACAGTTACACATGGCGCCTACTGCCATTAAGAGCCTGTCACACTGCACTTCCCAATATTCAAACAGGGTAGGCTCATTTGTAAAGATTTTGCAAATCACTCAGACTTTTGTTGTGGAAGAGATAGATAAGAGAGGGTCACAGGACAACTTTAATGTTATTTTTATGCACAATCATGGAGCTATGTTCCTTTCCTCTCCTTTCTCGCTCTTCCCTCCAGTCAACATCTCAGCAGCTACTTGAGAGCACAAATTGACCAGGAGTCTGCATCTACCAAATAATTCTCCTTAAACCATATTCATTAGCCAAACCTTTTCCCTCTCTCCCTCTGCCCTTCAGAAATTAGATTCGTATATTCATTTCAATATATTCTTCTCCACAAACCACATTTCTTTAAGCTAAAAGTAGAGCCAACATCTTGAACCAGGGTGAAGAAATTCCTCCTTCTGCTGTCCTACCAACAGCCTGGCACAAGTAGATCTGATACACAACCCTGGGTGTGAACAGATACAGCTATTATAATTAGTGGAATGCCAGGTCAGAATTTTAGAGTGCAACATCCATCTGTGCATCCATTTCAATGCTCTATTCCTTCTCCTTCCAACCAAGCTTTTGACTCTGCTTTGACCCTATTTTTTTCCACTGGCCAATTTTCCACCTGCTCTTTTCTGAGGTTGAACACAACCTCAAAATGTCTTCCAGCAGTTCATGACAAGGTGCAGAGACCCAGTGATACAGACAGGTCCACACATCACTAAAGGCAGATCCCAAAAGAGAGTGAGCTGGTTGCTTCCCAGCCCTTGTGTACACCCACAGAAATGGCACCGATGCACTGCAGCAGGCATCAGGATTAGCCCTGAAGTGCTTGTCCCATGCTTACTTCCAAACAATATGTAGGCAGATTCCCACCCACTCCATCTGTGCATCAGGAAAATGACACAAAACTGAGGTACAAAATTAATACAGCTATTTTTAAACAGATGTAGCTATTCCCTTTCCATGGAAATAAATAAATAAATGCAAGCAGTGTGAATTAGAAGCCTCTACAGAGTTAGCACATGCTATACAGAGAGGCTAACATAATCATAGTTAAGGAGAAAGTATCCTTGTCACTATCTAGCTTTGCAAAAGCTAAACTGACCTCCTTGAATTTTTATGGGGGACATTTGGTAAGAGCATATCATTTTGTTGGAAAATTTGGAGGCAAATGGGACAAGACATCTAGGAGAGGTGAGCATTTGTATTACTTCTCTTCTGTTTGGTCATGTTCAGATGTGTTAAAATGCTGTGAAGAGCCACCCATTCTCCCTTTTTCTGGAACACCAAGGGGTTTTTGAAATACTTAGTGTCTCTCCAAGGGAAAGAAGTTGGTCCCACACTTTGCAAATATATTTTTACTTGGCCCACACTTAACAGCTTCTGTTCTGGAAGGACAAGCACCACTTTGCTTCTGTGAGTGCTATGGACTTTGCACGTATAAAAGAAAAGGCACAGTTGCTATATGCATTATGGAGACAATGCCCCAGTATAGACTTTAGAAAGATCCTATGGAGGCAGACAGGTACATAGCAGGGAGCTGGCAACAAGGGATGCTACCGAAGATGCATCTAGGAAGGAGGGTTAGATCAGTGAGTGACTGCTCTGTAACTCATTACCACTTCTGTTTGGTGAGCTGTCATGACTTACTCATGCAGTGGTGGTGGTGGTTTGGTTTATATGAATACAAAATGAAATGGAAACCTAATTTTGATGCAGGGACAAGAACTTACAGTTATGTTAGTCAAGAGGTCAGCAGCCTCGCAAAATTTCCATAACCCTAACCCATGCACAGCTTTCAGAGAATGGGTCTGGTGTGGGTGGAAGAGGAAGGGCCACATGAGGAGAGCAAGCAGACACACGCAGTCGTGCAACCCAGTCTCCTTTCTGTATGTACACAGCAAGAGGATCCCTTTATCTCTTTCAGCTCTGGGTAAGGTTGAGCTCAGATTTCTATTGCTGCAGGTCAGGCCCTTGCTTTATGCTTCTGAAGGCAATAAAGCACTATGTTCTACAACTCTGTAAGCATTCTAAATTACTTCACATATGATTTTGAATGCTTGATAGATTTATATTAAATATAAATTATTTTTATGAAAGAACTACATGAAAGTATTTATTTACAAATCATTATGTTGACTGTGAGAAAAACTTAAACCCAGGGTTTGAAAAAAACAATCATAGCTTCAATTTTTGTAAGGCTATCTGAAAAGCCTTTCCTGGGGAAAACCAAAATAAAATAACCCCACAAGCCCAGAAATATTTCAGCTTAAGGTCCACCAAGGGGTTAAGCTGAAGGACAAGAACAGAAATGTAATTTTAACTGTGCATATTTTTCCTAGCTACTCCAGTAGCTTCTGCCTCATAAATTCTCATGACAATTGCATAATGCTGAACCTATCTGCTGGGAATCCCGAAGGGAAGGCTTAACCCTTCTACCTTCTTGAAGTTTGATAATTAATTCCATTTCTTTCAGCAAGAAGAGACAGCTTACCCAAATGGTCAGTCCTGAAACAAACACTGACGTAGGTACTGTACTGTACGTGCTCTGTACTCTCAATTTCCCTGCCTGGGTCACAGAGGAATAGGCAAACTGGTTCAGGTAAAATTAGAATTGACCCAAACCTTGCTTCTTAAATAGATTTTTTGAAACGTTAAGGCCTATTAGCCACTGTTTTGTAGGGCCAATACAAGGGCCTGCATTTAAACTAATGTCCCACTTAAGTCACTATGGAAGGGAAGGATTAGACCCTTGGTTGTTTGTTTTCCCCAGCAGTGGCTGCCTGCTAATTGCAACTGTTGAATGTATACATATTCATTACACCATGGAGCTTGGGAAGCTGCACAGTCTGCAGCTAATGTGCTGAATCAGATAGTAAATCAGACTGATTAAGATACACACTTGGGTTTGAAAGACACACTAATCACACAACCTTGTGTTTGGAGATGACTTTCAAATCATAGCAACACAAGGGATGCTTTAGAGAAGAGAGGGATCTGAACAGAGGTCTAATGGCCACCTCCAGCAGCAGTGGGGCAGATGGGGGGAGGCTTTCTGTCTCCTGCAGGACTGACAACCAGCATAGCCACCACAGTGGGAGGACTGGTCCTTGCAGGGAGACCCAGCATCCTCAGATTTCCCACAGCCCCTCCTGGTTGCCACAACACTCCAGCTATGGTGCAGATTCTGCTCCCCAGCCCCCCAAAACAGAAACTCTTGGGAGGCTCCAGCAGGATCATAAAGAGCAATCTTCACCACCTAGAAGGTAACCCAGCCCAGTACTTCTCTTATTTTTAATATTATTCAGCAGGGTTCTCAATGTGACAAAGCATTGCTTTCTGGTAACCTAGAGGGAGCCAGCTGGAGAAGGCTTAACCCTATCACAGAATAGCTACACCAGAAAACATATGCCTAGCTGACACTGCAAGCCATGCCTAGTGCACAGAAGCTCTGGCAACCTTATGGCATAAGATTCTGGGAAGTGTGTGGATGTGCAACTATGCTGGGACCTGCTTCTGCTCCTCGTCTTCAGTCTGTGCCACAGCAGGCAACACCCATGAAGCTGATCTGCTCTATGTCAGCACAACGGGGCTTCTTTTCGCCTTAATACGAGTTTCTTTATATGGCTTTCAGGTGGATTGTGAGAGTAAACACACTCAAGAGATGACTGTGGAGAATGCTTGTGGATTCATTATAGAGAAGCTCTAGAATAATACCTGCATTCAGTGTTAGCCATTTCAAGTCTCACTGTCCTGGAGGAAGAGAGCCCTTCCTTACACAGGTAGTTCTGCATCTGCCTGGAAGCCAAGCATGAGAAAACGAATGCGTATGGTGAGTTAAGTTGTTTGTTTTGTGATAAATAGCATGCTACGCTGATACCTTCAAGTGTTTGACATTCATGATTCACAGCTTAATGCCTGAAGCACGTAGTGGTGTTTGCTTCCAGATTTGACCTTCTGAAACCCCTTTGCCTGTGCTCCATACTCGTTTAGTTTGACAGTTATGTGAATTCCAGCCATTGAGCTGAAATTACCATCCTGTTTTGCATGAACAATACCTCCCCTTTGCACAGCAATGACCTCTGAAAAGGTGCATGCACATAGAAAAGGCACTCTGTGGTTTCAAAGTCTGCCAAGTGTTTTAAAATAAATCTCATTTTTGTCTGGTTCATTCCCAGGCTTCTCTGTACAGAAGTGAAAGAAGCAGGAGGAAATGTTTCTCACCACTTCTCCACTGGCCATGCCACCACAACAGTAGTACACAGAGGCACTGTAGTCTGTAAAGTGGGATTTGAAAAAGACAGAAGGACTTTCCTATTCTGCTATAAGTTACCTCAGACTCAACAGCTTTGTCTTACCTTCTTTTGGCTCCCCTGACGTACAAATATCCAACACAGTAGTGTGTCTGCTGCATTTGGGCAGAAGAGATACATACTAATGCAAACATGGTGGTAAAGCTCATTTCCAAGAGAGATCTCCAAGGTATCATCAAACCACAACAAATACTACAAATTAAACTCTAGATCAAAAGAATCTGCATTTGACATGAAGTTAGATCTCAGTCTGAGTGTTAAGCAGCTTCTTCATCCTAGTTATCTGTCACCAAACTCCCATCTTAGCCATCCTTAAAGGTTGCAAGGGTTCACAGCTGTACTCTAGCACCTCAGGTCTGTGTCTTGGAAGTACTAATGCTCCTGGAATATGTCATCTTCTGTCTCCAAATAGCCACCATGTTCAGTGCCCATGTGTTACTCACTATCACTTGAATTGCCCACACTTACAGACTGGGAAGACAGCAGGGATGCAAGTTAATTAAAAAAAAAAAAACAAATCAAAACAAGTTCACTGAACATTTGGGCATGTTACAGCTTACAATTAATTCACTCTGTATTCTGAAGCAAAGGCAATAGATGTTCAAGCTCAAACTTTCTGGGCAGTGTCAGCTTAACAACCACCTCCAAATGGAGACTGGGTTGCATTGCAAGAACATGTCTAGGGTTCACCTGTCCTCAAGGGTGTACAGAGGGTCAAAAGTTAGAGCAAGAAAGGTAGGACAGACTATAGTTTCCTTCCTAGCCTTAATAGCACCAAAGGCATTTTTGCACCAAACTCATTATCTCTTCATCACATGCTTTTGAAGAAACTATCAGAAGCTGCTTCATACAGTTAAATGCCACAACCATCATGTACACACACACACACACACACACTGCTTTCACCAAGATCGGTAACTGCATCAACATATTGAAACAGATGCAATATATTAGGGATTCTAATAGCCGTGACCAAGGGAAAAGCAGTGAATGAGGAAGCAGAAGTGGGGAAACATGCTTCAGTTGAAGCTGGAACGCACAGGACACAGGATAGCATGGGATTCAGAGAAGACAGACCTCTCATGAAAATCAAGCTGTGTGACAAGTCAGAGAGATGGCCTGAAGCAAAGTAAGACAGAGGACTTAGCCTGGAGCAATCCAGAGATAGTTCTTAGAAGGAGGAGGGCAACTTAGAAGTAAAAGAAAGCTTGAGTGGACAGGCAGTGCTGTCGTGGTGAATTCCAAATTATTAGAGAATTTAGCACCGGGAAGTGTGAGAATGCCTTGAAATAATACTGGCAAAAATGGCAAACAATGGCTAACTGCACAATCCAGCAAATAGTTCAGTGGCTGCAGAACAGGCAGGAGGGACAGTCAGAAAGGAAAGAATTCCCACACGATGGGGTGGAAGAGTTGCATACACAGGAAGGGAAGGAAATCTGTAGCTCTGGTTTTCTGTTACCCTCCTGGTGACACCAAGTCAGGGGGCAAACCCCATGACTGGGGTGGGGACAGTGGTGTGAGAATACAAAGGATGACTGAGCATTTGAGTTACCTCTTGACAGCTATGTTGGTACAGAGACTTTGTAGTGACCAGGAGGTACTACTACTGATGTCCAAGCTGCCATCTCCACCACCCCCCACCAGAGAGAATCACCCTCTTATCAACCACAAGACACCTTCCTGCACCCCTAGTTTCAACTACTGATGTCCTGAAGAGCCCCATTCCTTCCCAGTGTTCATACCTCGAACTGCAGTCAGAGCAGCAGAGGCAGAAAGCACTACAGAAGGACCATTTGAGAGAAAACAGATGAAGGACATCCTTTGTAGCTTTAAAGCTTCTCCTGCAAAGTTCTTCAGCTTTGTAACAGCCACTGCCAGAGATCTCTCTCACCACAGAGAAGCTCTTCCCGTCTCTTGCTCTGCACTGGGCTCTGCCTCTTCCCTGCACTTGATTCTGGGTCTTCCCTTTGCAAACCGATGCTGCTGTTCAACAGATCACATCGAAGATACCACTTTGTTAAACCATGCAACCTCACTGCCACCTGCAAAGCACTTTAGGTATCTGTAAAGGGCAAAGATATCTCTTTAAGGAACTTAGAAAGCGTGGTAACAAACAGGCAAATGCCACTTCATTTTTAAGATGAAAACAAACAAGTGCTTAGAGGAATTGACTTTCAGTGGTTTATTTTTAATGGCAGATTTTGTAGGCTGATGTAGCTAGCCTGCTGTAAGAAGTTACTGTCTTAAACCCAGGGCAGAGGAAAAGGAAGAGGCAGAAGGCTGCATAGACCCCTTGACAGCAGCAGAGATTAACTAGCATGCAGATATACTTTATAAGGGTCCAAATGGATGTTGAGTCACCAAGAGAGGCTGCAGTTAAGTGGAAATAAGCTTTGTTGAATACATGAAATGCCAAAGGATCTGCAGAGGAACTTTTATCAGAAAGAGCCATTAATCACTGTAGGCAGCTGTATCCCATATACAGTGCTCACCTTGTGAACCTGAAAAATATGACTGTAATAAGAAAAAAGACGCCCTTCAAAAGCTTCTTCAGGTGCCCTGTGCAGAGACTGCAGTAACTCTTTGGGACAGATTATTTTCTGGCAATATTTCTTAGTAGGTGGATTCCTCAGCTCCATTTCCAACAGCAGCTGACATAACTAACACCACTTTCATCTGTCAGAGTCACCTTCCCCTATCTTTTTCCTACAAAAAAGCTCAGACAAGTGTGGGAATGGGGAGGGAGGTGGAGCTGAGGGGAAGTGAAATGAATTGGCTGGTCTAGTTGTAAACTTTATCACCTCCCCCTACCACAGGTAGACCTAAAATTCCTAAAGGCCTTTCACAAAGGGCAAAAACTGTGCCTTCTATTTTTCTGAAATGCTTTTGATGTGGCTGTGATCCTAATCAAACAATGAAAAATAAAACCCCATGCATGGAAACAAGATCACCTCTGGCTTCAGTCTGGCTTACATTTTCATCCCCTGGAGTTGAGTCAGCATCAGTTGCATCAGCTGCTTAAAGAAGAAAAAGGTGAGCCGCAAATATTAGTCACAGGCGGAGGCAGCAGCAGGCAAGGACAAGTGACTCAATTCCCAGCTGGCTCCGAGAGTTCCCGTCATCCTCTCTACATCAGCACATTTTTAAGAAGGTTCAACATGACCTTGTAAATTCCCCCCTACGTCACCATGGGGCCTTTGAGGACCTCCCCCTTCTTTACAATTCTGCTTTCATCTCTTTCCCTTTCTCATGCATACTACATTTTATAAAATGCCTGATCGAAAAGAGCAACAAAAAGTTGTCTGTGTATGGCAAGATGCCTATAGAGAGGGGACTTTTCTAAGCCAGGGTTCTCTAGCTGGGACTATGCACATTAAATCAGAAGCTATCTCCTGAGGATACCAGAACTGCTGCCTGAAACATGCATTTAATTATCTAAAAATAAATTTCCATCATTGCAAGACTGACTTCCAGGTGAGGTGTCTCTGGTAGACTGGTTCAGACAGAGAACACAGGGCAGGGCTCAGCTGGTTGTGCTATTGCCTCGGGATAACCACATTCACTGAGATGCATTTTGTAAAATGGCCAGGGCGCTGGAAAGGGTGAAAAGCTGGAATACCTCATTTCCAGACTAGCCAAAGCAGGTATGGGTCAGGATCACCGGTGCTCCAGTGTATTTCACAACAGCACAGGCCTTGCAGGAAGAAGTGGAGATTGCTGACAGTTTTTATCCTTTGCTACAAGGTACTGTGAGCTTGTCGTCTTTTAAAACACAGATCCTCAGCTGCTGTAAATTGCTTGAGACCCTCTGGCTTTCACAGAACAATGCTAGTTTACAGCAAGTGAAAACTGAAATGAGTTTTCACACTTTTCACAAAAGAAAAGAAAATTGAGATCAACAGCTTGCCAAGTGGCCGTCAGTTAAAAAATGATGAAACTTAGGATGTCTCTCTGCAAACATATTTATCCATCTGTTTTTATGGCTTATGTCCTACCTCTCAAACTATGTATCTAATGTTGTCCGCTGTTTAAGGCAGTACATTAAACGTCTTCTCTTACTTGGCAAGTCTCTCAGGGACTTTGGTCAAAACGTGTTCTACAGCTGTACAAACTTCGCAATGCAGGAAACCAGACCCCATCCTACTTGCACATGTATTGGCAAAGGTGCTCATACTTTCAGAAATGAGATCATCCTGTGAATGTAGACACCTGGGTTTTGTTTTCCTGATTGACAGCTCATTAATCAGTTGCTTATTTCCCTCCTCCTTATCTACAGTGCCAATCCTTAAGGGCATATGCTATATTGTGTTGTGAGTTTTTTGGCCCTCCTACACACCTCTTTATAAAAAGCAGGAACAGACCAGAAAGATCAACCCGTGTCTACTGAATTTATGGTGGTGACTTTGGTAGTAGCACCCAAAGGAAAGAAAGAGATGTTTTACACACAAGAATTATTTCACAGGTACAAGTGGTGTATTGCAATGACCACATTGCCATATGCTTCTCCTAGGTGAATCCTCCCTAGTGACTTAATAAGCAAGGTGATCACCTCGAGCAATTAAAATCTCCAGGATTTTTTCCAAATGCATTTTGTTGCCAAATTAACAATACAGTAGTGAAAGTAATTTAGAAGTATTACATGTTCTTCACTCACCATTTTCCTTTAACTGTCTGGTTTTGCAGCACTCTGAGGACACCTTGTCCCAAAATGAGAGATAAGGCAACCTGCTGATGGAAAGGGTGGAAGAGCTCTTCCCTTTGGAGGCACCACGGGGCACCTGGTGCAGTTGGAGAACAGCTGTGTCCTTCCCTCTGGCACAGCTAATGGCTTCCCCTCTTCACATCCTTCTGTTCTTTAGGAATGCAATTTCCTGACTTCACATTGCAAGACTAAAACTGACATAACCTGGATTGATCTCTGCCATTCAACTGGCCTTCTTGTCTCACATGCACGTGCACGCCCTTTAGGGAAAAAAATAGCATGAGTATCTAAAATGCTTCATAGGTCTAAAGAAGGAAAATCTTACCACCATCTCCCTTGCCCAGTTCTCATGCAAAACTGAAGCTGCTGACCAACACACAGAACTGTGGCTTCTGAGACACTTTCCTACAACCTTTGAAGTAGCAGACTTGCAAATAAAAAGCACAAAAAAACAAAAATTCAGAAGGAACTTGTGAAATGTGGTGCCGTAAGAATATTTGTGTTGAGACTTGAAAGTTTTGGGAGAAGGGTAATCAAAACTGGGCAGTTTCAGTCCTGAGAAATTTCCGTCTTGTTTTGAAATAAGGTAATACTGGGATAAGTGGGTTTTTTTGTGTTTCTTTTTGGTTTTGGTTTGTTTTTTTTTTTTTTAATTTAAGCATATCTACATTTAAACACCTGAATATGTCACTTCAGTCAGGCAAGTTAACATGGAGACCTGCAAGCTGATTATGAAGCTAAGAATTAGAGATATTGTAATTTTTCAGTTAAATTTCCACATCACATGGAAAAAAGAAGGATAATAATAAATAAATATTAAATATTTGCATAAATATTTACATAAACATAATGCCATCTTCAGCCAGCTGTGGAAAAGGCTGGAAAATTCTCAAGATTTTACAAAAATGTTATGTGAGAGAGAAAATTTAAATGAGGAAAAAGGATACACTCTTCTGTAACTCTGAACTTCCCAGGATTTGTTGAGAAAAAAGTGGGTTCTGAAAGGCCAAATACACAGCTTTGTCAAATAAAAAAAAATACTAAACAAAACAAAACCAAAAAAAAACCCAACCAAAACAACAAAAACCCACACCTCTGAAATATCTGCCACATATATAAGTTAATTACTTTTCTAACACTACCCTGGCCTCCAGCCCTCACCCTTTCCCATCCATCTCACCTTCACCAGCTTTTAAAGGTGGTAAACATCTAGCTGGGCTGATTTAAGCTCAGTACTGTGGTATAGTATTTAAAAAAAAAACCCAAACCACAAGTTAGATAGCTCTGCTCACTTTTGTAAAGCACAGTGCTATTTATTTTAGGGCAATAGTAACACAAAGTGGTCATGGGACACATATAAATACAGACACAAGCACACTTGTTCCTCTGTACTTACACCAAGCTCTCAGTGTCATTTACTGTTAAAGTCACTATATGGCTTTGTTCCTCAGGCTATTTGAACCAGAGCAAATAAGCACATATATTTTCCACCAGTGAGGCTAGATATTTGGATCATGCTATAGGAAGACAGGGAATAGGGTATTAACTGCCATCCCAAACTCCCCTCCCAGTCATTAAAAAAAAAAGCAATCTGTCTATTACACTCCTATAATTGAGATGAGTCTATCAAATGTTTCATGCACCAATCTAACACACCACACTGTAATAGCTTTTAACATCTTCTTGATACTGTGGTTTTATGAAGGCTAGATTTACAGCAATTTGCAATTAAAGGAAGGCCAACTTCATACCAAATGTACACTTTTAAACCCCAGTCATGTCAGTTCTACAGCTATTCAAATAAAGTTAAATATCACTAATAATTGAAAAGGTCCTTTAAAAATAATCTTATGGCAAGATGTCTTCACTGTAGTCTAGGGGCTAGTTAGACTATATATTAGTTATTTAGTTAAAATCCTTGTAACAGAGACATGAAGCTGTGCAGCTGATCATGGAAATCATACATGTGAAACAAAACCTGAAGAGCATCAACACTGACAGGTTGAGTACTCCTGGGTAGGAACCAGCACTAATGGGGTCCCTGGATTTTCACAAGCTCAGCCAGCCTTCCACTTTTTAAAAAAACAGGGAGAATAGCTTGATAAAGGGGTACTTGGAACAGAGGGATGATTCGTATTTGCTGCATGGGTGAACAAACTCTGTGTCCAAAAGCAAATGTAAATGCAAACNGGGGGAAGTGCTTAAGTCTTCTGCCACATGGCTTCTATTCCTTCTTGTAGTAAAGTCCAGCAGCAGTGCAGTGCTATGTCACTTGCAGTATGGCTCTCACAAAAAGAAATCCTGGACTATTTCTGATACAGAGCCTAGCTTGTGGCCATAGGGATGGGGTCCCGATCAATGACAGGGGCTTGCTCTACAGAGAGAAGCCAGCATTTGCTGCCAGTGCTCAAATCTTCCAGAAATAAGTCAATGTTTTTCCCCCACAGGGTCCAACCAACACACTCATTTTTCTTGGACTCTTGTTATTCAGAGTATAGCTGTTCTTTGCCTGAAATACCTTAAAGATAGCTTTTCAGAGTATAGGTTCTCAATATTTTTCTGTAGTAATGTGTAGTAAAAATCATTAGACATGTTTTAATAAAAGGCTACACATATTGACACTTTCAGACCAAATCCATTAGTGTTCAGAAATTTTATCTGCATGTAAACATGGAGCAGTATGATGCCATTCACCTACACACAGCTGAGGACCTGAATGAAGGGCAGTTGCCATCAGTAGCCAGAGGGCAGAAATGAGGCTCAGAGTTATTCAGCTCCCCAGAGAAGTAAATGACATTGTGCCAGTGTCCCTTATGGGTGTTACATAAAAATCAGCCAAAATTTAACTTGGTATACCTTAGATGTAGAAGACCATTGCACAAGCATGCTGCGAGGATGAAAAAAAAATTAAAAAGAGAAAAGTCCTGAGACAGTCCACCCAATGCCTCTTTTCTGACGGTTGTTTGTCCCACAGCTGCTCCTTACGGGAGTTCATCTTTCTGACGAATGTTTCTGAAAACCTAAAAACTGCAGGTCATGAACACCTGATCTTTCAGTAAGAAAGGCATGAAAACACTGCTGGCAGCAGAGAGAGGTAGGCAAGGACCTTGAGAAACAGCCAGTTTACAGGCTTTCCAATCAGTCTCTCACACTTCATCAATCACCTGCTGAGAAGGCATTTGAAAGAGTCTCTTTACATGCCCTTTGCCCTCTAATCCACTCCTCAAATCCAGTATTGACATGAGCTGCTACCAAGGTAAGTGAGCACAATAGTTCATTCAAGAACAAATCAACGAGTAAGTCTTCCTTCTGGCACCAAAGCCTTGTATAGGAATGGATGCGAGGCACCTTCTAAAACGCATATGACAAATAATCCTGGCTTTGGGCAAAGACCTACACCAAAAGCACTGTGTGACCATTTCTGCACAGTCCAGGGCCTTGCATGATGGGTGTCAGCACCATCCCTTCCTGCTGTGGCAAAAGTAACATATAGCAACAGCTGATCACAGTTGGTATACTTGCTCCATCTACTAAGCACAAGTCTGGAGTAAGCTCTTGCTTCATCACTCATGGGAAGAAATGTAATGAATCACATTCATTTCCAGCACAATGACATCAGTCAAGTTACACCAGGATACTCCAGTCTGTATATCCATTCTTGAAGTAAATAGCATAACAACTTCAATGGTACCATGTACATAAAAAAAGGGATGCAACAGAATGCAATGAAAATATTGTTTCCAATACCAGTGAAGTCGGAAAGAATGGTATAGCTGTGCCTACTTTCTAAGAAACAGCTTTGACAACCAGTCTAAAGAGGAGTTAGTAATAATACATACAGTATCTCAAATAATGTAGCATTTTCTCTAGTACCTCAAATGTGTTTACAGTTTAGGAATAAGTTACCTGTAAGCATAAAAAAACCCAAAGCTAAACACAGAAGTCTAAAAGGCTAAATTCATGTAGCCTTCCAAAACAGTCTGAATGTCAAGATCAGCAAGGTGCTGTTGCAACTTCTGAAAGTGAACAAGGTTCCTACATAGCATAGAAATAAAATGGGAACATTTAAGCAGATAAATTTAATATTTATAAGCCAAGTGTGTTACAACGGCAGAAACCAGCAAAGTTCCTATTTTGTTCTGTTGGTTTTCAAGTCTGTAGCACAAGAGGTGCGACAAAAAGATATGACAAAGGCCTCCATCAGCAGTCATCGAGGAAAGACCCTGATGCTGCAGGCTTTGGCATGTTTTATGCTGTGGAACATTCCTGAAAGGTTAAGTCTGCTCAAACTGTAATGTGCACAGAGGAGCAACATCTGTAGAGGTAATTTACAACATTACACAGCCTCAGGTAGCTTGCTCACCCACAGAAATGTGCACAGGTTCAAAAGCCTTCAAAGATCAGGACCCACTTCAGCAGTTTGATTACTCACTGAAATGCTAATGATTGTAAAGAGAAGGCTAATTCCAATGTAACTATGCACTACTCCCCTCTTGCTTCTCTGCCCCTCATTCCCACCACCATTCCATGGTTTACAATCATTCCAATAAGATCAACAGCTAATTTTGTCCCTAGTAATGAGCCCCTGCAGAACAAGAGAAAGCTGTCCCCAAAAATCACTCTTTCCAGCTTTTTTTTCCAATGTATGTTCTGTTCAATCTGTAAGCATAAATTTTTCCCTTACTCATTTTTTTTAATGCTTCAGCCTCATAATGCTATTTAAATGTTGATATAAGTGAGGAGTCTTCATCACAGAACTCTTTAATTGCCATTCAATTCAAATGAGACATTTATTTAACTATCCTCATGCAGTACAATGGCTCCTGCTACCATTCAGTCAGTGCCACAACCTAAAACCTGGAATAATAAGAGTAGACTATGGCTTTATATTTTAATTCTGTCTGTAAAAAGTACATGAATGCCATGCTCTAACATCACTTGAATGGGCCTGAGACACAGAGGTTATTTGTCAAACCTTTTGAAATTGTGAGGGCTACAGTGAGAAAACCACTCAGAAACGTGTCAGAGATATTTATTATAAGAGCAAAGGAGCATTTCTGTGTTCCTGAACTGGATAAGTAAATTCTACCTTCAGAAATGTTCCAGAATAGCTAACTGTACTTTGAGCATTGACATTTTCTTTAAGAATTGAAGTTTTTGAAACTGACTACATCAGAGAAAAGCGATTTCATGCAATTTAGTATGAGTTCTTCAGGTTTTCCAGCTCAAAAGGGCTTATATACTTTTACTAATAAGAAAAGGAAAGTGGGGACAAGACTGTTCAGAAGCAGTTCACTAATCCTGCAGCATCACCCTGAAGTTCAGACACTCCCACTTTCCTTTAGGTGATCCACAAATACAAAAGAAGAAACTGCTCACGCCTCAAATGGAGGCACCCAAGTGGTGCTTGGAGCAGGCTGGGAACCACTGAAGGCTAAAAATCATCTCAGTGAACATCTCAGCAGGGAATGTCTCATAGATAGAGTGGCTTGGTGGGCACCTGGCATCCAGCCAAGGTCAAATCTCCACATACACAGCGTGTATTTTGCTGTGCTAACACAAAGGTTTGCTAGAGAAGGGAAAAGCATGAGCTTTGCTGCTTTGCTAGAGGAGGGAAAGGCGTCAGCACTCACTCTCCCTCCCTAACCCTACTACCCACCTGTACTCAGAGCAGAACTGCATCCACCCTGGCACACGTGGCCCGTCTTCTGCTCAGCAAGATTCAGCTGATCTATTAATGTCTTAACAGTAAATGCAGCTGCAGTAGGTCAGAGCAAAAGTCCATTTAGCCTAGTACTTTATCTCCAACACTGGCCAAAAGCCATTACCTAGAGATGACTATAGGGACTGGCCACAAGACCTGGCCTGAGCACTCTCCCATGTACCATATGTGGTTCAGGAATTCCCTGAGACAGGCATGTTTCTAGATGACTATATCTTTCTTTTGTCTTACTGACATCTGTGTGCCTTGTTGGCATTCCTCCTCCTTCTCTGTGAAAGAGAAAGTCTCCCCAGAGGCAGGTTAGCATAGCTGGGATGACCGACTTCACTCCTTCTTCAGAGGCTGAAATAAGAAAGAAGAGCAAATGTCTTGCTTATCAAACATTGCTTGGGGTTTCACTGATGTTCAAAAGTTTCCAGCAGTCTCTAAAATGAGGAAAAACCTCCTCTACCTTTAAAGAAGAACTTAAGTGCAGGATAAGGAGTTCCCACATGAAATGTCTTGCCCCTAAATGGTAGATGTGGTGCCAGTTAGGATCAAGACAACCATCACAGGGGTGGGGCTGTAGGAAGGGAAGCACTGGTGTGAGTAGAAATGGCTGCTAGCCAGGAGAAGGAAAGCAGTTCTGGGAAGAGATAGGTTTGAAGTTCAGCTATTCCTTGCTTATGACATTAAATACTGAAAGACTGTGTTATGATGAGCCAGAGCAGGGGACATTACATATGGAGTAGAGCTTTTCAGCTTGGAAATAAACTAGCTCGGGGTCTTAATGAGCAGCCTGGAGAAGGTGAGGAAGGGACTGTTATTCAATTTCATAATACATTGCAATGAAAGTAGGAGGAAACTGGGGACATTATTGGATGGCATGTTTAAAAAGAGCCACAAGGAATTGCTCTTTCACACATGTATACATAAGCTGTGAAACTCACTGATCTGAGACATTGCTGATGCCAAAAATAAAACTGGGTTAAAAATAAAACGGTTAGACAAATACAAAATAGGTTCAACAAGAGCTTTTAAACACACGATGAAAATACATGAAGTCCGTGAACCACGGACTGCTAGAAGGTAGGACAAGATCAGGGAAAATATCACCTTGTGCTCCCTCACTTCTCATATATTTTCCTTAAACCTCTGCTGCTAGCCAGTACGACGGGAAGATACTGAGTGAGATGAACTTTCAGACTGACCCTGAATTGCTGTTCTTATTCCCCAAATTCAATAGAGTCTTTCAGCAACCACTTGTAACAGCATTTGCTTCTGCTGTCACTGTTCTAATGGAGTGTGCCAAGATGTATGGAAATTAATTATCTTTTTTTTATTTCTGGAATGTAGGCTGCAGGGATTTGACATTTAATGCATCAAATGCTCTGCATACATTCTATATCTGGTAAGTGCACTTCTCACAACTTCATCAACCAGTTATGGTTCACAGTCCTGATATGATTATAACATTAATTCCTACTGTCAGAGTGTGTTTACTGCACCAGCTTCATGAAGATGGCTCAGAGCCACCAAGTGCAGAGAAGTTCTGGTTCCTCTAATCAGTGACAAACCACAATCTAAACTTGGAGGAGAAAGTCCTACTTTTTCACTATCTCATGTCAAGAAAAAAATAACACATTCCTCTGAAAGAATTGCGTTTAAGAAATCCTCCATCAGGATTCAATAATGGAAGACGATAATATCTTTATCTTTCTGTTGTGCTCTGATCCCAGATCATCTGACAAATGTTGTCTGTCAGGCTGGCAGAATGGAAGAAAGCTGTATTTTTCTGTAGGCCAAGCTCTTTGCAAACCAAAGTACATTCATTCTTCTTAGGGCACATTTTTGTTCTGGCCAAATCCCCTGCCACTTCAGTGCCCCTCAGCCACTCTCCACTGTGACCCCAAGGCCCTGCATCACACATGTGCCTTTCGGCCCTGGTCCTCACCTCTCCTCTTACTCATGAACATGGCCCTACGTCTTCCCTGGCTGGGTTCCTTTTCCCCTGCCTCATGCAAGCATGCTTGTGCTACCCTTTCCACACAAAGCCAGTAGAACTGGGACAGAGCAGAAGTCAGAATGCTCAGGCAGGAAGGCCCAGGACATCATCCAGCACTAACTACTGCCTCAGTTAAGTCAACTGCAGTGTGTTACACGGGCTTGAGTACCAGAGAGGGCCAGGCACATTTCAAGACGTCTTTCCCTCTGTCAACTATGGAAAATGTTTACTGCAACCACAGCAGTCCAGTGTGCCCCCTAAGCCTAGGCTGGACATTTGATTTTGACTACCTATCAGAGGTTTTCTATTCTCCCTTCTTCCTCCCTTCCCATTCCATGAGTTTTGCACACCATTGCCCTGTCTCCCCTTCCATTTGGGCCATCCTCCAACTCTCTTCCTTCCTCTGCTGATGGCTCTGGAGATCCCACTTTCCCCAGGCAAAATTATTTTTCTTTTCCCCACTGAGAGGGTACTCTCTGCATGTTATGATATATTATTCAATAGACCTTATATAAGATGAGAGTAGCAGTCCAAGAATGGTAACTGGGGTAGCTCCCACCTCCCCCTTGTTGTTTAAACCCTGGAAACAACTCAAGAGAGGCTTGAAGCAGTGCAGAGGCTTGAAGCAGTGCACATGGCTAAGAGGTTTAGCCTCTACTTTTTTTTCATTTACAGGTTTATCACCCCAAAAAAATTCTAGTTCTGCCACTGAACACTCAGGTTCTCCCTAGAAATCTGGGATTTAATCAGGTTCAATTTTTAAAGCACATCACCACCACGCCTCACAGGCTGAGCCGTTTCACCCAGATAAGGCCTCATCAGGGTGCTCCTAAAAGCAAGCTGCAATGGAAATAAGTCCCATGGAAATAAGTCAGTGCTCTATGAGGGCCCTCATCAAATATGGGAACACAACCTAAAATATCTTTTCTTCCAGGCCTGTGTTCAGCTAACACCACCTGCTCTAGCTATTTTCAAAAGCTGGGCCATTTGCTGATGAAATAGCTACAGACATTTTGTGCACATTTCGTATTTATCGGGAGGTTGCTAACAATGCAGAAATGAGCAAAACAGCAATTTGTAGCTGTGCTCTGATAATGCAGCCCTCCTCCTTTTGATTTATGATCTTTTTTTCTGTATGGATCTGTCTTAATGACACTCATTTATTGACAGAAGTCTGCCTTTTATAGACTTGGAAATATTTAGAGGTCAAAAGAATAATTCTTTTAATAATACAGTTTCTGCTTCCTCAGCAACAGTATTTATGAAACCATCTTTCTTTTGCCAGGTTATTTCCCTATCTTTAGAATAGCCCATTTCCCTTTTGCTCTGTTAGGCATATTTTAGCAGAAGCAAATGGATTATTCCCTCATCACACCTGATCGTTCCTCTTGACCTGATCTCTGAAAATAATACAGATGATGAGCAAGACGGCACTTAGAGTTTAAGTGATAATCCTTGCTGGAATGTCATTTTTACCTGTTCAGGAACTGGAATGGCTTAGATACTTTAGATAAACCCTCCAGAAGCCCTCAAAGACACATGGAGTGTGTCCATATTGCAGTAAAGTGTTGCAATCTCAGCACAGAGAGCTGGTCTGGCTGTCCCCAGAGCTTCATGTTACTAAGGCTGGTTGCATTCATACTTGAAGAAAGCTCATTTCAAGCTAACTCACATAAATATCCTCCTATAGACAATACACATATGACCCATAAGCATCAAGGTAAATGCTATCACATGCACATGAAGTAGCAGAGATTTTATGTACTCCATAGGGGAAAGTGGTTTTCTTTCATTTCCATCAGTTCAGGTTTCATCTAATCACTGGGCAGTGCTGGCTGTGGGGCAACCCCCATGGGATCATAAATGCTGCACTCAAACGGCACAGTTCAAGGCGAGTTCAGCTGCTGATGCTGCCCCACAACACTGGCTCCAGCCAAGGGCTTCACCTCTCCAGGTTGCTCCTTCACCACTCCTGCCTGTCCAGATCACAGACTCTTTGCACAAGCACTCCATCTTCTACATGTTCACACTTGCAGGAGCCCAAGCTAGGAGACCTCAGACCTAAATTTTATAACACACAAGTAATATCATCATGTAGCTAATGACGTAACTGTCTAATAACAAACAGTACCTCACATTAAAAAGAATGTGTCTATTGTTAGGAGGCAGGATTCCAAGGAAAATGAAAGTCCAAATAAATGCCAAGAGCCTCCATAAAGTCTAATAACCCAAAAAGACAGAACTAGCCATCATGCATGAAGCAAACAAACCAACCTTGAAAACAGCATTTTTATTCCCAGCTGTGGTCTAACAAAAGCTCTCTCAAAATATAGGCTAGAATAGCTTAATTCTTACTATTTTCTAAGACTCTCCTGACTTCCCTCTTTGGCAATACCTCTTTCTATCCCTATTTCAAGCCTATCATGTCAGAAGATAGGATTATACCAGCAGAATCCATTTTTCAATATATGAGCTGCTTATAATTAAAGCTTTTGCAAAACGTATAAAATATGTTCTAATAATCTGGATTCTGTTTTGGGCAGGTGTATGGGGTGGCCTTTTTTTTTTAAAAAAAAAAATTTTAGAAAAGATACAGCAAAACAATAGTAGTAGTTATGCTCCTTCATTCCCTTCCCAACCCAAATCAGTTTCCTTTTCATCACAATTTCCTCTTTCCTTTTTCTTCCCCTTAAGGAAAATGAAACAAGGAAGAATGGTGAAATCAGAAAAAAGTTATGGTTGGAAGTTTCCACTTGAAACTTTTGATAAATACACTTGTGAAACAGTGATACAATCAAGCTATCTTTCTTCTCGAACGTGAAGAATGAATGATCTCCATTAAAAAAATGCAGCTTTTTTGTTTCCATTTTTTACTATTTCTAACAACTGCTTTTACAATAGTTTTTAACTACCAGAGTTAGACTTTAACCTCCCCAGTTAGCCAGTTTTATGTTCATAGCACTATTCATAGCTGCTTATTTTTACATTTGTGCCAGGGTGCAGTTCCAGCAGGGCTGCTCTGGGAGGGGGGCTGAGCAGGGGCGACCCCATGGTGGGGTGCTCTCCCCTGGGGTCTAAGCTGAGGGGGTAGAGCTGGGGGCAGGTGAGAGACTTCAATGGCAGCCCAAACACAGCTGGGGCTGAGCCAGGTCCGGGTTCCAGCCAGGGTCCAGCTGTCAGTAGTAGGATACAGGGCTGGAGTTGGACCCTCCAGCAGTGTGGAGCAATGTCCATCCAGCAGAAGATGTCCTCCACAGTGAGGGTCTGATGGAGGGCAGTGCTATATGGGGCACTCTGGCCTGAGCCGGAGCCCTCAGGCCCTTGGGACAAGGGAGCCTAGCAAGGCTCCCCAGGGCTCCCATGACCTAAATAGTGCCCTCACCTGAGAAGGTGAAATTATGTTATGATCCAGCTCATTAACATAGCTTTTGCTGGAGAAACTGGGGGAAAACATCTAAACTGTCTCCAGCCTGGCCATGAAACACAAAACTGAGGTATGGTGCAACATCTGGACTCCTGAGGGTTTCAGTAAATTAAGACGAAGATTTACGTTTAGGCCTATTTCTCTTTTATCTGTTGACTTCTCTTCAAGGGCTGTCATGAGTTAAGGAAAAAAAAAAAAAAGCTCAAGAAGCTCTCTGAAGTTACTTAACCACAATCTGAATTCAGATCTAGTCACACTGTTCTCTAATTTTTCTTCTCCATTCCCTGCAAACCCCTTCCTTCCCTCTTAACATAAAACACTCTAATAAATGCATTGTTCGCAGATTCTTTTTATTTTTTTTCCCTGATAAAACTCCACCACTTCACACCTGCCACCATCTGACAGGATGACCCTGCTTAGCCTGAAAGTTCGCAAAGGAATCAAGAGAAAGAAAAGGATGAATGGGGGGGATGGATCTCAAGCCTGGCAGTCATGCTAATGCAGCAGGGAGTACAATCAGGAGCTGCCAGGGAAGGGCTGATTAATAATGAGAGGAATATAAGTCTTAATTTCACAAATGCACATTATTTCTTGCACAGATTTAAAATTTAGTGCTCAGGTCTGTAGAGCAGCAGTTAAGGGAGCAGAACAACCTGTAAAGCAGACAGAGGTTATAGCTAGTTATTGACAGCATAATCATCATATGCCATTATAAAGCAACTGAACACAGTCATAAAAACTCATCCATCACAAACCCAAGGCCACAGACCCTGTGTTAGGATCATACTGAAGGTGAGATATGACGATGCTGCAGCGTTTCCAGTTTTTATTGACATCCTGGCCTTGAGCATTAGGAGGTGTCAGAATGCATCTGTATATTCAGAGGAAGACAATGATATCCCCTGCTCTATCTCTGTTGCATTTAACAGCTTATTTGGACCATGGTACAGGTGAAAATGAGAAAAGCAAAGGAATGCCCCATCGGATTATCATCAGCCCAAACAGAACCAGGCAGTCCAGAGTCAGCCAGAACAGCATGGGCCAGAAAGCCAATTATTAACTACATGACAGTACAGTATGTCCTCAATTCACAGTTGTAGGTACTGTACATGGGCATAACACAAGCCAGCTTTGACCCCCAGAGTCTGAAATGCAAATATTAGAGGACAAACAGCAGGTGCACATAAAAAGATGGTGGAGTAAAATACAGCAGTGAGAGAGCATGGACCTAAACACTAAGTAGCATCAGCGCATTTACTGCCTCAGCATCACAAGCATCAAAACAAGTTTTAAGAAAGTTGTTAAATCGAGCGAAAAAGGAAAGCAGTTGCTCTGAAAGAAGTTACTCTAGTCCAGAAGATGTATATCTGCTACTAAATGTTATCTCCAAGTATTGCTATATCCATTCAGTTTTTAAGTTTCACTTCTAGGTTCCCTACAGAACTATTTGCAGTATTCAAATGCTCATCCTGTGTGGTTGCTCACAAGGAGAAGAGGAGATAATAACCATATATTGACCATACAATCTCCAGTAACCTAGGGAAATCAGAGTCCACATTTACACAGTACTCATTCTCTTCAGAAACCACAATTGTCACATGCCCTTCACAGAGAAATCAAAATACAGATTTAAATTACATTCCCACAGCTATTAGTAGGACCAAGCACTGATCTGTGAATCCTGCCCACCAGTTCAGAGTTAAAATCATTTGACTGTACTCCCTCTGGAGACTAGGTCTGGGTAATTATTTTCTGTTTGCAATTACTCCAAGCCTTGTGCTTCTTTACACATTATCATAGGCCACGTGGGCAGAGTGAGCAGAAACACTTTTCTCTGGGCTCTCATTGCTGAATAGGGTTGGGTAACACAACTCATTAGTTTTTCTCTGATGTCAGAGCTGATGAATGCCTTTTTCCCTTGAAAAATTGTAATGAGCAGAGAAAGCACAACAACATAAATCTATGGCAGTGACAGTGACTGTGGCCAGAATCAGGAACAGCTCACACTTAACCAAAGTCTGAATGAATGCTTGGGGTTGTTCCTCTGAAACTCACTGCCCAGTGCTGGTGGAGATCTGTGCACTTCCCAGCTCCCATCACCATCCTCTGAATATCCAACAAGATGAAAAATAACCTCATTGACTCCAAAGACCTTTCAGTGTCAGGAAAAAAAAAGAAAAAGAAAAAAGAAAAAACAACCAGCAAGTATAACTGTGCATTGGGACATTAATTTTAAAAAGACTACTTCAAAGGCATGCAAGCACACTGCATGACCCAGAGCAGTCAGTTTTCTTCTGTTCTTTGAGGAAATTGCTAACCCAATTTCAATCCTGCAGATAAAAGTATTTTATGGTTCCAAAAAGTCTCTCTTTCAAGTAGGCTTTAAGCACAATCATGGGAATGTTTGTGACCACAGAATTCACTCGGTTGTCATTGCACCCATGAGTTTGAAGAAAAAAGAAAAGAAAGAAAAATTATTTAATCTTGTCAGTTAAGTTTCTTGTTACTCTCAAAATTGAGGATCAATAAAGTTAATCCCCAATGAAACAAATCCCTGAGATTTGAATGGAAAAGTCTAGCACAGGGACAAGGAAGACAGCTGTTTCTGGCTAGAAATCTGGCTGCTGAGACAACATTCCTGTAACTCTTCTAATACGAAACAGCTTTCTCACAATAACTGTCAAGTGTGCAGTACATGAAATGCTGTGTTACGCATTGGCAGTTTTTGAGGCCAAGTTGCTTCTGTAAGAAAACCACTGGCAGATCTGGGGTGGAGCAGAGAATCTAAACCTTTTTTTTTTTCTTCTTCTTCTCCTGAGGTTTTTGGAATATTGCCCAGCCCCTGATCTGGGACAGGGTCTGCCACATCACAGGGGCACAGGCACCATCCTCCCCCTCAGAGCAGTTCATTCCAGGAGAGAAGGTCAATTTTAGAGCTTCGGGGACAAGCACCTTCCTGCATAGATGCTTGCCTCTTCCTTTTGTGGTCCACAGATGGCTTTAACCTCTCAGAAAAATGGTTTGTGAGCTGAGGCATATCCTGTGAACTGTGAAAGGGCACAAGTGCTGAGAAAAACATAATGCAGAGCAGCCCAAGGGTGCAGCAGCGGGTTATTAAAGCTTTGGGCAATGCTCCTCGTCCAGATCATTTTCTTCTCTGCTCTTGGATAAAGTAAAGCCAAAACTATTCATCCACTTGTGAAAAAGAAGTTCCTAAGAAAAGCTTCCCAGGGAGCTGTGGAGTACAGGACAGTGCTGTATAAGCTGCCTCAGCAATCCCAGGGCTTTGCTTGTGTTTGCCACCTCCTTGGTGCAAGAAGTGAGAACTCTTGTAGCTGTCAGCCTCTTGGGAAAACCACAGAGCACCATAAGAAATTCTTATTTGCATAATCATGTGTAGGATTTAATGCAAACTATTCATTGAGCATCCTGACAGCTGATACAGGCTCATAGCAGAAACTTAAAAGAAGAGGTGAAAGCCAAGCAGCTGTCCTTGCTACCAATGCATCAGTATTTCTACGACAACTCAGTGGAGGATTCAGAAGGAAGAACTTTGCCTTTAAACCCTTCACTTTTGAACAAGTGTCAGCTTCATTTACAAAATTACACGCTCCTACCTAAAGCAGTCCATACCATTCTGCTGCAATCCCATTATTAACTGGGGTCTCTCATTAACCACTGCTGATTCATGGCGCTGTGTTGACAAAATGAAATGATCACTGTGATATTGGTCATCATATTCAGAGTTTTGCTGAGATGGCCACATTGGAGATGCTGTCTTCCATCAATATCTTCCTTTGCCTCTTAATTTCAATAGCAGAGACTGCAAAGCAGCTCCCTGAAAACAGTGTTGTCACTATAGATTACTGTCTGAAATTAATACCAGTTTTGCCTCCAGTCAAACTCACAATGCTTCCTAGGAACTCTCACGTACACATTTGTATATCTGATAATTGCACCCACTGTACCGTTTCAAAATATTTTTCTGAAGTTTTGTGAGCAAATCAGCCCATGCCAGCTTGAAGCTTTTCTTCTAACTTGTCTTTCTTCTGAAATGGCTGAAATACCTTCTAAAACTAAAGAAAGTGCATTCCTGGCTCCAGTCTACCTGGAGAGAACAACGGAGATGCTCTTTATGAATCCACAGTTCAGAGCTCATCCGCGGTTACAGAGGAACTTCGCTTTTTCAATTTCCCTTTTACAACAGGCTGTTTGCCAAATGGGGAGATTTATTTCCCGTGGGAATTCACAGGCAAACCACCCAGGTTTGGTTTGTTTCTTGTAAGAGAATGGGTGCCCCCAGGCCTACTGGTGAGCAGCCACCACTGCTTCAGTGTCCAGCCAGGGCAGCCTGAGGGGAGCACCTGCTGCTCTCCCTAGCTCCGAATGGCCATGTGGCACAGAGACCCAGCCTGTGCTCTGTTAGCTCTCCTTTTCTATTGCTTTTCCTCCTTTGTGGACTCCCACTGAAAATATACCAAGACAGATATTTCTAGCCCTGCCTTTCACATCACATTTCCAAAACTGCCAGAACACAACTAACTTGAAATCTTCTAATGCCCTTCTCTTTGGGCTGATGCCACCACACATCTCATTCCTCAGCCAGATGTTTTCTTTCACTCAAGAAAGGTCTTTTCATCAGGCTCTCCCCCTCCACAAAATGCTCCCCACCTTGTTTTCGTGCCCTCACACCAACATAGCTGCTAGCACTGTCCCAGTGCTTGCCCCCTGCACGGAGGCTGGAAACCCAGGGCTCACTGACCACCCGCATCCTGTGCTGCCCATGACTATAGCAGGGCACTTGCAAGTGAGAGCAGTTACTCACTTCACTTCCTCCTATTTACCTCAACTCCCTTCTCTGTAAAATATAGGTAACATTTCTTTAGCTTGCATGAGACGATGATCATATTATTTATATCCATATTCACATTCAGACTACAGCAGCTATAAACACCTAGCAATATTACATAAATGTCATTATTGTAACTACTCATGAGAACGTGGGAGGATTTGTGTAAGGGCACAAACTGGGACTTTCGGCAGAGGAGGAACGTATTTCTATTCTGCATGGATCTGAACACAACATCTATGCCAAAAATTAATCCTGGAGTGCCTTTTTTAGGTCCTTCCTGCCAACTATTGTGAGGAATTATTTCTGCTGGAAAGTTTAACATTCACATTAGTCTTTGAATTGAATGAGACAGAAACAAGATCATGAGGAAGGCAAACTCTTCTCTGGTATTTGCCACTTCTTGTTCCTCAATTCTGCTCTAGCTTACAACAGGCAAACAGGCAGTTATTTTCACCTCCTTCAGAAATCCCCTTCAGTCCTTGTAAAACAGCAGTGGTGACCGATGAAGGTTTGAATCACAGACCCGGCACCTGTCCCCAGTCTCAGGGCTTTCAGAGCTGCTCAGCCAGAGCCGGGTCAATAGACACACCAGGTTGTGCCCAATTGACTCCAAAGGTTTTCTGCAGAGAATCCAGAAAGACAGGAGTTGCTCTATTGGATCAAACCAATAGGGCATGCAGTCCAGGATCCTGTTTGCAACGGTGGACAATACCAGATGCTTCAGAGGTTAGATGCCATTTAAGCCCCAACGATTTCTTTGTACAATAAATTTGAATGGTGTGGAATTATATTGCAGCATGCTGAGAAGAAAATTGAAGATATGGAAATTGCATTTTGTGGCTGAAATGCAATTCAGACCAAAGATATTACAAATTAGAGGGCTGTGAGGAATGAACTGATGGTCTTGAAAAGCAGAGTTGTGAAATCCTGTGCGGGAGTGTAGCCATCTAGTGATCGTTTTGAGAAGTCTCTCTTTTTCTTGGGGAAATGCGATATAGCGCATTGAGGGACAGGAAAGATGATGCTGTTTGAAATGAAGTAATGGTGAAGATCTGAGAATAACAAGAGGCTGTATGTGTGGGGGTAACATTTACAAAGCTAGAAAACAAGATTACAAGAGGTTGGTGATTCCAAAAGATCAAAAGGTTTATCTGCAGCATGCCTGCCACCTGTGAGGATATTTGCATAATACAAGGAATCAAAACCACATCTTCCAGAGAAGGGAGTGCTCACATGCCAGAAGATATTCAGAAGTGCTTGCAAATTGCAAGTGAGCATCCGAAGAGTAAGACTCGCTCAGCAGGACCAAAATTCTCTGCCCGGTTGCTTACAAAATGCCTGTTCACTCTCAGCTCAAAAAGCACCAAAAACCAACCAGAAACAAACACCTTATTCCTGGATCTCAAGTGGAGAAAAAAATATATAAAAAACAGAGATTCCCCCATGTGCAAACCATGCTGGGGTATCAGGGAAAAAGACTGTATGCCTGACTGATGCAGCAGGGTTATTCACCATATTAATGTGTTTACATCCAGACAAAGCACGGCATAAATCAGCAGCATGCTGCTGAAACCAGAAGCCTCTGCACTATACCATAACATACAGAGCAAACTTACTTGCAACATAATCTAACCAGTTATACTGGTGCTATAGTGGGTGCATCATTGCTATTATACCAGACTTCTCCCTGTTGAGACAGCATCACAAGTTACGTGTGGGTTATAAGGACATTCAGGTCTAGCTGCAGTTCTGATTTTTTTCTGACTTATTCCCTGACTAGGCCATGTTTAGGCCATGTATAACAAAAGCACCAAAGTGCCAACAATTGTGTGTTTTCCACTGCACCATCACAACATTCAGAAGACAGCTACACTCATGGAGGTCTCTGCCACTCAGCTGGCTGTTGTATCCTTTCCTTTCTCTTTCTGTCCTGTCTCTAGTTCTTATGATCTAGACTTTGTGAAGCAAAATTCCTCAGCAAGTTGTGATAGGTGTTGAAACTCCTGCCAGTCAGTCAGGAGGGTTTGGACTTTCAGCTAGTCTGTAGCAGCTAGCGACATCTGGGCCCAGTCTTAGACATGAGGAGGAAAAGTAGGTATTACAGGCAGAGTCTGAAGATAAAAAGAATAATTGCATGTAGTCATTCGGGCTTATTTAGAATTGGAGATAAGGATTGTATTTATCCACTGCTGAACAATGAAGCAGGTAGCAATGTTAAACTTGAGATTAATTTCCATCCTTCTCCTCTGCCTAGGAGTTAAATTAAATATGCAGAGCAAAAATATGAACTAACAAAAGAAAAGTGACAACTGGGTGTAATTCAAGTTTTAAGCCAATCCTTTACTTTTTCTTTGTAAATGCCTCCTGTTTCCTCAGAATTTTCTCAGAAACATTGTTGTCCGCTGACTTCCACAAACTGTCTTGCCAGTCCTGCACATGGCACAAAAAATAGGGAGTAGGGCTCTTAAGTTTCTCAGTACAGCAGCTTTCATCACAGGGGCTGCTGTGTTATCTACCATGTGTCTTCTTCACGGTTGCTATGTATCAGGAAGCAGTCCCTAATCCTATAAGCATGACCTAAATTGTCCACTTCAGGATGCATGACCTTGAATCTGGCAGCATCAAAAAGGCTTTTGCTCAGAAAAGTCCAGCCTTATCAAGTAATTCAGTTCAGTCTCTAGAACTAAACTGTCCTTAGTATTTTTCACCTTTATGTCATCCACAAACTTTATTAGCAATGATTTTATACATTCTTCCCAAAGAATGGGGAAAAATGAAAGGAATTGAGCCAAGAAGAGATCCCTGGGGGACCCCATGGGATATGCTTCTTTTGCAAGGTGTTTTGACATTTGCAATTACTATTTGAGATGTATTGGTAAGATGGTTTAAATCCATCTATTGTGTGCTACCTTTAGTTTACCGACTGCAACCTTGAATTAGAATCTTCTGTGGCACCAAGTCCAGCACCTTAGAGAAGTGCATCACGTGAGTATTAAACATCATGGACCAAATTTATAACCCCATCAAAAAGCTTTCTAAACTACACAAGACGTGTTTTCCACAAAAGAGTATTGAAAGGCATCTTCCTGTTCCCCTTCTCTTCTGTCTGCCTTCTTCTGAACCAAAATTGATCAAGGGTTGGACTCGATGATCTCTGAGGTCCCTTCCAACCCAGCCTATTCTATGATTCTATGATTCTATGAAAATTAGTGCTAGGCAAATGAGCCTTTGATTACCTGTGGTTTCAAAATACGTTTTTTTAAAAAATTGGTTATCATCTTATGCAGTCCCAATGCCTCTCAGGTTCACGTATGCATACGCCCTTCGCTGATGCGTCCTTCACAGTTTGCTCACAACCAACGTGCACTCTTCTTAGCTAAATCTTTTCTGAACTCCCTGGTGTGAGTTATTTGGTCATGTAAATTTTAAGATGTTCAATGATAGCAGTGTCTCTCTAGCATTTTCGGTGTCATTGTGACTTCCAAATATATGAAACAACACATTTTCTTATCTGTAATGAATATTCATTTAACAGTTCTGGGGTTTTTTCTACAGTAGTACCAATTGTGCCAAGTAATGAACCTATGTTTTCTTAAGGGATGACTTTCATTTCAGATACTGAATTCTTACTGTCCTCAGTCTCCTTGGCATATGTACATAAAAATGTTAATTACTCTGGACCAGTTCTGATTGAGGTGGTTGTATATAATCCAGACAATTCCAAAATGGAAATAAAAATCAAAGTCAAAATGTACGTTCCTTTTCAGCCTTCACAGTCATTATTGCATTGCACTCAAAATATCTTATATTCTAGTTATTTTCATTTCAAAGCACTGTATGCACTTGAGATACTGTGCTAGCATCTCCACAGAAATGATGTCATCCTAGCTGGAAAATTATGTGTACCTTTGCTATTTTATGGTAATCAGCAAGTGTGTTTATTTGATTTGACTCACACACGGGAAATATTTTTCATTCAGAATATCCTCTAAGCATTAATTCTACTAAAATAACCTTAAAGAACATCTAACACATGGCCCTATGAATAGTCAGAAGCAAATATTCATAGGATCACATCATAAATCTAGCTAACCTGACATCTGGGCATGGCTGTCATGCCCTCCCCAAACCTCTCCCTTCCCTGCCACCTGAACTCCCAACTTTACTCCACAGACACACCTGCCTTGGAGCCAGCATCTCTCCTGAGCTGTCAGGAACAGAGTTGACCCCAACTCTAGGTCCCACATGTGCTGTTTTGCTCAGGGCAGCTGGAACAACCTCCCGCCTGGCAGGGCTGAAGGCATGAACTTCCCTAGCAGCAAGCGCTCTGCTCACTGTTGCAATCCTTCTACCTTTCACACTTCTACCCCTTGCATCATCACTGTAGTGCCCACAAAAGCAGGCAAAGCAGGCTAAGCCCCAGAGTGTCATCAGCTTATATGCTTCACAGAAGCAGAGGGCACTATTAAGATTGACCTTAAACATTGGCATATATACTCCTGAGTTATAAGATGATACATACGGGTGTGTATCCAACACCCTGGAGCAGAGAACTGAAAACACAAGAAGATGGAGGAGTGCAATGTAAGCTGAAGCCACCAAAACCACAATCAACTAACACTGCCCAACCACAGGGGAGTCTGATGAGCAGCACAGCACAACTGACAATGCACTAATACTACTTTTTGGATTAATGCTTTGGCTATGGGCAGCACTTTTGCTCCTCAGAGTTCACTAGTGTATGAGAAGGTGACTGAGATTGTACAGGAATCACATTATTGCCAACTACAAACTCAGAGAGAATTATTAGAGATGGTAGGTTGGCAAATGCTAATAAATAATCACTGCCAGTGAGGATCGCTTCTCTTCCACTACCGTTTGCACCCTCTAAGGGGGACTTCACAGGTTGGGGACCTGAAGGCTAAGCCTGTGTGTTTCCCAATATGCTAGCAGATTGTACTGCCTTGAAAAGCAGCTCAGGGAAATTCAGGTAACAAACACCTGGTCACCAGCTTCCTGACTGAGCCACGCTTCCCTGGTGAGAAATGACATATTCTGGTCAGCAAACCCATTTGTCACTGGTGAGTGACTCAAGGTAATGTTTGTCACAGGCACAACTCTCCCTTTTCATCTGTACCTTCTGGAAGAAATATTAATCTCTTCTCTCTTCCCTTGACTGCTTCAAGACCTTTTTCTCAGCTCTTCATGTTTAATATCTCTGTCTTGCCATGGTAGAGCATGAAAACCCAAACGGTGTTGAACTGAGGGGATTACTTCTATATTCCCATGGCAATGACAGCTCAAAAACCAGTCAGATCTGTTACATTGACCATGAACACATCAATCACTGATTGATGAGCTGCAATATATATAGTCCTGGGGAGCCAGTATTCAACTTGTCATTCCTGTGTTGGGTACTAGAAACAGTCCTGAATCACAAATTCAGATGCGGAACCCCCAGTTCCCCTGCAACTGAAGGGGTTTAGTTTCCAAGTTCTAGTTCAGGCATCTGTCCTGTACTGTGGGAGACTAAATCCAGCAGATAGTTAACAGCTACTCTGCCTTCTATATAATACACAAAAACCTTCCCATTGCCGCCCAAAAAATGTGAGAAAGAAAAATCAGTTTGGTAAGTTACCTGCACTGCCAGAAAACTCAATACAAATACACACCACAAATAACCAAGTGAAGTAAAGACAGAGAGACAATGTAACAGTGATAGAGAAGCCCTCGTGCAATTCACTAGTCTACACTCCTGTTTCCCTCTGCAGCACAAACCAACATACCAACACCCCAGTCTGTCCTTATTTCCCAAGAAGTGCTTTCGCTTCAAAGATGAGCCTTTGTCCCTTCTTCCTCCTCCATCCTATCGCAATTGCCTTTCTCTTGATTTTCTGTGCACTCCTTTGCATTCATTTCTTTCCCTCATTTGTTTGCTGTTATTTTTTTTTAAGTCCACTTCTGAGGCTACGGATATCTGTTAATCTAACCAATCTATCAACAGTTTCCAAGCCATGTCTTCAACCTAAGCAGACGGAGATTTTAGCGAGGCTTTTATCATTTTTATGTGCACTGCTGCCGACCGCTGTCACAAGGTCACCCCTGGAAATGATACTATGCCTCAGTGGGTACTTTGTCACCTAATAAAATAGACAGCACACTGCGTATCAATCATATTGTCTAGGGACTAAATACTGAACAGTCAAAGATGGGTAAATGCTTCCCTTTGGATCAATTTTTGACTGCATAGCAAGGGTAACCTCTTTGCCAATGAGAGAGATGGAAAGTCCAGCATTAGACTTTGGGGAGCCTCTCAAGTCATTTTGGAAGCACAGTCCTTCTTTGCTTTCACACATTCAAGAAATCAAACTCAAGGAGGTTATGAATAAGGTGTGACAGACTCAACTGTCCAAGCAAATTTGTCCACCATCACTCAGGGGCTATTTGAGCTATCAGCACTCCTTGCACACAGGGCAGAATTCATATGAACTCCTGTAGGGTTTGGAGCTGATGGTCACTGAGCTCAGGAGGGAATATTTGCCAAGTAGCACATACACATCAAGATAGTCCACTCCAGGGAAATGCTTGGCATTTTGGAGCTCCTGCCACACAACTCTGGAGTCAGACCCTTCTTTTCATAAGCAAACAAGTAGCAGCTACAGGCAAACTTGCTTTAACCACTCTGTTGGTTGCAGAAACTCCCTGGACACAGAAAAAGTCCTTGGTAGATGTACCTTCAGGTTTTCTGATTAATTTCTTTTCCCCTAAGATGACACCTGTCTCTCTTTTTCTTTTTGGTTGTAATGCAACTCTAAAAGCCATTAAGACAGAAAAGAACGCCAAGAAGCGTTCTGAATCACAATGATATAAAAATCTTTCAGAGTGACAGAACTAAACAAACAAATCCAGATCTGGACAACATTTTTGGTTCAAACTTGAGCCAAGAGCCACACTAGGAGGAGGAAGAAAAGAATGGAGCTTTTCCTGCAACTGCTCATGGCATCACATCACAGCTCACATAGCATCAGTACTGGGCAAGACTGCTAATGCAAGGCATCAGGTGAGCAGGTACATGCGCAGTCTGGGGGTCCCACAGAGCTCACACGCATCTGGGCAACTATTTGTGCTGAGCACACACTAGAGTCAAGTTATCTTCCCAGCACCAACTCTGGACACATACCCCAAACACTGGTTGTATGTGGTGGAGGCTCTGCTTGCCTGAGTGTGCCCAGATCCATTCAGCACCTACCTGGGCCCTCCCATCCCTGCATCCACACTGCTAAGAGCAGCTAAGAGTCCACATACAAGACTTCTCTCTTTCCCTGTCTGGCTTCCAACTCACCCTCCCTATTCCCTACTCCAGGAAAGTAATGAACTCCCTGCCTCCCAGGGCCAGCCGAATTGATTTGCCCCCTTCCCAGCGGGACCAGTGCCTGCTAACAGCATGAGGTGTTTCTTGTGAACATTGCCAGCCAATTCCATGTTGCTTTAAATGAAACTCTTCCATTATAAGACAAGCGGGCTCCAGCTACAAAGTCAACTTCTGGATCTGAAGGTGACTCAAATTTGGGAGCAGCTTGTTACAAAATTGGGCCCAAGATAATATGCCTTTCACCTAACTGGACACAGATGTCTTCCTCTCTATTTAAGAGAGAAGAAAGGCCTTTACAAGCAGAGAAACAAAGTCCAGGTTCATTACAGCATGACTGCTTTGCAGTTAGACCCAGGAATCTCACTAGCTCCATGTTGCTGAGGATCTCATTATTCAATAAAGGTCTTCAAAGGCTACATACAGATACTTCCCTTGGCATAATCCAAGCAGTAGGTGGACTAGGGCAGCAGCCTGATGAAGGCTGAAAAAAAAATCACTGCCTTAACCTCAGTCAGTACCAGGTCTTTCTTTTTCCAGGTCCTTCAAGATGGCAAAATTCAATCCTATGAGAGAACGTTTGCTAGGCCCCCTCCTCCCTGCTTGGCCCCAGCAATGGTTTGTCATGGTGCTTAGAAAAAAATGTACCTACCTCCAGTGCTGCTGGCTAGCAGGGAGGTGGAGGATGACCAGCCCTTTCTTACACCTGGCAGGAGAGACCACACCGTGGAGCAGCAGGAGGGAGGGGCTGGAAACTAGATGAGTTCCTGCTCACCACACTTCCCATCTAGCAGTCTCCACATCACAGGGGATGCAAGGACAGAACCATTGTGAGAGAAAGGTGAGGCTCACCTCACCTCCTTGACCTTCCGTCCATTACCAGAAGCCACAGGCAAGAGACATTGAGGAGTTGGGCAGACACAGGCATCGGAGATGTTCCTCTTCCTTGGGTTGCTCTTAGTCTGGATCAGAATGAGAAGGAAATGTGAGTCCAAGAGGAAAACTGAGCAGACATAAGATGCTTCTCTCAGCTGAGGTAGTAATAGTAAGCATGCAGACAAGAAAAGGCATTTCTATGTACTGAAAAGAAATTAGTAACCTGACCTACTGCTCAGACACAGCAGGGGTAGGTTCCAGGAAGCAGCACCATTTTGCATTTTTTAGGCACAAAACACAAAACACATCACACAAGTAAGGAAACAAAAAAGTCAGTTTTTTAGGCAGGCACTCAAGCAAGTAAGTCAGCATAATGCTTTCAATTCACCTCATGTAGGCATAAATTCACTTCTAAAGACAGGGTTAGATGATTATAATCTCACAATTGCTCCTCTCTGACATGGAAGCACCCCCACACCAAACAGCAGCCGGTACCCGAAATGGGGCTTTACTGCAACCAAAGTCACCCAGTGCTCCTTCTGACCAAGTACCAGCTCGGATGCCTGCTGGGAATTAGCTACTACACAACAAATTCCTAAACCTTAAGGAAAGAAGAACGAAAATGTGCTCACACTCACTCATCCAGGGGACACCTTCCACACCAGAGTGCCCAAGACACCACTCACCCAAAGGGGGCGAGGCTCACCCTGTCCACGGAGACTCCCTCAGCCGGTGGCAGTGCCCAAGGGGAGGGTCCGACTGCCAGGCCCGCCGCTCTGCCACAAACCAGCTCCTCCACCTCTCAGGCAGGACCCCATTTGTACCCCAGTAAGGGGTGCACTGTGGTCACTCTGATTGAGGGGACGGGCCCAGAGAAAACAGGGCCTCTTAAGGGCTGAAGCATCAAACTGCTCCAGTATACCCTGCTCACTTTGTCTGTTCTGTCTGTTGAGGGGAGGCTGCACCTGCCACACTCTCAAAATAATTAATTCTTATTCAATGGATTTTCCGTGAAAGACTTACAGGTATAAACTCTTTGGCATAAGGAACATAGCTAGGTTTGCAAAGCAGCATGTAAATCCACAGTGCTATAATAAGCTTTTATTAATACTAACAAATCAGTTGTCCCCCCTCCTCCCAGATCTCACAAGACACAAACTAAAGAAATGGCACATGACAAGGCAGGCAGGTCACCTGCTTCGGAATTTTATCAGCATGTACCAAGCACCGCTGACTGATTACTAAGCCCCTTACACCAGTCATTAGGCATCAGTCTTGTTCAGGGAGAGCAGATCTCCTCTGGCACCAGCACCATGGCTCTGCATCCCCAAGCTGCAGCTCTCCGCTTTCTTTCCTGTGACCTGAACTAGAGGGGCTGGGTCCTTATACTGGTATCTCCCTTTTTTTGTCTCCAGCACCAAATCTTACTGTATTACCCTCTTCATCATGTCACTTGAAGCAGCTGCAGAGATTGGCTTATCCAGACATCAACCAATACAAAAATGTAGAGGGAGAGAGACTAGGACCAGTAGACCACGCTAAGAGTTGCACTGTGTCTCTGCCTCCAGGGGCAGGATGAATGACTGTGAACTGCATATACACTAAATATTTGCTAGTATTACAACAATTTAAACCTCCTGCTTCTCCCTTAAAAACATTGGGGATCCCTTTGCCTGCCCCCCCCATACTGGCTTCTAGGAGCACTATAAAGTGAAATTGAAAATTCGTGGATGGTCCCAAACCTGGCCTGAAGTCTGCCAGACTAGAGGAGGGGACCTCAACCAGGATTTGTGACTTTTCAGGAGAGTGATGTTACGAGCACAGTTCTGGACACTCGGGGGTAAATTTTCCTGATTTTCTCCTCCTGCTGGAATTGATATAATTTCCAGAAAGACTAAAACATTCAATGAGCCAAATCAATTGTCATCTGGTGAGGGCATTCAGCTCAGAGGAGAAAGCCTTATGTTCCAGACTGTGTTCCAATAAACATTAAACTGCTTTATAGATACTGGAAACCATTAACAGGAGAGATGGCATTTCTCCATCCCAGGATACTGTCTAGTTCATAGTTCTTGCTAAAGGAGTCTCTAGGGGCATGAGGGTGCAAATGACCTCCCATAAAAGATGGGGTTAAACTGGCTTCTCCAAGTACCAGACGAGGTGACTTCACATTCAGTTATATAGGGTAAGAGGCAACCATAATCCACAACCACCTGTGAGATGTGCAGCACTGGCTGCAGTTGCCTTGCTTTTGCCAAGGGATGCTCAACATAGAGATAAAATGAAATTATCTGAGTAGAGCGACCCTTTTCTTCCAATCTATACTCAATGGTTTTCAGTTAACAGGAGTACAATAAAGCATTGTCATTCTGTATTGGATCAAAACAGTTTCTACTTTTTTCCCACCCTGAAGTAAAAGCCTCACTGTTTAGCCAGGAGAGGGAATGTGTCCTGCAGAGGCGTCATCCTCACCAGCTTTTGTAAAGATGTAACATAAATTATGGTGTACTGTGAGTGCTTTAGCAAACCAGACAAGATTTCTCAACAAAATAGACAGGTTTGGTTTGGGTTTTTTTTGGGAAATGAAGACATTTTCACAGGAATATATTAACTTCAAGTAAGTTTGAGAGAGTGGAAAATTGGAGTGTGAGTGAGAGCAGTTCTAACTACCTCAGTTTGGTTAGATAGTATTTCAATATATAAATTTGACTTCATCAGATTATTGGGCTACATTTTGCCTGCTGACATTTAAAAAATTGTATATACACATTTTGTAAAACATTATGCTATTTAATATTTTGACATGACCAAAAAACCAAACAAAAAATTAATAATGAAGCAACCTGAGATGATCAGAACTGATGAACATTTCTGAACTGTTTTTTTTTTCTTTAGTTTTAATTCCTCAGAAATAGTCACAGCTTTCTACTTTTCTCTTTACCTTGAAACAGAATACATTTTGGACTATTCCCAAGGGCTTGCTATAACCCATAATGTTCTAATAGAGATGTGGCATCTGTGCTCTTCACATTGCATATTATGATCCGCTCTAGCTGATGATGTGACAAAGAATGCTCTTGTACCAGGCCGCTGGGCAGGAGTGATGCCTGCAGGCAAGGCAAGCTCAGCTCTGCACCCTCTAACAAGAACAATGCTCCTTTGAGCAATTTCCATGAATTCCCATGCCTAAAGCAAAGTGGCTGCATGATCTGGTGGGTTCCCCATTCCATGGGTACTGCAGTTGCAAGCAACTCTCCCCACTGTTGGCCCTCCTGAGCAAGTGGAAGCTCACACAGTTCACATGAAAATGGAAGCCTCACTATAAGACTTATTTTAAAAGAAGCTATACGATGGGGTGATCTTCTGGTTGCTCTTCTGTCACCCCCCAATAAATGCCAAAACACAGTATGTTGCAACAAACTGAACAGCGGCCTCTGCTCTAGAGCTTTTTACCAAGTCTTGCTGTGCAGTTATGTTTTCTCCTTCAACAAAATGCTAGGACCTTATGCTATGGCACCACCGAATGCAGGCTAAATGCTTTTCAAGGGCTTGTTTTTTAACATGCATTAGCTTCTTGCCAATCCTTGGCCTCCAGCAGAGGTTCCTCCTGAAGGCCAGCCTTTGCTGGGATCTTCTGTGATCTGCCTTCAGGCACCATGAGCTCATCAGAAGTAATTGTGCAGATGGGAAATCCCAGTTCCCATGCCACCTAATCTTAAAAGGGGAGACACTGTTTATAAAGAGAGAGGCTCTGGAGACTCTGTCTTGGCCAGCTGCACCCAGTACCACTCCTGCCCAGCCATTCCTTGATTTTAAGACAGATGTTAGTACAAAATCCACTGCAATTGATTTTGTGTTAGGACTAGAGGTATAGCAGGAGGGTGAATTGTTCTGCTTTGCTTTTTTTCCCTAAGAACAGACAGTCTCTAAATGATCTGCAAATAGCAACAATAATCATGATGTACACAGGGAATAGTAATACATACCATTTGCTGTGCCCAGTGATGAGACATGAACTGAGATTACAGCTATTGGCCTCAAATTTATATTATTTTCAACTTCCCTTTTGACTGCTACCCTGACACTGTTTGTGAAAACACATAACCAAGCACGAGTTGAATCCCAGTAGGTTGGGAGAGAATCTGGGAAAGGTGTGAGATCTGGCAGAGTAAGAAGATGTCTAAATAGTGGGGTGGGGCTGTGTCAGAACAACACAAGGAAAAAAAAAAGGAAAGAAAAAAAAGGAAGGGGGAAAGGGAATGGCTAGGAAAGAAAACTTCCTTCTTTTAAGTAGCCTGAAAACACAGCAAGGGGAAAACAATAAATGAAACACATGAGGGATTTTGTGGAGAGTTCAAAGTTTTAAAATATTCACCAAGAAGAAAACCACTACTTTTATAAGGTGAGACAGGGATTGCTCTCCACCTAAACTGGAAGAGTGGCATGCAAAATGCTTCCAGATTCATCTAAAAATGTATTTTATGCCCCAATTACATTTTCATTATTTGTAGAGTTTTTCTGATAATCCATCCTGCTGGGAAGAAGATGACCACAGTCCCACATCTGTTTACCATTGTTTACAGCTGGGAACACAGGCACGGATTTGTTCTGCTTCAGCAAGAAGGCAGACTGATCTGATTATTGCTTTCTAACACACAAAAAGCTTGTCACTAAGAGTCTTGGGAAAAATGACAGAAAAATCATTTTAGCGAGTTATAGGAAAGGCTGAGATGAGAAAGCTAAGTGCCAGGGTGATTCTTTCACCTTCTGGTCCCCAGGATGCCACCACTGAGCTTGGCAGGTCAAGGTGAGACCAGGGCTGTCCCAGTTCCTCTGAGAAAGACTCCAGGTCCCATCACTGCAAATAGGTTCTGATTACACTGAGATGTAGAAGCCCTGAACCTCATCCTGGAGCTAGGGTTGACCAATTCTCCACTGCTCCCCCACCCCCTTGTCCTGTCCACCTTCAACCCAGCCATGTTTTAACTGAAGACCTCTGTCAAAGTCATGCATGTAACAGCAATTTACCTGGCTTATTTGCTCTACTTTGGCTAATTTTATATAGATAAGAGTAACAAGCATTTTTTTTCTATAAAGATATTTGCAACTCTAATGTAATGATGTAGTAGAGGGGACAGAGGCCTTGAGAGGTGGAGACACAGGAGGTGGTGTAGAGGAGCACAGGCATGGAGTGGTAACGCAAGGGGCACAGGCTGGCACTGGAGACACCACAGCTGTAAACAACTCACATAACGGCCAGCTAAAGAAATGCAGACCTGAAGAAAACTGGTTCTAGGATCGAGGAAGAGAACAAAGGCATAATATCTAACATATATAAAAGACAAGATAAATAGTGAATTTCAGTGGCATGTGGAGCTGCAGGTAGTAAGAAAAGAGCAAGGTCTAGAAAAGTGTTAAGAGTCAAAGTGAGAAATTAAGTGTGAGGGGAGAGAAAGAAAAAAGAAAAAAAGAAAAATAAAAGGAGGAAAATAAAAGAAAGAGAAAAGAAACTGAAAGAAAAGAAACCAAAATAAAAGAAATCATCAGCACGATGCTCCTCACAGTGGAGGACTCCAGATGCCAATGTGTGGCGCTGACACCCCCTCCACCATGACCAGACTACAACTACTGACCTTGGGCCCAGAGGACAATTAAAGTAAGCATAACACCATGAAAAAAAGCATAGAAATTAAGAAGGTATGTAAATAATGACTTTAAATGCATTATTGTTATTACTGAGAGTTTCTCTGTGTAGAAGTATTCCTTCTTTTTCTGTAACCAGATCAGCACTAATAATACTTGCGTTAGACTGTTAAGATTTCAGTTACACTAATAATTAACTCTTGTCTTTATCTAAAAGGTGTACTTCCTCTACATCCACAAAAATCATTTGAGTGTAACAAGAGGGACCAAGAATCACATCCTAGACTTGGTCCTCCCAGGAAGGGAAGTTATCTGAGACAGACAGACCTGCCAAGCCCACACACAAAAAACATCCTGCACAGCACTTTACTGGAAGCTTGAGCTTTAGAAAGCCATAATACAAGGAGGGAAAGAAAAAGAAGAAAAAAGAAGTCTTGTGTTCAGAGTAACAGCTTCAGCAATTACAGTACAAGCATACCAGTAGGCATGCCTTGGCACCATGTAACTGGTGCTGGGCAAACAAATGTTTTTGTCTCTCTCATGATTCACATCCTCAAAACTTTGTGTCCCAAAAGTTATGTAAGCTAAAAACACTGAAAATTTTCTTAAAAAAAAGTCTAGGCTCTTGAAAAAAATATCTCAGTTTTGCTAAATCTGACCCAAATTCACAAAGCAGCTTTGGCTTAACTGAGCCAAAAAGTTGAAGAGAAATGCTCACTGAAAAAACCCTCACATTTTAGAGAAAAACAAGGATAAGACAACTGGAGGGATAGTAGGCAAAAGTTTAAAAGTCTATAGGGCTTTGTCTAGGGATTTGGGATTGGGTGGAGAGTTGTTATGGGAGTGGTTTTGCTTGTTTAGAGAAAGGAGACTTTTTTATTAATCTAGTTGATGAAGAGCTTATGAGTTCCTCTTGGACATTTACTGTTCTAGAGCCTTACAAGGCTGGAAGAAACTTCTAAGATCATCAAGTTCAACCACCCACCCAGCATTATCATTAGCACTAAACCATGTCCTGAAGTACCACATCTATACATTTTGTGAACACCTCCAGGATGGTGAATCCAACACTTCCCTGAGCAGTCTCTTCCAATGCCTCACCACTCTTACAGTACAGAACTTTTTCCTGATATCCAGTCTAAACTTCCCCTGGTGCAATTTAAGCCCATTTCCACTCATCCTGTCACTAGTTACTTGGGAGAAGAGATCAATACCCACCTCACTACAACATCCCTTCAGGTTGTTGCGGAGATCAATAAGGTCTCCCCTCAGCCTCCTCTTCTCCAGACTAAACAACCCCAGTTCCCTCAGCCTCTCCTCATAAGACATTGTCTCTAGACCCTTCACCAGCTTCATTGCCCTTCTTTGGACCTGCTCCAATAACTCAATGTCTGTCTGTCTTATGCTGTGGCATCCAGAACTGAACCCAGTCCTCCAGGTATGGCCTCACCTGCGACAAGTACAGGAGAACAATCACTTCCTGACTCCTGCTGGATACACAGCATTTCTGATACAGGCCAGGATACCATTGACCTTCTTGGCCACCTGGGCACAGTAGTGGCTCATATTCAGAGCGGTATCAACCAGAACCCCCAGGTCTTTTACTGCTGGGCAGCTTTCCAGCCTCTCTTTCTTCCCCAGGCCTGTAGCATTTTCTGGGGTTGTTGTGACCCAAGTGCAGGACCCAGCACTTGGCCTTGTTAAACCTCATACAACTGACTTCAACCCATTAATCCAACCTGTCCAGATCCCTCTGCAGAGGCTTCCTATCTTGAAGCACATCCGCTCAGTCTGGTGTCATGTTTGGTGTCCTGTCCAAAGCTTATCCAAGGAGCTAGGTTATCTTTCTTCTCTCAACAGAGCACACAAAGTGTATTTCAGGAAAGAAGAGTCTCCAGAAACACAGAACCTCAGGAGGCACTGAAATTCTTAATGAGAGGGAGCCAAGCATCACTCCTAGAGCAATCCCACTGTAGTTTGTTTGCTCAAAGGTATTTACCGTCAGCACCATGTCTTTGCACACCAGTTGCTGCTGCTTTTTCAGGCAGTTAGTCACTTGTCTGCTCTCCAAATACTATTTATTACTGACTCGTTCCCAAGGTGATTCAATTAAGAAGTCAGAGAAGCAGCCACATTGCTCACAAAGCAGTAAAGATTTTCTTTTATGGTATAGTTTCCCATGTGTTCTTCTCTCCTGTATGTAAAGGGAATAATAGGATGCAGTAAACTGCACTAGGCAATAAACATCTGTTACAATTATTTAAATGCTTCAGACTGGCTTCTTTGTTTAATTGCCTGCAAAGAAAGCTATTTAGTGCCCTTATATATTTTTTCCCTGTCAGAAACCCTATCCTTTAAACATAAGATAAAACATTTTAAAATGCAAACAATTCTTACGATCCTGCATTATAACTGCCATGCTGTAAAATATATCCTGGCTTCAGGTTCCCTGTACCATCACTCCCTCCCACAGATGCACACAACTCCATGGCCTTGAAAAGTAAAGTAGTGGGGTGGTGGGGGGTTGTCAGCATTGCGTTCTCATCACCCTTTATTCCCTGCAGGAGAAAGAAAGAAATCACTTACCGTTGTAACAAACCACAGCTGGACAAAGTAATGCATACAAAGAAAACTACACAAAATAAAGAAAAAATCCAATTCATGTAGTATTAAATGTGGGAATCCAGTAGTATTTGAGGCAAAGCCAAAAAAGATTTAAAAAAAAAATTAAAAATCTATGCCATCACTTGGTGTTGACTCAATAGGTTTCACGCTTACAGACATGCTCCAATGAAATCCCTGGGTATTAACAGAGGCTTCCAAAGCTGGGTAGAGAGCAGGGCTAGCAAACAAAGCATCATCTATGAAACTGTCAGCTGTCATTTACCAAAGCATCATCTATGAAACTGTCAGCTGTCATTTACTCTGCAGCTTGCTTGAGGAGAAGCAGGTCTGAAGGCAGCGGAGAGGAGCCTCAAGTACCATGTTACTGGTGTTGGATAAACCCACAGAAAATCTAAGATGCTGGCCCATGTGTGTCGTCCTGGAGAGGACAGAGGTGACAACATCAGAAACAGGGATAGAAAGGAGATGATTTGATTTCATGAGCTGCATCTGTTTTAAAGTAAGACACGCATTTAATGCAATGTTAAGCTTATGTTATGGAAGCTATTACCGTGCAATTGCATACACAACTACAAATGAAAAGCTGCTTATTAAAGCAAAAATTCAGTGACTAAAATATCAGAGCTAAAACCACCCACACAGCATCCTTGCTTCAGCTTCAAGTTAAAATACAGCTTTTAATCACATGATCGAAGACCATATTTTTCATACAATGCCCCTGTCCTCCTCAGTTAGTGGCTAAATATTTTTTTTTATTTTTACCCTGCTACTATAATATGCATCCCACATCCTTGTTTATTTCACATCGTCCAAATCCTATCTCAAACAAAACTGGCATTTTCCTCCCAGCTATTCCCACTGCAGCATCTTACTCTCCACAAATAGTAAGGATTCCTCACAGTTTGGTTAGGAAACCTAGGAATTTCTTTCCTCATGTTATCAACAGAGGACCAAGAGATGGGTAAACTTAAGTATAGGCCCATCAAAAGCATCTGCAAATTTTGAATAGCAAGGCTGTGATTCTCATTTTCCAAAGTGCTGAGCTTTCCTATGGGTCGTCATCTGGCCAGAGCTCCCACCAACTGCCTCTGCAGTTTGATCCTCTCTAAAATAGAAGTCACATCTACCTTACCTTGGAGATCCAGGAGATGAGACACGTGGACATGCAGGAGATGAGACACGTGGACTTTGTGATCAACTTTTCAGTTTAAGGGATACAAACCAAGTTTGTGATTGAGCAAGATACAGAACCTGTTTCTCCACAAAAGCATCAAGCCTCTCCTCTGAGACCATCTTATGACTTTCTGCAGTATCCTGCCTCATTCATTATGCATTTCCAGACTTCTCCAGCAAGCAAAGCTGGAGTCCTCCAGACAACAAACACTTTCACTACACAGTCCTGCTCTATTTCATTAGTTTCTTCTGTTCTTCTCTTGGGCACCTACTGAGGCAGCCATCCACAGGAAAAACAACAGAACGTGATATTTTGATTAAAGTCTACATTACTGTACGTACAAAGGACCAAGTTACAGTTACGTTGCATTGCTCTGTCCTAACTACAGGGAGTTAGTATTTGAACCCAAACCATCCTTCTCATCTTCACCTGTGCACAGGTTGCAGGAGATCCTCAGTTTATTGAAAAGACAGAAAACCAGGAGTCAGACTATGCAGAAATGTATTGGCACACACATGACCCATCAGCCTGCATGAAGCTTCTCTGCACAGAAAGGATTTTGTACCGGAGCTGAGGGGGTACCTCTGTCACTTGACAGCGAATGCACGACATGGTGTATAACTAGAAGGAAATCACCCATACACAGATGCTGGCAGTCGATTTCAGATAGATTTGCTGTCAAGCATAAATCTAACATTAGTCCAGGTAATAAATGCCCCCATGTTCAGGAAACAAGGCATATGCTTTTGTACATATATGTAAATTATAATTGTCAGCAAGTCCATTAAAAAACTGCAATGGTGGACAACACAGCTGCATCTTAAATTACTAAATGAACAACCACATGGCCCTGACACTGCTGTGACCTTTTCCCCAGTTCATCGCTGTTGCAGCTCTCACTACTGTTCATATACATGGCTTCAGTCCCTGCAGAAGACCTGTTCTCTGTCTATCAATCTATTGGCTTGGTTTCTTTATCATGAACACTTCACAGGAGAGAGGTGCTATCTGGAATAGGCAGAGCAGAAAACTGGTGAACTGCTTTGCTTGACTTTTCTAACAACTTTTAATCCTGAATAAATTAACTAGAAAACAAACAGAACTCTTCAGAGTCAAGAGAAATTCTCCTGCCCCTCTACTCTGCCCTGGTAAGGCCGCATTTGGAGTACTGCGTCCAGTTCTGGACACGCCAGTTCAAGAGGGACATAGAATTGCTTGAGAGAGTCCAGCGCAGAGCCACAAAGATGATTAAGGGAGTGGAGCATCTCTCTTACGAGGAAAGGCTGAGGGAGATGGGGCTTTTTAGCTTGGAGAAGAGGAGACTGAGGGGTGACCTCATCAATGTTTATAAAGACATGAAGGGTACTGCCAGGAGGATGGAGCCAGGCTCTTCTCAGGGATGCCTGATGACAGGACAAGGGGCAATGGGTGGAAGCTGAGGCAGAGGAATTTCCATGTAAACACAAGGAGGAATTTTTTCACAGTGAGGGTGACAGAGCAGTGGAACAGGCTGCCCATGGGAGTTGTGGCATCTCCTCCTCTGGAGACATTCAAAACCCACCTGGGCACGTTCCTGTTTGAGCTGGTCTAGGTGACCCTGCCTTAGCAGGGGGGTGGGACTGGACGATCTTTCAAGGCCCCTTCCAGCCCCAGACACTCTGTGATTTTGTAAAAGAACAAAGCAACTAAATACCCAGACTGTTCTGTGAGCAGCAGAACCAAATTTCCTGTGCATTTGTGACATGTCCCATAAACCTCCTTCTTCTCCTAGGTGCAATCACAGGATCACATGATGTCAGTGGTTGGAAAGGACCTTGAAGGTCTTCGAGTCCAACCCCCTTGCCAGAGTAGGACCATATAATCTAGCACAGGTCACACAGGAATGCATCCAGGCAGGTTTTGAAAACCTCCAGAGAAGGAGACTCCACAACCTCTCTAAGGAGACTGCTCCAGTGCTCTGTGACCCCTACAGTAAAGAAGTTCCTCCTTATATGAAGGTGGAACCTCTTGCGCTCCAGCAATAACTCCTACTTGCCCACTCTTATTTGCCTTTGATAGTACATAAAAAGGGGAAACATCTGTGATCACCCGTTCAAAAATACCTGTAAGCAGGGAAGCCAAAACACACACACACTGAGGCACTGCCAGGTACTGAGAAAGAGATTCAGTAAGATCTGACACCTTCCTGTCTTTTTCTCATGGGCTGCCTCTAGACCATCGACAGTGACTTTGCTTTTTAGAGGTTTTTATGTCCCTTTCAAATGAGACTTAAACCAGCCATCAGAAAAGGATGGTCCATCAGGGACATGTGTCACACAAGCCTTGGGAGAATTGGCCAGCCAAGTTCCCATAACTATTCCTTTGGTTCAACACTGTATAATATGTGTATCCACATGGCTTAGTTGTGGAGATGCTTGATATTGCAACTACTAATGTCATATAAAATTAATAAACCCAGGTTAATTCCCTTGTCTTCTCTCCTATAAGCTTAGCTCACCACAACATGCTTGAAAATTAAAACCTATAATGCTGCATTTGTACTGCAACTGGAACTCATCTTTAAGACAACAGACTTTTTTCAGTAAGGTGATTTCTCAAACATTTTGGATGGACTTGGTACAGGCCCTTTTGTGGCACCTCATTTATATATGCGCAAAAGATACAGCACCGATGTCTAGTCTGACCTCCTTTGCATCTCTCCTAGGCATCATGCTTTTTATCCCATCCTGAAGAGGTCTTGGGCTTTCAAGGGGAACAAACTAATACAGTCTCCCTGCGCATTGCAGAACCTTGGCAGCCATGCAAGAACCATAATCAGAGCTTGTCTGTTGGTGCAATCAATAGCCCCAAAGCACAAAGAGACAGATTCAAATCAGAGGGAAAATAACTTGTCAACCAAAGCAAACTCTGTGAAAGCTACTGTTTTAGAAAACACAGAGGAATTACTGCTGTGCTCCCCATCTGGCAGAAACGATGAATCAATAGATATTCAATTTGCCCTGAAAAAGGAAAGAGAAAGGTTTCCAGCATGAACATGTCTATTATTTCATCAGCTATTCTGTTTGCACATTTCAGATGAAACTTGGCCAGAGCAGTCTGGGAGCTTTGAGTACTGTCAGTTTTGCTACAGTGCATTTAGGCACAAAAAATTAACACAAAACAAAACCACAAACAAACAACAAAACAAAAAATAAGACTAACAAAGCAGGATCCTCGTCATCTAATTAAATCAGGTTGCCATGTTTAGAATAGCTGCAGCCCCCCAAATGAGCAAAAACTCATTCAGACAGACAGAGGCTTTAGACCAAATGTTGTTTTTCTTTCCCATCTGTTAAAAATAAAACCTGCAGAACAGCATGCCAGTTTATCAAAGTCCATTCCACTGGAATATTAATCAGTGCATTGTATTTGATATCTATGTGCCTATAAGCATTGCTCAACATTTTACCTGTCTTTGTACATTTTCTGCTGTTGGAAGAACTCCGCTATCTCATCACCCTCTTGCAAAAGTTACCTTTGCTACTACTAAGCAAACACCAAGATTTATAGCTTTTAAGCAATATGGTCTCTGCTCCTAGATGGAATGCAGTTGAGGTTTCATGGATGTAGTTAAACTGACCAGGAAGAAAGGATAACTGTAAAAGCAAAAGAAAGCAAGTCACATCATACTGCAGAAAGAGCAAACCAGCTTTGTCTAGATATTCACTTAGAAAAAAGGTGAGGAAAACCAGAGCAGGGCGCATCCTGCTGGAAGGCAAAAGAAATGGCAATTCAGGAAAGATGTGGAGAAGGAAGATAGGAAGCATCTAGGGAAATGGACTTTACTCATGTAGCAGCAGAAGAAAGATGAAGAGAGAAGCTAGGGAAAGTGGAGTGGCAACACAAGAGGTAGAAGCGATCTTGAATTTTTGCAGTGGTCTTTGATAGTGACCAGGGATGGCAAAATCATTGAGGAAAGACCAGTGTTTTGGGCAGTAAACGTCAGCTAAGCAAGAAACACAGCACTTGGATCTATCCAAGCTGGAACCATTGGTGATCTGAGGAGTACAGGGGACAGAGAGACAGACAGACTGCAGAATCTTGGGAGGAAAAGCAAAATATGTCAGTGAGGTTCAGTGATGAGGAATGAGGAACCATTTATGTTCAGCATGACTGAAACCTCAGCAATGGGGAGAGCAGTAGATTTATCAGTGACTGTGAGTAGAGATGTCAGAGAAACAGAGATAAACCATGCTACTCCATGTTCAGCTTACTTCATGAAGTCCTGCTGGAGATGTAAAGAAATGGTGGAAGAGTACAGTGTAGAGAGGGATCCAGGCCAGGGACATGTCAATACTTTGGCAGCACAGCCAAGATGTGATTTGTGCAGGATCCCCACTGAATCAGCACTAACACACAGAAAGCTGCTTTGCTTTGAAACGCAGCACCTCCGTAAGGGTCTGGCTTAACTGCCAGTTTTCTCACCACATGATCACCTCCTCTAGTGTCCTTTTAATTAATGTGCTAATAGCTGTATCAAGAGACTAAACTACAGTTACAATAAGGACCAAATAGTCCATTTGCCTGCTTTGCACATCTCCAAAACCCATGCACTAGAATTTCATATTTACACTATCATATAATTCTGGGTCATATGCCACCCACAGAAAATTCACGAGGTAAAAGCAAACTAATGACCATCATTGAATTTTAATGAGAGTCAACCATCTTAACTGAGGTCTTATTTCCTCAGTCAGGCATGGGCTGTCAAACACCTGAAGTTGCCGTGAAGCCTGTATTACATCTGAAAATATTCAATCACAAGCATAAGATACCCCACACTTCCTCATCATGTTCCTACAACATTCGCTGTATAAATTAGCTTAAAGAGGTGGCTGGGTCAGAATTTTGGTTAGAAGGAATAGAGGTGCAAATTCAGTGGAAAACAAACAAACAAACCCACAGCCTGTCAGCAATGCAACATGAAAGGAAAAAGAAAATCATAGGATGAAATTTTCAGAAGTATCTATGGTTCCTCGGTCACTGACAAATTTAGAAGGTTGAGTTTCATTGTAATTCCACAAGAACTGGTCCCACTAGACCACAGTCTTCCTCAGTGGCATTATTTACCATGCCCAGAGCAATTGTCCCCTTGCTTTGAAATCCAGACCAACCAGCAAGGGGCCACTCAGTAGAGTCATGCTGCGGGCACCCATTGCTAGTCTGGCTGCTGCAGGTGCGTAAGCCTCCAGAGGTGAGTTTTAAGAGGGGACTTTGGAAGGTACCTAAGGTAGTAGGTTTGAACAGAAAACAGCACCTCCTGTGCAAAGTGTCTGCAAACTGAGGAAGGTGGTGAAGCATCACCACAGGTTACTGACTGGGGCTTCTGACCTTGCACAGTTAAGTGCAGAGTCCTCCTACATGACTAGGAGGGCAGGAGACTGGCATCCACAGGATGAGCTGGGCAGCCAAGCCAGGCCCCTACCCATGCAGGGAGGAGGAGAGGCAAGGAAGGCTAATCTCTGTTGATGCACAACTAGGACTGTGCTGGTGCCTTGCTACCCCAGGATGTTCACCTCCCCTCTGCACCTCTGACAAGAAAACTGTCATGAAAGAAGTGTCTTGTCCATGAGAGACAAGAGTAAAAGTCTGCACAGATCTCCCTCCTTCCTGCACCTTCATCCTCCCCAGGAGGAGGGAGGTACAAAGAGCTGGGGGTTTTCATAGCCAGGTGGAAGGAAATTTGATGAATCGCTGGGCTAGAGACAAGGTAATGTTTGCTCAGCCCAGCCTAGTCCTGTGTCAGAAGCAGCGTACCAGCAGTTTTAAGAAAAAGCACTAGATGGGAGCAAAACATCAAGCAAAGTCTGCTTGTGGAGCAGCAGGAAGGTTTTTCCAGACAAGGCAAGTGAGCAGAAGGTGCTGCTGTGAAGATGTGTCTCATTCTAATGCAGCTCCAGAGTAGTCTAAGTTAACCTAAAATAAATGTGTCTGAAAGGGCTGTAATAAAGTTCAATGAACAGACAAATAAGCAGAACTTCCCTAACATTACATAGAGGGTTTGCCTTCTTTCCAACACAGAGTTGCTGTATTTAGAGGGAAATAGGGGGTCTACTTCATAGACTCAGCAATTTCCTTCTTTAGGTAAGTATCTAGGTGGTGGTGGGTGGTATCAATCATTTAGCTGGCAGTGGAACTTGCTGACCACACCTGGGCCCGGAGGCTGGAAACTCATCATATGGGAATTCTGTAGTTTTTCTTTAAAGGAGGAAACAGCATTTACAAAGCAGAGAGATGTTTACACACTTGCAGAATATTAGCAATGCAGCCTCCTCCTTCCCTACGCCCATTACCAGGGGAGAGCAGTGATTTCTCTATCTCTCAATGAAGACTAAACAAATTATTATTTTTTTTAATGATTCCTCTCAATACCCGTTTGCACCGAAGAGGATGAGCTCATCCCCCAGATATGTAAATGGTGTTTGCAACACTCCCCCCCTCTTTCCGCCTTCCTTTCTGCCAGTCGGTGTTGAGGAGGAAGCTGTGTTTCCCCACAGCACGCAGCCATTCTGAGGATACAAGAGTGTCACATGCATCACTACATTCAAAATCATGCACCTGGGCTGAACATCTCAAGTGCTGACAGGAAGACATTATTTCTGCTTCGATTTCATCTTTACCCCTTAAAATAACACCCCATGGTAACTTTAAGGCTGTTGATGCAACTTTAGAATTGATAAGAAACATACAGGACACAGAACTTTGATTAATAAATTGCCCAAATTGCAGTAGCTTAGCCCCTGTCTGTTTGTAGGTGCTCTTATCAAAGCACTGAAGTCAATCAGGAATGAAACCCCACAACTTGTCCAAGCCCTGTGCAGCTCCTGACCCAGGGAGCTAAGTGAGTATTTCAGTTTCCTCACCCTTTTTCCTCACTAGATCAACACAGAAAGTCTCTTCCCTGGGGCACAAGGTTAAGCAGGACTCCTCATTAACTCTGAAGATGGACACCCCACCACCACCCCACAACGAAAGGCTCTCAGGTCCAACCAGAACAAAGTGCAGTGCTGTTCTACCACTTTGGAAACAGCCAGCCCCACCATTGTTTCCAGAGAGGAAACAACAGCATTTCACTCATGCCTGACCCAAGCTGGGTTGGGTATAAATGGTCTCAGAGGAAAAGGAGAATCATCTCTCCAGCCCACCATCTGCATTTCAGATTCTCATGGGCATAAAACAGGGCTAATGGTGCGAGGCATCTACAAAAAGCAGACAGAAAAGCACGTTGGGGAAGAACATTGTGACCCCACTACTCAGGAAGCCGTGAACAGACCCAGACTAGGACCCCTTGGAGTGCACCTTCAGCCCTGCCCTAAAAAGCCCCCAGCTTCACGGAAGGTGAGGGATGGTGCTCATCCATGAACAAGTCAGGAAAAGGTTTTAGCAAGAATGAGCCAACACACAACATGGGTGCCCTCGCAGTCTGGAGTTGTTACATGGTGTTGGCAGGGTGGAAGGGGGAAGATCTCCAGCAACACCAAAACACTGCTCATCTACTAGCATAATGAAGCATGTGCCAAACTGCATACTGTGGAAAAGGTGCAGCACAAAACTCCCTCCACACCACCATTTCCAGCCTCCTGGAGACATGTGGGTGCCAAGGTCAATGCCCTGGGGTAATCTGTGCTGTTGGGAGTATCAAGGTCATGGAGGATTACTCCTTTCCTACCTGCTGCCTTTGCTGCTGCTTGTTCATCTCTCTCACAACACATTTCCGTCTCTTCCTCTCCTTCTCTTTACTGACCTTACACTGCTTTCTCTTGCACCTTGTCTCCTTCCCTGCAGTTTATCCTCTATAGCATCAGATTTGAGTTGTCCTGGCAGTGCCTGGAGAGGGCACCACGCCACAGTCCAGCACAGAAGCCCAGCAAATCACTAGATCAACACTTGCCTACAGCTCCCTGCCTGCAGCACTAACAGCACTGTCTCCTTTTCCTACTGCTGAAATAAAAGCAAATCCTGCCCCAGGTGAAAGTCAGCAGCTGCTTAACCACCAGTTCCTGCAGTATGTGATAACAAAGACCACCTCCAATGCCAGCTGAAGGACAGTTTTGCTGCAAAGATTTTCCTGCTTTCAGAACTAAGCAACAGTCCCATAAAGGGGCAAGCAATCCGTCATTGAGAGGCAACATTGGACTAAGGGGGGTGGGGAGGGATACAGCAATAACTCATAAGAGAATTAAGAACCCCATAATTAAATAAACCTTCACCAACAAAATGACGTACGTCGAACAGGAACAATATGTTTTTATCAAATCAGGGCCAGCCTTTCCCAAAGAGATGAGCCCATAGGTAATTCACTGCATTTGTTTACTCAAAGTTCAATTGTGTTCCACCAGTATTAAATATTTATTTAGTATCTCTGTGCATAAACGATAGGATATAGTAGCACAAAACAGTGACACTAAAACCTATATCCATTAACCGCTTCTTTGTGGGGAAGCAGGAGAGTTCTACCGTGTATCTCCCATTATCATATAATGTAGGAAATAGAGGAAATGGCCTTTTCAATTCTCCAAAGCATGCAATTTGACAATTCTCAGCAGTCTTATCTTGTGCAGAGATTAGAGCTAGGCAAATAAATTAAAGCAGTGTAATCAATGAATGCATTCCTTTTTCCTGTTTGTGGAGAGGGGGAGGGAGGCTGGGGTATCATCAAGCGGTCAGGTTAGCGAATGCTTTCACAGGCCAGACTTACTAAAGGAGTATTTGTGCCTACACACGGCCACCGAGCTATTGATTACACATAACCCTATTTGCAAAGAAAACTCTTCTGGATAGTTTGTGGTCCTGATTAGACATTGGGCCTGAGCAGCTAACTGTGGGGACTATGATTAAAATATCTGCACCAGCCTAATTTACCAAGTTTATTGATTTAACTGCACCAGCATTAAAAAAGAATAAAAATAATCTGTGTTGCAGGACATTGAACACGTATCACAGGTTAGCACTCGTATCATTACATCAGGTCAGCTGAACACAGACGACATTGTCCTACCTGCAATCCGACTGAATGGCCCATCTCCATGGAGCACTTTAGACCCTAGTTAAAACCACAAGAAGATTGGTCTCAGCTACAAGATCAAACACTGCAATCAGAACAACCACCACCACCAAACAAAAAAAAACACAGAGGGGAAAAAGCTGATAGATGGAAATAGGGTTACAAACCAGGCACAGATCCTGGCTGAAGAGCTACAGGCATGTTTGTGAATACATTATTTCTTGCAGCTTTAGCACCATTGTTTTGCATTCCTTGATAAGTAAGGTGATACAGGGTTAACATGAACTTGGGTTCAGTGCAAACATTCTTCCAGAAATAAGGTGATGGGAAGCATTTCTAGAGCACACATTCAGGGATGAGACCTTAAAGTTTTCTGCACTGCTCCAGGCTCCCACAGAGGCAGGGCCTACAGTATTTTCTCTTCAAGAAGCTCAGAGAAGCACACAGAGCTTCCTCACCTCCCAGGCACCCTGTAAGCACGGAGTTCAGGGTTGGTTTGCTCCAGCCGTGCAGGCAGTACTCGTCCCAAAAATGCACGTTAACCCAGAGAGCTGGCAGACGGATTTATTGCCGTGGCTGAGCTATCTGATCTGGCTAGTCTGTGTGCCTACCCCTGGGGAGCACAGATTCTCTCCTCTCTAATCTCTTCTCCCCTTTCCTTAACCTGCAGACTGCTCCCTGCAAACACGCATTGTTTGGTTTAGCCTTAAACTGTTAGCTATTTGCATCAGGGCCCTACCTTTTATTTGCTCACAAAACCCCCGGCGCATTTTGGCGTGACATAAATAAAGGGAGCATCCATTTGATTTGCTCCTCCTTGTCGACCACAGCTTCCTCAGGTTACCTCTTTGTTTGGGAATAATGGCTCTTTTCATACCTTGGATAAATACAGTCAATCCTCTTTTAATATTTTCTTCGTGTCTGCACATTCACTTCATCTGTTTGTGCTGGGATGCTTCCAGCTGTCTTCAGTGTCTTTCTACAGGCATTCATAGACATGTCTTTGTCTCCTACAGCAAGGTGCCCAGCATAAGGCAGAGTGGTGCCTGACTGCACTGGTACCGGGAAGAGGTAAGTTTTCAGGTTGCTGGAAAGAGCAGAGGGCAAGGAGATCACACCATAACAGAACTACAGGTCCATTGCTTTCCTTCGCAGAACCCCACTGCAGAAAAAAGGGCACAAACTGCAAAAACAACCCCCTTCCACCTGCTGTTTGCAGGCTTCATTCTCCAAGAAACCAGCTGAGTGAAGTTACCCAGATGCTGAACAAGAACCTGAGCATTCACCATTGTCATCTTGCTGCTCACCATCAGCCCCCAAGCCCAGACCACCACCCCTACTCTCCCCATCATGAGCTTCCCATCCTCCTCCACAGCTGAAATACACCACCCAGGGTTCCCACCACCACCACCACCACACCAGGTCTTTCAACAAGAAGTAGCTGAATTAATTACCAGGGCTGCGCAAAGATTCAATGCACGAGTATGAATTCTGCTGTTCCATTTGTAATAAGATAAAATGCATTGCTAGAGGGAGCCATGACAGTAGTACTTAAAGCTGACCAGTTTCTGCCCCCAGCAGATAGGATGCTACAAGAACAAAGACATTAGGACACAGTTTTGTCATGCACCATTTTTTTTTTTTCACTTGGCATTGCAGTTAAACCAAGCTGAAAACTGCTTTATCCTAATACAGGCTTTTCCAAACATTACAGTGACATGAAGGTTTACTTGTTATTGTTTGACAAGCTCTCAGTGTATTACCATACAGCCAGCTAAAGATTGCCACTGAAGGGTAATATTTGATGGTATAGCGTAACAGAGGAGAAAAAAACCCCACAAAATACCACAGTGTTTTTCTAGTGAAATCATTATGTTCTATAATGATTTGGAGGAAAAAAAGAAATGCAGGGATAAAGTATAAAGAAAATCAGAAGTATGTGTGGAGTCCTTCATTCAGTCTCCAAAGCAGCAAGAACAGCTCATGTTTGTATGAGTTGGAAAGTAAAGTCTGCCAAAGCCTTTCCCAGGAAATCATTTCAGGGAACGCTACTGAATTCAGAATAGCAGTAGTGCTGTTATTTAACTTAAACATGGAGAAGATATTTTAGTCTGATTTTGCCCTTTGCATCTCAGATCAGCCAAAATGCAGTCATCCCTGCAAGGGAAAGAAGCAGTGCTTAGCAACACGCTAGAGAGCCCAGGGAAAACTTTGGTTAACTGCTTATAGACAAAGCTCTGCTCTAGGAAGAAGAGGTTTAAAATACTTTTAGACCTTTACTAGAGCAGGCAGCCTTTGATTAAATAAGGTGTCGTCCAAATGAATGTTAACTATTAGACTCATTAATAATTAAGACCAAAGATAAAAGCACAAATACGCCCGGGGTCTGCCTCTGTGAGCTCCTTAAGTGGGGGGGAGAAAAACAACAGAGTTGTGTGACTGAAGGAGGGACAAGACTTGCTCCTGATCAGACTCAAAAGCAACACTCACTCTCTGTAGCAGGAATAAGAATAGGCCACAAATCCTCAGCATTGCTCCATGTTTCCTTCTGAATGGGAGAAAGAACTGGGAGAAACACTCATATGCCAAAACGTTTTGCTAAGAAGATGCATGAGCTGTCTGTTAATGCTGACCTGTTCCATTGCATTCTTCTTGCAATACCAGCTTGCCTGAATAAATTATGTCTCTGGGTCTTTTACATCTGAATTTATTATGCAGCACCCTTTGACTGGGTTCCTCTCTTTGGGAGCTCAAGGGGCACATGGTGGGATGCAGGGAGCCCTGCCCCTCTCTGACACATCAGATGGGAATTACTTCCTGGGCTCAACCAAGCAAAGTGCTCTCTCTACCAGCCTTGCTTGGAGGCTATAGACATACACTGGCTGCTATGTAAGCAGACAGCAGCAGCTGAGAGCAGAGCCTCACCTGCCTGTGGTCCTATGTTTGCATGCACGTTATATGGTAACTGTGACCTGACACAGTCTGATGGAAGGATGCCCTTAGAAATAATGGTTCACTGACTAGAAAGAGCACCAAAAAACCAAAACCAAAACCAAACAACAAACCCAAGCAAAATGTAAAAAGAAAAATAAAAAAATAATCAAATACACATTCAAAGACAGAATTAGGAGATATCATTCAGAATCTTAGTATCTTACTCTAGGACGTCATTTTCTAGAATTAGGAGCAAGTGATTAGATTTAATGTGGGGTTTTTTTTTCCCCTTTTAAAGCTAGCAAGTGTCTCCCGGCTCTATAGTGAATACATAAAGGCAAGGGGAAAACGCAAGAAGGCTTAGTGTTTTCTTGTTTAGCTGAGATGCTCCAGGACAGGATTTTTTGTATGTTTACTGTATGTGAAGCATTATTGAAGAAACAAGTTAGGAAATTTCCATCAAAATCACTAAAGTTTAAATTGGCATATCTGTTTATTCAGACCTTCAGAAATACTTGCTTAGAGTTCCCTATAAAATCACCTAAACACCATAACAAGTGTATAACAATTTCTACTACTAATATGCATATAATATATAATATTACACGTATATTGTATTATACTATGTGTTACATGTATGTATATTTCTAACAACTTGCTGTTTTAGTACAGTATCTTGTGATACCTTTTCATCCATATAGTCCCAACAACTAAACCAAGAAAACCCCATATTGCCCTCTAAGTTCCTAGCTGCAGCAGATCTGAGGTGAGAAAGAGCACAGTGAAGATACTAAGAAATTCTGTCTAATTGAAATCAGAGTGCTTTTCTTGTCTTCTTAATGGGGGACTTCCTCCACAGAGCTGTCATCATCTCCTTTCATGAGAAAGGAGGATTTTTTCACTTGCGTAAACCTCAAAGTAAATCAGGTCCCTCCCCTCCTCATACTCTGGGCTCCATGTCCCCCACGGTCCTTATGTTCCTACATGTAATGACTGGTTTTAGTGTTTCTAGATGAAGTCTTACACTAAATTAGAGAGATGGGGAACCTGCAGGTCGTTTGAAGGGCATTACTCCTATGAGTGCAGAGAAGAATATCAAGGGGCTCAGAGGACCCAACTCAATGGTGCTCTGTAGCTGTAAAGGGTAATGATGAGGAAGAAGGGCATAACAAGGTGCTTTCAGGATGACTTATTTTCAGACAGGAAAGGGAATTTGGAAGGAAACAAGTAGGTATTAGTAAATAAGAGCAGAAGTGGTAGTCAACAGTGCTGATATTTTTTAATATATTTCAAATTTTAGAGAAAAAAATTAAACTGGAAAATCATTATGGACAGCTGGAGAGATCAGTGACATGGACAATCAAGTCTTCAAGTCATCAGCAAACATCATGCAGAAGAAATTGAAGCCTGCCAGGATACAGAGCACATTTCCCTGTGCTGGCATGAATGTTACTTTCCAGGGACAGGACCTGAGATGCTGCACTCATTTCCTCAGCAGCTATTTTCCTGGAACTCAGAGTATTTATTCTTTTTTTTTTTTTCCTTCCCCTCCCTGACAGAAAAGCATGTGATGTTATTTAACATGACAAGCCAGCTTTCCCATTATTTTAATTTCTTTCAAGGAGAAGCACCCCACACAGAACTGCACAATGCTACACAATAGCACGCCAAAGGCTCTAAGTGGGGAACTCTTTCAAAGTTTGCCTAAGAGGGTGACATGTAATGCTGTTTTTTTCATAGTTTTCTTTTATTTCCCCCTCTTTGCAGGGCTTCCAGTCAAGTGACATTTTGTTTGATATTCACATCATTTCCCAGTTACATTTCTTCTTGTGAACAGCTGAATAATTCCTGGCATGGCTTTATTACAGCTCATTTCACTGCATTAGCTTCCACTACCTCTATTCTTCAGAGGCTGAACCTGGAGATGCAGTTCAAATCTCCCTCTCTCTCATATCCCTCCCTCTCCATTTTTACTTTTACCAGAACAAGTCTCTCTTATCTCAACTTTCATTTTGTAACATTTCTATTATGACCAGGTTCAGCTCAGTTCTCCCAGCATACAGTAGCTAAAAGAAAGGCTAAACCACATCCTTGTGATATAACTGCCCCAGTGGTTCAGGGCTTACCTGAGGCATTCTGGAACAAGCAGGGTACTTACAAACAAAAAGGATCAAGAGCCATAACATGACTCTGATAAATTCAATACTCTCCAGCACACTTTCACAGTTGAAGGCGAGCTGTACATTCAAGGTAGGATATTCAGAAGCAATAAAACATAAGAAGGAAAAAAAAAAAAGAAAAAAAGGAGCAATCCATCTTTCATGCCTTTGTAAAGATCTTTGAACATCTCTCCTGCAAATATTTGTATTCACCAGCAGCTTCATAGATATAACACAGCCCGTTGAACACCACTGACCGTTGTGTCTCAGGTTAGACTATTCACATAGGGAAGTTAGGTTTTTTCCCCCTGGGCAGAATAATATGGAGTTTGGTAGCCCAGAGGCCATCCTAAGTGGATAGTATGGTCCTAGCTCTGCAGAACAAGTACTTATCAATCTGATTTCTCTCTTTCCCCTTCCCTCAAATTAAAATGGCTGCAACAAAAGCACAGTGGAGCATGACAAGCTCATGGAGAAACTCAAGATCTTTAGTGAGTACACCCACAGTTATACCTGCTGAACACAGGTTTTGGGGGTAGCCAGCCACAAGTCTGAGGGATTTTCCTACAACACAGGAAGATCATTTTTGCATGCTGTGACACCATTGAATCTCCATGGGGCTGGAGGTGAGCTTTTTGAAACACTTGAAGCTTATTTAAGATAACTTGATGTCTAGGAAGAGATTGAGGAAACAGAAGGAAACAGAAGAGGATTGAGGAAACATGTAGTCCCTCCATCCTTTATCATTAAAAAGGGACACCGGGAAAGAAACTCCTAGGATGTTGTCCCTTATACCCTCACCTCAGCAGACAAAGACCAGCTGCAGTCTAATCCCCTTTGTCCCTGCCAACATCCAAAAAACAGTAACACCTGCAATAACTGGAGCAGAAACCAGAGTCCTAGTGCAGAGCATGCAGGACAGAGACAATTTTTATCTACCGGTCATTATTGGATGCCCCCAATTCAAGGATGTTCCCTTGCCCATCCATGCACCTCACACTTTTTCTCCCTTCTTTGTGCATCTGAGAGAACTGCTTGTGGATACAGGTATTCACTGAGCAGCAGAGCACAGGTCAGGAGCTCCCTGGGACCACTTCACTAAGCCAGGCTACCAATACCTACACTTAGGTGATTTTTTTTTCTAAAGAGATTGCTGGTAGAGCTTATGCTGCCACTTGGGCCCAGTAGAAAGGGCACCAGGCTGGAGAGTCAGGAGCCTTCAGCTGCTATCTAGGCTACCCTGTTAATGCTTTGAAATGCTGAGCATTGCAACGATCCTGTCCAAACAGGATCCTGCATCTGCAATCTGGTCTCAGCAGCAAGGTTACGACCAGTTTTTTCCACTCTTCTTCCCTTCCTTACTACACTCAGGAAATGCATTCCTCTACCCATGTCCCAGCTCATACCAAAAGCTGAGGAAAGATTATCCTGAGGTCACCTTTGCAGCAAAAGGCATATTTCTGAGAACATTCCTGACCACAGAGTCCCCACTATGCTTTGCTTCTGATGCACTGAGCCAAGAGTCTATAGATTTCCTGCTTTTAAAATACATTAACGTAATAAAAGTCATAATTACACAGCCTGGTATTTGTGATTTACAGCCCTAGGCCAAATACAACAAGCAAGAAACAAGAACATCCTGTTGCAACTCAAACAGTCCAAGTTTGTTATGCAGGAAGGGGAGCTTTTCACCTGCAATGGAGAAGAGGAGCTGTTGTGTCCATTAAAGCCAAAACAAAAGTGACAGAGAAACATCTGCAATACTTTTTTTTCTGGTTTTTGGGTGAATAGATTAACATTACTAATGACTAGACTCGGCAGCTGTCCTGTCTAATTACCAGCTGTGCTCGGACATTATCATCTAATATTAATACCACAGGAAACCTTACTACATTCAGTTTATCATGATGTCATGTCTGGCTTGCCTTCTCCAGCTCTGCGTGGTTAAGCTAGACCAGTATCACTCCTTGCTTCCAGTCTGAGATGGCATTTCAGAGCCTCTTTGCTGAGGATGGTTTCAAGAAAAATATCACAGGGCAATCAAGGTACTGTAGACATTCAGTCTTTGCTCTATGACCAGTTTTATTACGTCCAGAGTATCTTTTTCCCATATCTACATCAGTATTTAATATTTATGCATAAGCACAAGGCCCGTGAAACAGCCAAAGCTGACAAATTTTAATGTTAAGGTGTTTTGAGATGAAGAAAAGGGCTTTTACTGGTACAGATTGAAAGACTTAAATGAACAACTAGCAGCACTCCAGCACTGCAACTGTAACACCCAAGAGAAGTAAGCCAGATGGCTTACTTACCTTACTTACCTTTGGCTTTCAAGCCCATGTATCAGTGGTAGAGCCACACTTTTCTGTTAGCTTCAACAAGTAAAAATGGAAGAATTGTCTCTCTACATTTAATTGAATGACCTTAACAATATTTCTGAAGGGAGCCTGAGGAGCAGTACAACTCAGAAGAAAGCTTAAGAGAAGGATTACATCATACTCTGTATTTGAGGTTCTGCAGTACCAAAACACCAGCAGAAGGTGTGTTGGGGTGCTAACTCAGGGTCTGCATACGCTCCTGAGGGCTACATAAGCTTAGAATGTCACATTGATGCCACAGAAAACCAAAATACTGTGCTAATTTCTAAGTTAAACAGGCAGCAGACAATAGGAGTTGGGTTTTTTTTTCTTGCTAATGTGCTTCAGCAGAGAGATACCCAGAGGAACACACCTGCAGGGATGAGGGCATGAGCCAGATTTTTTCTTTGAGGCTGAGAGACATTTTGACTTCCTGTTGGTTTAGTATCAGCTTTTAGCAAATGGGCCCTGTTTCCACAAGAATGGATACAAACTGGGCATTTTCCATAAGCCAGCTGACTTGTCACTTATTTATGCAGTGTCTTTTCCCATTCTAACAGACCGACAGGGAAATGGGCCCCACATCCCTTCGGCCCCACCACCTTGGCCCTCCCCTTCACTGTGCTTGCAGCAGCTGCTGTGGCATTTCTTCAGAAACCAGGTGCTTCTACGCTGGGGATACAAACTGCACGACCCCACTATGTATAAAAGGACCACATTAGTCACGGAAAGTGCTTTCAGGAAGGCTAATGACAGGAAATGGACCCAGGCACTGATGCTTTGCATATTAAGTATCTCTTACTGCAAGGATCTTCCCTAATCTTCAATTAGATAATATTCAGAGGAAGTACTGGTCACAAACCTTCTCCACCACCATCCTTAATAGCTGGTAAAACAGTTACCTTGACCCCTTGATGATGCTGCATGACCGCAAAAGCAGTGTAAGAGTGGATGCTGTCATCAGGTGCAATAAGTCAGAAATAACTGTGCACACAAGCTTCGTTTTCTCATGGACATCCACTTTGAGGTCCTTAGCTCCCATGCACCCCTCAGTTGTCCTCCGCTATCATCTGTGAGAAAAGCAATTATTACAGTGGCAAGAATCTAATTTAGGAGCCAAAATGCTCCTGCTGCTAGTCATGCCACTAATATATACAGGTCTCCTCTTATTCCAAGAGGAAGGTAGACTCAAGTCCAGAGCTGCCACACACAAATTTGGGCACAAGTCTAATGTGAATGAAAACATTGCAATTTTAGTGTATCGTTAAGCAGAATAGCAAGCCTGAATCTGAATCGAGTTACCCAGATCTTAAAAAGGGATAAGTTACAAGTGACCATTGAAGGATGCTGTACTATGGGTCCTTCAAAATAACAAATAGAGCTACCCTATCTAGGGCACACATACGCATGCATACAAAGTGTAGCTGATCAACAACTGGAAGACCTTTTCCAGCTGACCCGCTGTAAGTTTTGCTTTTTGCACTAACATGAGAAGGGAAGGAAGCATCTGATTTTGCAGCTAAAGCTTGTGCATTTGGCTTTCCTTTTTCTTTTCAGTGCAAGAGGCAAAAAAATAGGGTAATTAGATTTGAATACTTCCACTATTTTAAGTGGATTAAGCAATATCAGAATATACATGCCACAAGCAAGGAACAGCTGAGCACTAGGGCTAAATGAAGATCAAAGGGCACATATACATCTGGATGTGTTTCCTGCCACTGTTTCTTTTGCTTGCACAGTAAATACTAGGATCTATGTCTATAATATAAATATATAGACCATGAGAATTCCAGAAAGTGGGAAGGACAAATAGAAATTGTTTGATATCAAACCTCAGATTTGAGCTTCTCATAGAAAATATAACAAACCTCCATAAGTCCCCTTAACTTCTTTCATAACATTAAAAATTGGTTTCTGAAGTATGGTACCTAGATGAAAAATCACTGTCTGGTGGCAAAAGAAAACCAAAACATGAAGCTGGTGACAGCTGGGAAGTTCAAACAACCAAGTAATGTGTGAGCTGTGTAAGACTCAAATGGACTTAAAAAATACAAAGCTGCTGGGTCTTCACGTGGCAGTAGCAGGGAGCTCCATTGTTTCCCTGCACAGGTAACAGGGCACTCCTGACTCAGGCACTCCAGTTACCTGCCTTGATTCACTCCCTTTCCCTTGCTGGGTGATGGTCTTCCACGCATCTCAGAGAGGATATAAAAGTGTTTTTAATGTTATCACATGTTGAAGTAGGTTCAGGAGTTGAAATAGATAAATTATTCTGCTCCTTCTAATGTAGTACAATTTTCTTTAGGTTGCTGAGCTCAGGAGAACAGCTGTGGTGCATGGTGAGGATGGTTATTTCTTTTCTTGCAGAGCAAGAAACATCTCTAAGGTGCTTCTCAGAGCCCTAAACATCTCTGCAATTACTTCAGATCTCATCCCTGGTGTTTTACATTAATTTCAGTCCATCAGATTATTTTCAGGTGAATGTTCTTGTTGCTGTTGGGCGCATTTTCTCAGTACTCACAAACTTGCAACTTTGTGGGAAGCATCACAAAGCTGCAGCACTCCTTAGATGTCTGCTTGCTCTCTTGGGATGGATATGTATGCCTCATGCCAACAACCTGTTCTCAGTCCACCTATGGAGAGGAACTGTTATTTTCTCATTTGAATATTGAAGTGACACCAGGTGAGACAACAAAATGTGCCAGATGGAGAGGTGAAGACAGCACACTCTCTTTTACAGGACTCCAAACCACATCAAGTTTGTTTTTTTTTTCCTTTCAGCATCTGAGTCCCAGCTGTGTCTCATTTGCTGGTGACAAAGGATGCCAGTAGAGAGAAGGGAGAACCAGATGCTAGGTGGGATCAGCCATTTCACCCCCCTTCCCAAGACCAGGTGAGTGACTAATGCCAGGGTGGCCCCATCAGGTCTCAGATAGTAAGGGACAGCAGATCCCCCCCTCTAAAGACTTAGGCTCTCACTGACCTCCCTTTTCCTGCACCCCAAACCAGTGGGGCAAAGGAAGCATCTCTCTCTCCACACAGCATTACAGGCATCTCTTTCTGCTGTTCACAACACAGGTCCCTTGCATTGGGCCACAACATGAAACACCAAATGAGATCATGAAAAGCAGCAGTATGCGAGCAGCAGAGCTAAAGGTCACTGCTGCATGTGAATTCTCTTTAAAAAATAATTAATGGAACAACAGCCTGACATTTACCCTGCAAAGGCATTTTTGAAAGTTTGCTTGTTGAAGCCTGGTGTTCACAGGCTGCAATGTTTACTGCTGGGGGAGTGGAGGGTCATTGTTATGCTAAAGCAAATAAAAGAAAATGGATCAAATTCAACCCTGAGTAAAGGTAAGAAAAAACCCTTATAGGCAAGCCTTGCATTGGATTTGCTCAGCTTTGCTCTTTCTCCCTGCTTCGTTTTGTGGGACCAGGGAATACCATTAAGGCTGAACAAACATTTCCAATGCAAAAAGTAATTTCCGCTTGCCCATAATGTCTTTCCTCAGGGCTGAAGTTACACACACCTTTTCCTACCTAAGAAATACTTTTATTAATGTTACTTGCAGAAATGAGAGTCTGAATAATGGTCAGGCAGTTTTTTTAAGGAAACAGAGGAAGAAAGAATGAAAGGAAATTGTGGTGCTCTCCTCCTTCATTCTTTTTAACCAGTAGTTCAGTCGCAAGGGTATCACCCCTCTGTTTCACAGATGGGTTGCTCTGGGGTGGCCAGATCAGCATCAGATGCAAGGGGCCAGCAACCTAAAGCCACACTTCTTATGCCCTTGGCTTCTGCACACCTATGGGCCATCAATTTCCTTCTGACTATATGTGCCCTTTTATGCCCTAGAAATAACAGGCCACAGACTCATTATCGATGACATTGAACACAGTGGTTGCTCACCTAGAAGCCTTTTCTACATACTGTTTATTAATTATTTTGTCTCACAGGGAAGCTGGAATGTGAATTTTTCATTGGGGACTTGGATGAGACACTATTCCATTTTCAAAGCATCTGAAATTTGAATAGAGTGCATATCAGAGCATCTCATCCTTTAAATAGCTTTCTGTTTGGTTAAAAAAAAATAAAACAAAACAAGTCATTCCTCAGTTTGACAGCAACTTAATTTCTTTAGTAGCCTCTGGTGTGGACCCTTGTCTGATGCTGTTTGGAAGTCCACACACATTCCCTCTCATGGGTTCTCCTTATCCACATACCCAGTGACACCTCCATGGGACCCAGGAGGCCAGTCTGATAGGGTTTCCCTTTAAAAAGCCTGTGCTGGCTGCTTCCCACAGCCAATGCATTGATATCTACCTGCCCATGCTCTTATTCTTTAATATCAGCTCTATCATCTTATTGCTGCTGGGTGTCAACTTCACTGCCCTGGGGTTCCCAGGATGCCCTTTAAAACTTAATTTATAAAGGGAGTCTACAATTAGGCATTTCAACTCTCCTTTAAGGAAACAAGCTCTTTATGTGCACCAATACTGATTCTAAGTTTTGGCAATGAAAATCTCAGTCTGCATGTTCTAGTCACAGCCAAGCCTGCCATCCTCAGCGTTATAGCAACTGCAAGGAAAAGATTAGTTCTTTACAAATCACATGCCTTGCCTAATCACCTATTTGTTGAGTAACACACAGTTTAAAGAGAATCTCACACACTAGCACATTGTAGCACCTGGCATTAGAATGTATATGTAGAGACAATGCACACATCTCCCAAATCACAATATAAACCAAACATTTTTCTTTAAACAGTACACATGCTCTTAACACATCTATGTAACTTTAACTTAATTTTTGAATTATTTATCTCATAAATCATGGTTAGTCTGCTTTCTGAATATGCATAAATATATACAGCATCATACTAGAGACCGTGTTCAGTATAAAGATACCCAAGTCAGAATCTCCAGCTCTGCTATTACAGAATCACAGAATTTTCATGGTTGGAAAAGGCCCTTTAGGATCATCGCATCCAACTGTCAATGGGGAAAAAAAAAGAAAAAAAAATCCACAAAACAATCACCTCACCATCCCACTAGAGCACGTCCTCAAGTGCCACATCTACACACTTCTTGGATACCTCCAGGGATGGCAACTCCACTGCCTCTCTGGGCAGCCCATTTCAGCACCTGACTACTCTTTCAGTAAATAAATTCTTCTTTATATCCCATCTAAACCTCTCCTGGGGCAACTTCAGGCCATTTC